>VZZY01004388.1:793923-905853 GCA_013400335.1 Eurystomus gularis
AGTATTGGGTCCAGTTTTGGGCACCTCAATTCAAGAGAGATATCAAGGTGCTGGAGCAAGTGCAGGGGAGGGCAACGAAGCTGGTGAAGGGCTTGGAGAATAAATCTTATGAAGAGCAATTGAAGGAGCTGGGACTGTTGAGTTTGAGGAAGAGGAGGCTAAGGGGAGACCTCATGACTCTCTACAACTACCTGAAAGGACATTGTAGAGAGGTTGGTGCTGGTCTCTTCTCACAGGAAATTAGCAATAGAACAAGAGGGAATGGCTTCGAGCTGCAACAGGGTGGGTTTAGACTGGACATTGGGTAAAAAATTTTCACAGAAAGGGTAGTCAGATGTGTTTAAGGGTTGTTTAGATGTGGTGTTGGGGGATATGGTTTAGGGGAGAACTTTGTAGAGTTGGGTTGGTGGTTGGACTCTATGATCCCAAGGGTCTTTTCCAACCTGAATGATTCTATGATTCTGTGCTTCTTCTCTGGCCACCTTCTCCCACATGCAGTGGTTTGGACTTCTGAGGAAGTCCAAAGCTCCAAAGGAGCCCTGCAGAGGTACAGGCTGGGACCTCCTCACTTCTTGGCACCTTTGTGTGCAAGAACTACATGGTGCAGTCTGTTGTCTACAATGTAAAAGGGTCCAAGGAGGCTGCAGGATCTCCCTCCTTGGAGATGCTCAAAGCTTGGCTGGACAAGGCTCTGGGCAACCTGATATAACACTGAAGTTGGATCTAATCTCAAAGGTATCCCTTTTGGTAGCATAAGGCTGCATCGGAGACTGGACAAGTCCTTACCCGTCTAAATTATTTTGTTATCTCTCCCATCATCACATTAAGCTCAAGCCAAAGCTTAGTTTGGTTGTTTCAAGCCCTTCTGCTCCAATTAGAAGGGCTGTTTCAAACTATTTCTGTTGGGGAGAAAGTTCTTCTTCTTTCCCAGCCTGGGGATGTTCATGGTCACTTCCCAGCTACTCCCAGTGTTCTTGTCCTGACTTCACCTGTCTCTCGTGTGTATTGGTGGATGGCTCTAGCAGAAACAGGGTGAATCTCCCTAAACTGACAGGAAAGACTGACAGCGGAAGTTGGATCAAAGCCCAAGTACCTATAAATGAAGTTGAGACAACTTGCCTAGATTTGCTTAGACTCCATGTTCAGTTTTCAGATGGCTAAATCTGAATGAGACTGAGCCCTCTGTCCCCCAACTTATGCTGCAAACAAACATATTTCCATTGTGCACCATTTCTGGTGGTGTTTATTTGAGACCCTCTGCAAAGAAAGCTCTTTGGATAGACAACTTGTTCCATCCCACTGGTGCTAAGTGACTGCTGGTAATAGATGCAGGCTGAGAGCAGGTCTAGGGATCCAGATAAGTGCAATTAGTAAATCTTTGCTTGTCAATTCACAATATTTGTGGAAAAAAAATAGTGGTTTCTTAGTGCAGTGACAGCTAGGTGCAGCTTGTGCTTGGAAATCTTTACAGAGAGGTGGGAAGCGATGGCCAGGTTTCATGCGTACGGGCAGATTATAAAGTGTGGGGATTAGCAAAGAGTAATTACAGTGCCTCCACTGTATATTAAGTGTGTGAAACAATGTATGTAGGCACTCAGCGCACGGCAGGCATTATGGCTGGATGTCATAGTTGACGTTTTTAATATCCATTATTCAAAAATTGATTCCATGCCTGACTATCAAGCAGCATCCAGCTATAATATGGGAGTAGTACCACACAACAGCACTGTCATCTGCTAAGAGCTTTACAAACATTAGATAATTCTGCCTACCTTCTCCATCGGCGACAGGTAAGGGCGGTTATTTCCAGCTGTCTGAATCCCCAGGGAGAGCTGGGATTAGATAAAGTTGCTCTGGGGAAGCTGCTGTAGATGGTGAGACCAGAGCAGCCACAGAATCTGGCAGATGAGAAGCACAGAGAGTGGCCGTAACTCAGAATGAGCCCCAGATTCCCCCAGACCCAAAGAAAAACATTTCCAGTGCTCAGAGGTGCTGAAAAATAGGACTTTTAAACAATCCTTTTGTTTTTTGCTCAATTTTACTTTTTAGCAAGCATTTTTAGGAAAGCTTTTCCCTTTCACCTTTTGCAAGCACCTCTAGGAAAGGTATTAATTTGGGGTTTTTTTATGTCTGTCTTTGTTTTTTTCAATTTGGCCCTCAGGAAAGGCAGAAGTAAGGGCAAAAAAGGTAGGGAAAGCAATAAGCAGATGAGGGGGGAAAAACTCAAACACAAGAATAATTAATTTTCATGTTTAAGTGAAAAAAATGCACTTTGTCAAAAAGATGACTTTAAAAATTACTATTATTAAAGGAATCTGATTTAGATAAAAAAGCTTTTTTTTTCCCCTATTGAAAATATCCATGACTCCAAAGATGAACGGATATGTGGGTCCTAAGCGAGAGCCTGGCTGATTTCTTGTGGCCCCACATCTCCTTGATGACTGTTGACAAGCCAGATCTCATCTTCCTCTTCCATCCCCGCTTTACTCCCAGACTTTCTGTTCCCAAACATCTATCTCTTTAGGCAAATCCTCTCTGAAGATTACCTATATTACCTCCTTCTCCCTGGAGACAGCTTCCTCTCCTTTGCTATCAATTAACAACAGCTCTCACCAGCCCCTTGGCTTAATAGCACCATCATTTAAAGCACTCCTGATGTTGATGGGCCTTTTTCCTATTTTAATTTCTTCCTCTGAATTATTCTGTTGCTTCTGACTGCAAATCCCAGCACTGAGGTACTGGGGTGTTGATGGGCTTCTGCCCTCCCCTCTTGGCTCCAGGATTTTCCTTCCCACACCCATGTGAGCATCATACGTAGGGGCATGAGGTGTCCTGGGCTTATATGTCAAATCCAAGCGGTACCATGAAACCAAAGAAGGTGATTGCATGGAATAACATTTTTCCAGGTTGTGTAGTTCTTTCTGCTGGGGATATATTTGGAGGTTGTGTTGAAAAGCATATGTGTGCATGAAGGGTAAGCTCCAAATTATTCCAACAATCTGCAGTGAGGCTGTAAATGTGAAATGCAGAGCCGGAAAAGGATCAGACAAGATCTTAATTGCAACACCAACAAAAGGAAGCACATTGCAGACTCTCCATAACCTGCTTGTGTCAAAACCCCTTGTGTCAAATAGCCCCTTGTGTCCTGTTCCCTTCCTGGGTTACTGCTCTCTCCTTTTGGTGCTGCTTGTGCCACGGGAAGATAAGGAATGAGTCAATTCAAACTTGAGTACCTCAGTTTTTCCAGAGTCATCCAAGAAGCATTTGTTCCCTGTAAGGATGGATGTAATCTTGATTTCAGAGGTGTTTTCCAGTGGGGAAAACCAATTGTTTTTGATGACATCTCTCTGTATCTGCCTGGCCCAAGCAGAAGCAGGACTGAGTGCCATGCTCCTGTGGATATCTCAGGCTTGATACCTCTTTCCAGTTGATGGCTGTTCTGTGAGGGGCATCACATTGCAAGGTGGAGATGGGGCTCACCATACCCATCAGTCTATCCCCAACCCTGCTCCAGTGTGTGCACTTCTGGCACAGCAAGGCCAAGAAACACAGACATGCCCTTGGGCCCAGCCTTATTTGGAGGTTAAAAATAACGAAAAGGTGCTTAGGAAAAAAAAAAAGAGTAAAAATTAAACCACCCCCACACTTGAAAGAAACCTGCCCCTTTAAGAAAGGATTGAACATAATCTATTTCCAGCGTACGAGAGATCGGCTAAGGATTGCTGGGACATTTTCACTGACACAAATCTACATAATCGTTTTAAACTTCTCACCATTTCTTCCGATTATTCTCTTTCTGTCACTTTAGGAAGCTCTAAAACTGATTTTCTCTCCGTAATCTTCCAGTATTGCTTAGCACCCAAATCTCTAATATTTTAAGAAGATTATTTCATTTATAATTGATTGAGTGTATTTGCCAGTTTGCTACTTCAAAGATGTTGTGCTTTAAGGGGTTCAGGTAGAGCATTATTAAGTTTCCACCCCTTACCCCCCATCCAAAAAAAGAAGCAGGAAAATTTTGCATCCCGCCTGACACTTGATGTATTTTTTTTTTAATTATTGGTATTATTTACATTGTCAGCATGCTGAATACCTAAAAAAAAAGATCTTCAGAGATGAAAGGCAAATTGAGCTGTCTCCAGCTGCAGGCTCGAGGCCGTGGTTTCCATCGCAGGGTGCAGTTTGACAAGCAGTGATTACAGGGAGCCAGCTCAGGCAGCAGCACATCTCCCCGTGCACCAGCCTTCCTTCCCGGGTGCTGCCTGCCTGCCCTGCTCTTCTCACTGAGAAATGGGTTGGAGAACCGATAGGAGCTAAAATTAATTTCATTTAATTTTTTTGCTTTCAATAGATGGGCTTCTTTTTAGCCAGATCTGCTCCTCAGAGTTGTTTTCTGCATTGAGACAGAAGGGATTACATGGGTGGTGGGCAGGGGGAGAGGTAGGGGCAAGGGACAGAAAGAGTAGGGACTGCGTAAAGGGCATTTTTGAAACACGTTGATGCTGAAAGTCATCTTCCATCCAGCTCAAGATCAGGCTATGGTAGTTGCTGCCTGCAGGTGAGTGGACTCCAATTCAGTGGAGGATGTTGTCTTATAGAGTGGTGAGAAAGGGGTTGCGAGAGGGAATAAGGATGCAATAGGTAATATTTACTTAGAGCAAAGGCATTAGGGCATCTACAAGCTGAGATGTGGAGGAAGGGAACCCATCTAATGAACTGGCACTCACCACTGCATAACCAAAAAGCTTCAGAAATAAGGGGGACATTTCCCTATTTCCAGCCCCTCTCTGCTGTGCATTCTTTATTGCCTGTGAACTAGCGAGGAGATGCATGGCACAGTGCTCAAAGGAAAGCTCTGAGCCCTCTTTTAGGGCTGGCAGAGACTTAGTGATGCTCTGTCACAGTCATTTCGGGGAATGGAGCAGCTATCAACTAATAAGAATGAATTTCAAGGCTGATCACCTGCAAGCCAGGGATAATGGGAGGTCTGCACAATCAAACACGTCTCCTGTTATAGTAAAACAAGCAACACTTGAAAAAGACGTGGAAACAGGCTTCTTTAAATCCAATTCAGGGATTTGGAATCCCCACTAAACGCTTAATTAATTTTTGATTAGCTGAGAACCCATTAAACAGACTGATTCTTCTAGCTTTATAAGTAACGGCAGCATGCTGCTTTAATTAAATTAATACTAAGAGATGTTCATTTTCAAATCCTTATGTTGGTTATTTGAGAAAAATCATTTCATTCCCTTCCCTAAGAGGTTTACCACATTCTTTTAGCCCTGTGCAGTATCTCTTCCCACTCTGTTTGTGTTGCTCTCAGTTTGTCTAGAGGCAGGATCTGTCAGGGCCCTGAAATTGCTCTGCTTCAGGGACATGGGGGTGTCCCAGTAGTCTGAAGGACCTAGAACCTCATATTCCTATAGGGGTTCACCATATGGGTATGAGCAGTTTGACTGTTGGAGTTTCACAGCCCTGGTTTCTCCCACTCACTCTCCCTGTAGAGCTACTGTCATCTGTTTCCTATGGCAGGTACTAGATAGGAATCCCTATTTCTCCTCCACAGTGTAGGGAGCAGCTTTGAATTATCACCTCTTTTTTGAGGGTAAGAGCCTGTCCACAGGCAGTTGCTGCAGAGCAGGTGATGCAAGGTAACCTGTTCCGGGAGTCCTGTGTGACACCAACATGTATCAGAAAACATGCCATGGCTTCTTTGCTCCTGGTTTTCAAACTCTTAGAGCTTTCTCCATTTCCCAGTAGAATTACTGCCCAACCTTGGCTTCATCTGCATACCTCCCAGTGTGTGCTGGATACTCTGGTGACAGGAGGAGGTCAACCACTTGGGCCTTTCCTAAACAATGGAGACTTGGCATGGGCATTGTGTGATTATGAAAAGAGGCTGGACTCTCTTGAGGCAATGCATCTAATGAGAGGATTCAAAACTTTCTCTCTGCCTTTCCATCCACCCACAGCAAGATCTGAAGTGAATTTTGCAGCCTTCTCCCATGATAACAGGTGAAAACTTCCTCCCTGACCATTGCAGTGCCAACATGTTAAAGTTTACAGCTGGAGACTCTCCTTGCTTCACTTCTGGGTCCTGTGCAACCTTCCAGGCCAACCCCCAGCCTGTGTCGGTCTGATCCCTGCACAACGCAGCCTCTGAGGTCCCTGCCGGTGCCTGTGCTGAGTGGGGGTCCACATGCACCCAGGTGTCCAGGGAGTGAAGCCTGGAACAGCCAGCGAGTTTCCATATTTATTTACACAAGCTCACTGTACCTGGCTCAGAGATCTTCCAGCCACATGAGCTCCAGATGATGACATTGTCATACTGCTATTGAACAACTCCACATTGATTATCATCCTATAAGTGGGCAACCTTTCTTGTGGTGTGAGGGTTGGGATTTTTTTTCCTCTTCAAAATTCTTGCATTTGAAGAAGAAGAATCACTAAGGCAAAACTGACTCATAAGAACCCACTGCTTGGAGGAAGCACTTGAGAATAACACCAAACCTGTCTCAGTACAGGTGTGATTTTCCTTACACCATCTTCATGTGATTTTGGTTTGACGTCCATCCCTCGCTCCATTTGCTTTGAGTACAGCAGGACTAAGCAGAGCATGTGCTTTGCTCCTTGCTGCATTTGTCCCGTTAGTTGGAGAGTGAAACAGGGCTTTCAACCCACTAGTGTCCCCTTCAGTGTTGCCCTTGCAGAGCTTGGATGTCACTCACATCCTGACAGCAGGAGCAACAAACGGGTCCACGCTGGGGTGATCCCCCAAGGATTTAATCATGGGCAGATCAGCAAAGGCTGCCATTACGTGGGATCTGAAGTGCGGAGCTTGGAGAGCAGCCCCAGCTTCTCAAACCTTCACCCTCTTGCAAACCTGCCCTTGCTTCCTCTCTCCCCACTGCCCACTTCTTGTTAGGAGCTGTCGGAGGCAGCTGGCTGCTCGTGCATTAAATTAGCAGATGTTGCGGCTACACAACATTAAGCACAACAATACTGTTAATGTGCCCTCTGGAGCCCTCTGCCTCCCTCCTCACTGGGCCTCGCCAGACATAGACTCTCCAGAGGCAGATTAATTTCAACTCTCTGGATCATAATAAATTAATTTTTATTAGAAAAGGCCGGGGGGGGGGGGGGGNTCCTGAGCTGCAGAGATTTAAGCCAGCTGTCGACCGTCTCCTGGCATTTGGGTTAGGAAGTAAATACAGAAGGAGAGGATTTTTACAAAACGCCCGTCAGCCCTCCTCACTGGGAGGAGTGTGAGGGAGGCTTGGAGGTAAGAGAGAAAAATCTGCACTGGGGGCTTAATGCTGTACCCAGTCCACTGCTAAACAAACTGGGGGGCAGGATATTTTCTTTCTTACTGATGGGGAATAGGCTTCCGTCGTGTCATCCTGAAGACAGCCTTCCTAGATGTGAGACCATGGGGTCTCAAAGCAGGTCCCCACACCTACCAACCCCTCCTTTGCTAAGAAGGCTCTTTTCCACAAGATGCTCATTGGAATAGGATTTACCAGTTTTGCATTGCCACACTTTGGAGGTACATGGCACAGTCCTGACAGCCCCCAGAGCATCCCCACCCCAGCCCCAACCTGTGCTCTGTGCACAGCCTGGCTCCCCAGCAGTGATCAGATGCAGATCAGTGGTAGTTGACTCTCTAGTACCACAGACTTTCTGAGCAGAGGAGATTTTGATGGTTCAGCCTTGTTCTCTTGGACGCAGAAGGCTCACAGCTCCTTTTGGCTTAAGTAGGAGCTGTCTGTACTCAGCACTTATGAAAATCAGCCCTAGGCCTTTGCTCAGATTAATAATCAGTATGAGCACAGTGGCTGTTGGAAACCCAGATCTTCATTTATCAGTGGGGAGTGCATTGCCAGCCGTGGATTTGGAGGACATGGAAGCTGGGCTCTGGCCGTCCATCCCTAGCTTCACTACTGAGCTGAAAACTTGGACCTGGTTGTTTTAGTATCAGTCAGAATAACTGCTGAGAAATCTGGACTTTGGCAAGGCTGTGGACAAGAATGTGTTACCTATTAGTGCTGTGTTAAATTACAGTGCCATTTCCACTGGTCATTTCAGAAGCCAATAATTGTAGCCAGTGTCTATGCAAAGGCTGATCTGTCTCAGCATCTTGTCTCCAGCCATGGCCAGCAGTGAATGCTGATGAAGGAATGTCACGCCACAAATTCATAGTGATCCTTCTCCAGAATACTCTCCCGAGCCCCACATGTGTGGCCAAGGGAATTCCCAATGCAACCAAAATGGATTTATTTTCTTATTTAATTTCTCCAGTTGCCTTTGATCATTCACAACATCCAGTGGTGAGGGACTCTACAGACTAAACAGGCTTTGGGTGAAATATTATTTTTCCTTTTCTAGCTGGTCTGACTTGCCACCTGCAAGTTTCAGCTGCTGCTGGGAGAAAAGGTTGACAACTATTCTCTATTTACCTTTCTCAGCCCATTTTATCTTTATCACTTCCCTCCTTAATTTGTTTTCCAGAGATGAGGAAACCTGGTCACTGCAATTGTTCCTTATACAAATAGGATTCTTTGCTTTGATGGTAGCTGGATCAAATACTAATGTATCTCCTGGGTGTCCAGCTAGTCTCTGATTGCTGATTTGATGAATAATTCTGGATTTTTGATTGTTTAACTGTGGAGTTATCCTGCAGTGTGAGGGCAAGATAAGAACTGTCCTCCCCATCAATTTTTTTTTCCTCCCCATCTTGATGTGATCTAGGTTAATAACAACCCAGGATTATGGGTTACTGTTAATTTTTAACCTGGACCCATTTGATTACCTAGTTCCCAGTCCGGTCCCAGGAGTAGTTGTGCTAGCAGATCTGGTGGAGAACTGAAGTGAGGCAGAGTAAGGGAAGCAGGTTTCACTGCAGAAAAATGAAAGCACAGCTCTAAAATGAAGCTTGGGAGCTGCCGTGGCTGGGGTGTGGATTGCCAGCTGAGATGCTCCTGCCTGGCGGGCATAGCAGTCTTTGGGCAGAAGGGGCAAAGACCTGCCCACACATCTACTAAAACTCTTGAGAGCTTTCAGTGTGCATCACCCACCGTCCTCAGCCCATGAGCATCTTGTCAACTCCATTATGAAGGCTGTGCCAAAACCTGACACTGTCACCCTACATACTTCTCCTGAACTTCTCTTTGATGGAGATCTTGGGGGAAGGTGAATGAGAGAGTGTGGGTGCAGGGTCTGGAAAGGAAAGTGGTGCTTGTGATAACACAAGATCAGGTTTCACTGAGTCGTTTTTCAAACACCAATTGAAAACCCCTCCTGCCACTTGACAAGTTTCCAGAATCCTCTTTCTTTCCAGGATCTACCCATGCCCTTGAGTAGGGAGAAGAGGCTGTGAAATGAAAGATCTGTTTGCTCTGTGAAAGAGCTTGACAATGTGTTGAGAGAAAGTGCTGCTCACTGCCTTGGGAGCATTCAGAAAGGCATCCATTTATCTCTTTCTTTTCTTTTTTTTCCCCCTGCTTCTTCTAAGGAATCTCTGGTTGTAATCCGTCTCTGGGATTTTTCACAGTAGCTTGATAATGTTAATATTTATCCTGACTCAGAGATGAACTGACAGCACTGTGTTCTCTTCTCTTTCATTTTATCTTCATACATCTATCAGGTGTTCCATACGGCTTTAACTTCATCAACATCCGGCCTACTGCAGTGACAGGTAAAACCACCCTCCATCACATTCTTTCATCTCTTTCACGTCTCATGGTTTAATTTCTTTGTTTTTATTAACTTATTTATTAAAAGCCTAAAGATTTTAAGTAATGCTAGAAGGAGTTCAGTGGTCAAGGGATTTGGGGTTTCTGAAGATATTTCCTAGGCTATTCCTTGCCCTGTATTAAAGAGTTGATTGTAGACTTTTGGTAGAAGAGTTGTGGGGACTTAGAAAGATTTTTTGCCAAGAGTTTAATATTTGAAGTAAAGGACCCTTGAAGTGTTGGAACTTTCTTCTACTGATGGTCAGAGTGTTCTGGAGTCTGACCATGAAGGTCAGTGAAAAGCTCATTAGGGTTTGTATTACCCTTGGAAGCGATGCTTGCAGAATAACAACGGCCAGACACAATTGGTCATGGAGACAATCAGAATTTCCCACTCTGGGGTTTAGCACAAGCAAGTGGAAAAGGGCAACAGTGGAGTTTCTTTATGGGGAATTAATGCCTGCCAACACTTGTGATTTTGTTGTGAGTTTTGTGAACATCTGTATTTATTTTAAAGCCTCCTGCCCAGGAGTCAGATGAATAGAGGGAAATCTTGGCTTGCATTTGTATAAAAATGAGTTTATTGGTCTCATGTGTGCCAAATATAATCAAGAAACAATTAAGAAGGTCTCTAAATTGGCTTAAAATCTGTGTAATGGCTAAAGTAGTCTTGCAATTGTTATTAAGAGCCTGACCTAGAAAATGGGAACTTTTGCAGCTGGCTGTACTTCCCCAGTGACCTCTGCAGTATCTACAATCCATCCTCATACATGCATGAGGATGATGTGGGAGTGGGGAATGTCCCTCAAGCCACTCACAAGAGGATGAATACCCGAAGTAACTGATTTCACCTCAAACTTTTATTGATTCAGTGAAGTATCCTCAGTTGAGAGCACAGATAGGATTTTGCTGGTTAAAAAAAATTTTGGAGATATTCTTTCTAATTTATTACCATAGGGTTAGACTTAGCAAAGTGTGAAATTGCATTGAACGGATGGAATACTAGCTTCTGTAGAGTACGGTTTTACTTGCAAACACACCATATTTCGAAGATTGAAGTTTTTTCTTTATCACTTCTCCATCCAGAGCTGAGCTCATTTTAATCTTCCAAACCTTCTCTTATATACGAAGCCTGATTTCAGGTCTCCTCCAAACTATTTTTCCTATAAGAAGCTCCAGGTTACATCATTTCAGCTCATTTTGATTAATCTCTCATCTTTAGAGGCAAAGAGGAAAGGCTGAAGAACCTGGAAGTGTTATGAAGACTTTCTCACAGATGATATCAGAGGCAGTGAAGACTAATGACAGGTTTATTCCAAAAGCTGAAATAATGACTATCATCAGTCACTCCTAGGACTTTTTCCTTCATTCATAGACATTCATTTTTGATCATCTGTTGACCTCTGATTGAAAAAATCCCCTCTGTGAATCACTAGGTTTCGACAGGAAAGGCAGGAAGTTCAGCAATGTCTGCAGTCCAAAAAGCAAAGGAATTGTGAAACTACTTTGTAGTTTCAATGAGTTCAGATCCAGCAGCAACAATAAATATTTTATGATGTGACCATTAAGTGTTTGTCAATGGGAGCATCCGCATTCCCAGAGCCAATGACTCCAAAATCCCCTGTTTTTAAGAGACTGCTGTATAGCAAGCATATCACAATAACATAAAAGTAAAAAAATCAAATCCAAGAATTTTTGCTGTGTGAGGAGGAGTTATTGTTCACCACTAAATACTGGCTTGTCACAGGATGACCATTAATTATTACCAGTCCTGGTTACAGTAACTCAGCTTGTTGAGCACTCTCATCCCAAGTGTGGATGTTATTTCATACTTGATCTGCTTTTTTAATGTTGTGTGCATTCCTGGCCATAAGCAACCCACAGGCCATGTAGTGTTATCTCCCAGGCTGGGCCAAGGTAGCTGCTGGCCAAATGGATCAAGAAGTTTTTTATGTGGCTGCCATTCATTTCTCTATAGCACAAACTGGCCAAGTGGCTGTGCAAAACATCTGGAGATGTGGTGTGCTCCCAGGGTGGTCGGGAGCAGTCTTCCTCTCTCTTTTGATTCAGGAGCACTGAATCAGGCCCTTTCAAACTGAGACAGAGGGAATCGGGCCAAGAATATTGAAGGGAACAAATCATTTAATGAATTGCTGCCACTGAAAATATCAATAGCACAAAGATCAGAGCTTCTTTTTTCAGATCTATGCCGTGAGCAGCAATCTCCAGAGAAAATCCAATTCCTTACAGTCCATAACGTACTGTAGACACACTAACGTGTGTTACTTCACATGTCAGCACACCCATCTGAGTGCTTCCCTCCCCATGAAATTGCTGCATCATGTAGAGGGGTATTGCTATCTATACAAATTCCATCATGCTGTGTCAGGATTGACCTGAGAAACCACCGCTACCAAATTATACCACAGCTACATCCACACTAGGAAGTACTAATCCTACCCTGCTCCAAGAGAAAGAAAAACACAGATGTCAATGTTACACCAGAAAATTTATACACTTATTAATTATAATTAATTTTTACATTACATCCCAGACATGAGCATGTTACTGCCTTCTACTGTAGAATTCCTCACATCATCTGACCTGACTTCTCTGAGCAAGTTTTCTCAGTCAAACCGATAGAGGTTTTTGCAATTCTTCCACTAGATCTGTAAAATATATGCAGATTTATACAGTGAGGCACACACTAAATACTCTGGGGGAAGGAGTAAAATAGACATTAATCAGATATTAAAGGACTTATGAGATGGGGAGAAATATACATTTGGGCATAGTTTGGTGTTGTTTTTAAATGGTATGTATACACAAATACAATTACTATGTATGTATTATTGTTCTGTTTTAAACAATTGGATTGGATAGGCTAAGAAGAGAAAAGGAAGGGGCAAAAGAAAAATACGTAGTAACACTAACGTTAGGGAACTGTGGCTAATTTGCAAATGGATACCAAATGGAAACACAGTTCCTTTAATCTTTGTTGCTTTAAGAAAAAAAAAAAGGAGGAGGAGGCTGGGGTTAGTAAGCTATCTGACAGTCTGAGCAGCTCATCTGTTTGCAGGGATTGAGTTGGGAGCAGATATTCCCAAGTGCCTTGAGTATCTAGTGCATTGGATATGGCTTTTGATCAGAAAGGCAAGGTGCTGTCTTTGCTTCCCTGAGATGGCTCCCATTGGAGGCAGGTACCTCCCAACAGAGCAAGGACAGAGGGTTTGGTAGCGGTGAGAGGGACAGGAACCACCCTGCATTGCGTGTTTCCACCAGACCCTGGCCTTTCCCCTGGCTGTGTTACTTGTAATTTCTGGAAATCAGAAATAAGCTGATGTGATTAGAGAAGAACAGATCTGGCTTAGTGCTCTTCAAGCTTAAAAAGGTGTTAAAAGACTTGCCAAATTACAAATACAGAACTAATAGAGATCCAAAATAAGGACAGTTGCCTAATTCCTTTACATCAGACACAAAAATGAAGGGTGGCATTACTGTGATCGTTGGACAGATGGATATCTAAAAGCTGGCACATCTGAAAACATTTTACATTCAGCCTACCCTTGTTCTGGGTAAGAACTAGTTTTTGCAGTCTCTTTCCTTTGGTGATGGTTTGCTGCTGGTGACCCAGTGGAAACAGTTTTGTGGTGTAGCTTCTCCTAGGGGAAGGGCCAGACTAGTTTTTTCTTTAGGTTACACTTTTTTTTCCTTTAGGTTACACTTTTTTTTCCTTTTTTTTCTTTTTCAGTGCAATCTCTTGAAGTCATCTTGCATTAATTAGCCGTCATCTTAACAACACTGTTGCATGTTAGACTAAGAGATCTCTGAATTCAAATAAGACTTGACCCTAAGAGGGACCAGCTCCCTGGCTTTTTCTTCTCATCTCCTTAAATCTAAAAATTGCTAAGTGATCTCTGAGGCTCAGGCTTTCCTCGGAGATTAGTGTAAGAAAAGCCCCAACATCTGCAAAAGTGACTGCTTTTGACAACCGTACAGATATCTTAAAGAGCAGGAATTTCCCTAATAAAACCCCTTAAAATAAGTCTTCTTAAGATTTCTTAATGCCACAGTGATCAGTTTGCATGTTTCAGAAATTCAAGAATTTTTTATCTGCTTTGGAAAGTTATGAAAAAAAAATGAAGCAGGTTTATTTAAAGGGGAGAAGTATTTGAGATGCAGGAGAGACGGGGTAGCAAAGCTTAGGAACTGGTGATAAAACCATAAATTGTATAGCTCAGGGAATTTGTGGACTGACAAATGACAAAGCAAAGCAGCCCAAGTTGGTCATCAGAATAATAACAAAGAGGACTTTTACCAAGGAGAAAAAAAAAAAAGCACGTGCACCCTCTGGCATTCCGTAGGCAATTTAAATAGCTTAATTCGGCATTGTTGTGATTAGCCATAGGTCTGATAGCCTGTGGGCCAGATCCTCTGCCGGGGTAAAGTAGAAGCTTTTCCGACTGCCCCATTGAGCAAAGAATCTCTGTTAAAGACAGTGTTTAGGCATCTGCTGAAATGCAAGTGTGTGCTTAGGTCCCAACAAGGACACAGGGAGTTAAGCATCGCAATGAAGCTGCTCTGGCACAGGGAGAGATTTTAGCAAATATATCCTGGAGCTGGAGCTTGGGCACAAGCCCCTCACTCAAATTTACCATGTATTTCTAGTCTCTTGGATGCTGGCACAAAAGGCCAGGCTGACAGTGAAATCCCAAAGCACCGAGAGGTGCTGCTGAGGGTATCTGTATGCTTTTGGTGCCTGATCCTTCACTCCTTTTCCCTGCCTGAAGGCTGGTGTAAATGCATGGATCTCCAGCATGTGGCAGAATCAGGCATACTGTTATTAGGGCTGTTTATGCAGAGTGTGATGGGGTGGGCTAGGATGTGGTGATGTTGCTTCCAGTGGTAAAATTCAGCAGGGCAAGTTGGGCTGATTGTGTTGGAGGAACCCTGGAATGAGAGCTGCCAGCACCTGTGCATGCAGAGGGTGGGCAATTGCGGCATGTGCTTAAAATGATAACACTGTTGACATGACCATACTTGAGGTTGGTTCCTTGAGTTGAGTTTCAGTGAAAAGGTCCCAGAGGGTGGTATTACTAGCAAATTTGTGGGGTTTTGCTTGGTTGATTTTAATTTTTTTTTGCCAGTTTGTGAGTCTTCAGTAAAGTGAGAGGGACAGAAAATCAGATGTCTGAATTTCTGACACCTTTCTACTTGCTGGCTCTTGTACTTCATTCCCATAAAAACAAGCAGATCTCTGCACCTGATAGTCTCATTTGAAATTTTGTTTTGTTTCATTTTAATCTTATGATCTAGAAAGATCAGAAGGAATCTAGGCAAGGCACAGGAATTCATGGAAATTTCTGTAACAGCTAACACGAAGGATAAAATAGATGTATTTAAAAGCTGTCTAGAGAGGATGCTCAAGGATACAGTGTAGAAGTGGCCTGGTAGAGATAGATAATGGTTGGACTCAATGATCTTAAATGTCCTTTCCAATTGTAGCTATTCTGTGATTCTGTGAATTCAACTAGTGGTAAACTATACAGGAATACAGTTAGATATGTTTAATTTGCAGAGAGAGTGTGCTGATGATCTGTGGCTCCTGCTCTACAAGCCCATGATTGATAGGGTAAAGGAACTATTGGGGTAGAGCATGGATTTTTGTGCAAGAACTGGATGTAGGCCCTGGGTATTTGTTGCAGATATATCCCACGCATCATGGGTGGGCAACAGAAGGCATCAGGAACCAACATATTAAGCCCCACACAATTGCTTTTTCTCCACCTTTCCCTTCATGGGGACACTTTCCAGCTCTGTTTCAGAGCAGAGAAACATACCAGAATTACAGAATAACCTCCTGAAACCAAGCAATCTAGTGCATGTCCAGACCTAGCAAAGGTGGAGCAGGAAACAGATCAGGGATTAGACCCACGAAGGAACATAGGTTCACAATTACCATGTTAAACCCTTCAGTCCAGCTGTAAAGCCTTCAAACCACCACTCAGCTCCTACTTGACCCTGGATGCTCCTTAAATCTTTTTGGTGTGTTGGTTTGCAATGCTAAAATTCCCAGGTGCTGAAGAGAAGTGTTGCAGAACTTCCTGGCAGCACCCCCATCATGCCTTGGCTGAGCAACTCAATGCCCCTTATCAGGTCCCAGAGATGTTTCTTACCCAACCTTATCCATGATGTCAATCTAATAAAGATTCCCAATGCCCCAAACAAAACACAGTTGCAATGGTGGTGGTAGGGATTTGAGGGGGTGGTACAAGACCTTGCAGCAACCACCTTTTACCCCCTGTATTTGTGTGTATGTCTTTCCTCTGCCCAGTAAATTGGTAAACAATTTTAAGAAGTCCTATAGGTTAGGTCGGGTTAGGTTAGGATAGGATAGGATAGGATAGGATAGGATAGGATAGGATAGAATAGGATAGAATAGAATGGAATGCAATGGAATGCAATGGAATGCAATGGAATGCAATGGAATGGAATGGAATGCAATGGAATGGAAGAGGGGTAGAATATTTTGGTTGGATAGGACCTGCAGTGATCATCTAGTTCAACTGCCTGACAACTTCAAGGCTGACCAAAAGTTAAAGCAAATCCCAGAGCTAAAGTTATCCTAGAGCTGAACACATATGTACTTGGAGGACAGAGGCATCAGGTCAAATCCTCCCAGAAAGTGTTGTAAATAAAAAAAAACATTGAGGGAGTGTATCAAAGCATATGATGTTGTGTGATCAACCTTAGGATTCTGAAATGTTTACAGGAAAGCTTAAATTTTTTTTGCAAAATGTGGTTTTGGGTGGGTTGTTTGTTTTTTTTTTAAGACAGAAAGCAAGATATTTTGTTGATGGGAGCAGCTCAGACTGTGGGCTTCAGAGAGGAAAACCAGATCAGGCAAATTCACCTATCAACCTCTCCATGTCTCAATTTCCTTACCTGTGAAATGGGCACAAGATTGATTAGACTTCCTCTTCCCATCTGCTCCTCCACTGTGGGCTCCAACATACCCCTGCACTGTGGGCTCCAGTGTGATATAAAAGGTGTAAATTAAGACTCAGGTGTCTTATCCTTATGCAGCAGTATAAGAAATGCTGCTCTAAGTGAGAAAGAAACATAGACCCATAAGGAAAGTTTTATTTAGGACACCACAGGTCTGGATTTCCTGCCAACAGCCTAAAACTAAGAATTTGGAGTAAAAAAATCCTTTCTAGTTTTATATCTCAATCATGAAGAACTGTCCTTTTTAATTCAAACGCTGGGGTCTAGAGTTGTTTTCCCTGCAGATGCTGGGTTGTATTGGGAATATCAGGAGCTGCCAATTGCAATAACAGTTTCTAATTCCAAATTAATTCAGTGTAAATGAACTGTCAAGAGAAGATTGATTTGTTTTGGTAATTGCCCTGATGCAGGCTGCTGGGGTGACAGCAGGAAAGAGCAAAGAAGGGAGCTTTGGCAGGTCTGGCTGAGCCTAAGGGTGGATTGAGGGAGATGGAGGCCTAGCTGCAAATATCATCTGTCAGGACCACTGCTGAGCCCGATGCTTTTTTCCAGCCTTCAACAATGTCTTCAGGAATGAAGCTGATGCTGCAAAATGCTCCTGGAGTTAAAGGGACTGGTGTGTTAAGCAATTAAGAAGGGGGAAGAAAAAGACCTCCTCCACTGAAAGGGCTGCTCTTCGTTCAGCCCCCGCCTCTGCAGCATTCCTGTATTGATGGGCCACCAGCCCTCACCTCCTCTGGGGTGGCACAGTGACAGTGTCACTCTGTCATGGCTGGGAAGGGCTGAAAGTGAGGGACCTCGGGCCAGGAGACTGGGTGCAGGAGGTGCAGGGCTGCCTGCTAGGATGTGGAGAGGCATGCAAGCATGACATGCCAAATGGGACATTTCCTGTGACCTGAGGCAGATGGAAGAAGTTTGGTTCACTGAGTAGCCATGTGGATGTATCTGATCTGCTGAGCCCTTCCTAAGGGCTTAATCTGCAGCTGCAGTCTGCAGAGTCCATCTCTACACAGACCTGCAGCAGCACCACCCAAGTCCACATTAATGCTGGAGGGTCCACAGCATGAGCATCCACTATAAGTATAACCCCAAAAGGTATTTTAGCAGGAAATTCAACATGATGCACTTCCAGCAGTGATAGAAAAGGCTGGAAAAGCCAGGACATCAGGAAGCAGCATGGTCTGTAGCCCAAAAGCAGACTTTAGAGGGTAGACATGTGGCATTAGCTAATTCAGAAATGTGTATGTGCCTTAAAGGAGAAATAACCAAATTACTTTAAATCCCTATCACAGATAAATATATAAGGTTTGTTAAAACTCTTCCATAGATACAAGATTCAGGCTATTGCTGCAGTCTATAAAACAGCAAGAAAACTCCCAGAGAAAATGACACGGTAAACTCCCAAATGTTAATGAAGTTGCTTGCTAAAATGCTACTAAACTAGCCAGCTTTTTCTTGCTGTGTTTTGGGTGTTTGTTTTTGTGCATGTGCTTAAATTTGCTGATCAATACAGGTGCTGTGTGACTGAATTGCTAATGGAGTCTGTAGATTAGTTTATCAATAGCATTTAAATACTTTTCACACTTGCAGTAGATTTTGAATTATTTATTTGTTTCTGGTCAATTGCTTATGATCTCATTAGAACTAGTCTGTAAAGTGATACTAGACTTGTTGGAATACTTTAAAGATTTCATGGCTCCGCAAGTTTTTCTGGGGGAAGGAGGTGTCAGGGCTTAAACTCAAAATCCAAGATCTACAAAGAGTCCTTTTTAAGGCAGAGGATCTGCTAGCAGGAGGAGAGCTCTCATGATTTGCTTGTTGGGGAAAGGAAGGAGGCATGACTATAAATAATCCGTGGATATTGAGGGAGCTAGTGGGTGATTATTATTCATCCATGCTCAGTAGCGCAGAGAGCTGGTGGATGTCACAGCCCTGGTTGTGTTCGGTGCTGCACATGTAGGTAGACTGATGCCCCAGAAAGCTCTGCTTTTCCAGTGAGTCCTGAAAATGGGAGGAAAGAAAACTGCCATCCGCATTCTGAACTTGGGGCACAGAACGTGTCACGGATAAGTCTTGGATCCCACAGAGACTCTATAGCTAAGCTAGAAAATGAACTGAAGCCTTTCAAGTCCGTTTCTCTAGCCTTCACAACAAATCCATTCATTTTCCTAATTAAAAGAGTCACAAATATGCTAAACAATCTCATTTCATATGTTGGGTTATTCTGATTCGATGGAGTAGGGGTGGCATTGTCTTGACAGACATTACATTTGTCTTTTAGTCTTTTGATATGTCACATGTGGACTCCATGTAAAGCTTATAACAAGCTGAATACATCAGAAAAGGGGAGGATGTGTCTTAAAAACATTAGAGGTATATAATTTGTAAATATTACTAATGTACTTTGAGAAGGGGAGAGCAGATTAAATGTAAAGCCAGGATAGAAACCAATAGGAAGATGTCAGTTGAGGAAGGTTGTGAAAGGAGGAGACTATTTAATCCTTAGCAATGTCCTGTGGTGTCCCAGTGTACATTTACAAGCAACAACAAAGAAGTTATGAAGTTGGTGAACAAAATCAAACCTTTATACCTTGGGCTGAAAGAGGAGCATATTGCCCAGGCCATCTTCTAGAGGTCTGGTGGACATCAGTCCTGGAGAGTAAGAAGGGTGAGCCAGGTTTCATTGTCTTCTGCTGAACTTGGCTCCCATGTAGGTTCACCATCCCTCCTCCTTTGCAGCAGAGCCCAGGCTGTCTGAAGCCCTCTGGGAATCACCCATGCCATGGTCACTCTCAGGTGGGCAGTGAACGCTCACCACTCATCTCACAAGCCTGTGGAAATCCAAGACCAGCTCAGGAGGTGTCATACTATGAAGCGTAATGTTCTGTGGTTTTTTACCATCCTCAGGTTTCACTCTGTGACTACTCAACAACTATGTGCAGGGGCAGATGTACTCCTCATTTCCCAGATCTCATCCCTTGCATCTTTGATTCGCAGACAGCTGACTGCAGTCAGATCATGTTATGAAGTGGAGCCCCAAAGACCTCCAAGACCTTCCTCACCTCTTACAGAGGTGTTTTCAAGGCTCTTTCTACTGGATTTGCTGTCAGTCATCCCACTATGAGGCCTCATCACATAGTAATCACACACCTCATAATGTGTTGAGCTACTGCTAGTTTTAGAAATATTGCCAGCACTATAGAGAGGTCACATGCTTTCCATTGCCAAATTGTCAGCTTTGGAGCATCTTCTCAAGGGGCCTGTATGATTCACCTTAACCAACTGCACAGAGAAAGGAAACAGTGCCAAGAGCTGTGTTTTTTGTCAGCACTTTGAGCAATTCTGAACTCTGTGGGCAGGATGAAAAGCCCCGCCTCTCTCCCTTTTTGGTGTCAGGATACTTCTTCTTAGTTGGAACAAGATAATCTATATATTGCTAAATATAACCATGGCTAGGACTGGGCCAGAACCACAACTTGCTGTCAAGTATCAATCCTGCTTCTCTGTAGCCATCATCGCATGTAATCTGTTTCATCTCCCCCTCAATATCTGCTTTTTTCCTTAGTTAAGACAAAGTGGGCAGGTAGGCAAAGGCTTCTCTGATCTTTGGCAGTTCTGGTGGAATAACCAGGACCATATGTTAAATCTTGTAGAGCTCTGATGGACATCAGTCCTGGAGAGTAAGAAGGGTGAGCCAGGTTTCATTGTCTTCTGCTGAACTTGGCTCCCATGTAGGTTCACCATCCCTCCTCCTTTGCAGCAGAGCCCATGGCTGCAAACGCTTTTATAGTGATAAGAGGGAGAGGAGGGAGGACCTCCACTCATGAACAAGGTGAAGTCTAGTGAAAATGACCCAAGATCTCCCTGTAAGATGCCCCTGGTCTCACTAAGGAATCTTCTAACAATTTGCAAATGTGACCTGCTATTGCTACCATGTGCACTGTACACCATTGGCAGAGAAAACCAAATGCAATTTGGTAGCAACCAGCAACACCTCACAAAAACAAGGACAGGGAGTCCTGCTGAACCCGATGGGGAACGGCTGGTAGAGCAGTCACAAGTAAACTGAATACCCTGTGAGAAAAGCAGTGTTGTTTGGGCAGAGATACACACATTTTCTCCCCCCTGAAAGGCTCTGGGACCATGTAGGACACTGAGTCAGCTGAATCTCAGATGCAACACTCTTTCCTTTTCTTTCTTCTTTTGTCTTCTTTTCTTTCCCCTCTCTTTCTTTTTCTTTTTCAGTTCATTCTAAATAATGATCTAGGACAGTGCTGTCTCTTTAAAGGTGGCTTTTTTAAGTGCAACCTAATCTTCTTCTATCCACTTGGACCTTGGATTTAAAAAATTTCACCAATCCGGATTTCCAAATCCTTGCAGATTCTGAGGGGGCTTGTTTATGGAAGTGTCCTTTAGAAAACGGCTTAGACTTTAAGATGAGGAAACGCAGGGAGCTAATGTGAAGATTTAGGACTTTCTAGGAAGCTTGCAGTGCCTAAGCCCTGCTTGCTTGAGCAGTCTGAAGGTCCTTTTGCAGACTAAGAGGGATTAATACCCCTTTAACCAGCGGGGCTATGCACACATTCATAAATATACCATCTCTCTCTCTCTAATCGCTTCGCTCCCTAATCCACAATGATTTCTTAGGAATTATCATTTTATCTCAGCTAAATAAGCACATTCCTTGTGCTTTCCTGTAGAAAAATAAAATCTTTCAGAAGCTTTTCTTTTCAAAAGTGGTGCCATGAAAATCAAGCTTTTATTTAAAGCCTTGAGTAAATAAAGAAAACTTTTTTTGCTTCCGAAGAGAAGGGCGATTGGTCAGATGCCAAGCACCTGCCTGCCATTCCACCAGCTCCCAGTCTGAATGACTCGCCTGGAGTCAGGATCAGGCCTGTGTATTTGCCCAACGCCTCATGAAGTGACATCATCTCTCCAAACGCACAAGAGTCAGGTGGAAAAGGTTTTTGCAAATTACTGTTAATACCAGTGTGATGATCTTTGAAAGAGATTGGCTTTGAGAATCCTGTATAGTTTTTCATGTTTTTGTAGGGCTTTCTTTACCTCTTTTACTTTTCAGGTTCTGTGGGATTTTTATATGGTTTTATTTTTTTGTGTGTCACTTGCCCATCAGCCTTGTTTTTAGGAAATGTCATCTGTTTGTTTTTCAGTGAGCTGCACTCAGGGTTCTCATGCAGCAACATCAGGCGGACTGTTTGTGAGGTTGATCTTGGGCAGGGAGGAACTACAGGTAATAAGAAATCTGACTTCTAATGGCATTTTAAAAAGAAAGGGAAATAGTTCTTTTTATTACCAAGAATATTGCACAGAAGTGAGCATTTCTTCGGTAAATCATTCCCCACTTAGGCTTTGGTTTCTAAGATCACTTTCAAATCCAGAAATGAGTTCAGGCAAATTCCAGCTGACCTGAAACACTCAGCTCTGGGAAAGGCTTTGAGTTTAATACAAAAAAAGCCTCTGAATTTCCTCTATTTCTAATTCTTACTCATTTTAGTTAAACTCTTGCCTTCTATCACAAAAAATACACATAACCTTGAGAATCAGTACAGCTCTGCTGCATGGGGAGCTCCAGCACCTTATAGGTTTTAATGTCCACAGGCCAAAAAAGTTTAATAAAGTATTCTGGTGGATTTTACTTTTTAAATAGAATTAATAGGGACTACATGAATGATAGATGTAGAAAATCAAAACTGTTTTGGAACAGTTCTGTTTTTTTGACATAAGAACATCTACAAAACAATTTGGGATATGAATTAAAATACATGTATCTTCCCTTAGTAGATATAATAATGATAAATGAGGAATTAGAGCTATCTCCAAGTATTTCCAGAGTTCAGAGGTATTTGAATCTGTAGTTTCTTTTATGCCCCTCTCTACTGAGACCATTCAATCTAATAAGAAATGAAATAGTGTGACAAATCTGCTGCAGCCTTTTATTACTTACAGTCCCCATGGGCTTTATTTTTTCCTCTCCTAGCCCTTCCCCTTTGCCCCTTCCCCAAGCACTCAGTGGTCAGAATAGAAATATAGAAGCCATAAAATGAAAATATAGATGTCCTGCAATGAAACCTGTCCTGCGGGGTGTGCTTGCAGTGAGCACCCTAGGCTGATGGCCATCCTCCCTGTGGTGTACTGAGGACTGACCCTGGCAAAGGTAGAAGATATGGAAGAGTCCAATTCCCTCTCCTTGTGCCAGGAGATCTTTCACTATTTGCTGCACCTGCAGCTGGGCTCAATGTAGAGCCAGCTTTTGTCCACCCCTGCCTGAAAACAGGGACCTGGATTTGTAGCTCACATGAGCCTAGGGCTGAGGTTGAGTGAACTGAAGCACTATTTGAATGAGTTTCAGAGCTACCAAATGATATCTGCTCTTGTAGCAAACCCATCCTTTGTGGAGAGCTGCCTCCAGCTGCTGTTGAAGAATGTTTTCCCAACAATAGCTGTGTCACTATGGCATCTGCCACCTTCTTTTGCTGTAGTTGGCAGGTCTTCAAAGCAACCTGACCAATGGAGGGTTGGTATTCCTGGCTCTGGTTTTTAACTTGTGCTTGCCTACTGATTGTAGTGGGTCCCCTGATGGTATTAAAGGACTTGGAGCCCTTCTGCCATGAGGATGTTTCCAGTGTTGTTTCCTAAAGTTTTCTTGCGACAGCAAAAATATCCATACTGCTCCGAAGACTCTCAGTTAAACCCGAGCTTGATCCGACTGAAGGGAGATTTGTACCTGGGCTGAGGCCCAGGCTTCACATCTTTCCATACAACGCTTCAGCCCTAATGCTCACTGAAAGCCTGAAAGTGGCTAGGAGGATTAGTTAATGGGTAATTTAAATGGGTCATTTCATAAGAGATGTGTATGATAGGCAAGCTTGAAGTATTGCTTAAACCCTGTAGCTTTGTCTTGTCTCTGTGTGTCTCTTTGTGCTCTTGCCATATGTCTCTTGGCTACTTTTTCTGTTCTCATCTTCCACCCCATCAATTGCAGAGCTCCTTTTCTTTGTCTTCTCAGCCAGTCTGAGCTAAAGCACATTTTTGTCAATGGGAGTCATAGATTAGGCCTTCAAACTCCATCTAACAATGAATCTTCCACACATGGAAACAGAGAAAAAAGATTAGGTTAGGGAAAAGAGCTTTATATGTGCCTGCACATACATACACGGCTTTATTCTTTCTTTTCTTATCTTTGTGTTTCACTTTTAGACTGAAAGATCTAAAGGGTAGGAAATTTGTGATAGTGAGCCCAGAAAAGTATATATAAAGGACCCTAATGCCAAGCATAATTACCACATACCCATGGCTTAATAATCCTCATTAGGGCTGGAAAAACAAACATATTATGCCTTAAACTGTAAGAATGTCTTTTAATGGAATTTGAGGAATTAAAACACAGACCCAAGGTTTATCAGCCTGTTGCTAGGAGAGCTGTAGTCTGTATTTGCTTAGGGAATCATCATCAATAATCCCTTAATCTAATCGCAAAATGTAGAAAGCTGCTGCACCAGACTGACCCCATTGGATGCAAGCAGTAAGCAACAGAGGAGAGCGACGGGGTTACCCAATAGCAGCTGTTGAGTTATGACTGTATCCAGGAGAAGGCCGTGCGCACAGACACCTTGGAAGCATATGACAAGGCTTTTTGGCAACAAATGGACCTCAACAGACCAACCACATTGTAGGATTTCCCTGGGAACAAAAGGACCTAAGTCCATGAGAATGGCCATACAGGGCCAGGCCAAACGCTGCTGAAAGCAATATTGATCCTATTTCAGAAACTGCCCAAAAGGGAGGGTATAGGGAAGAACAGGGAACGCTTTCCCAGAATTATCTCTAGCCTCTGGCACTTTGCTGTTGAGCCCTAGAGAGCCAGTGTTGATATGTGGTATGTTGGAATGGAACATCTCTTGGTGGCTTTTATTCCATGAATTTGTTCAGTTGCCTTTTGCAGAAACATAAACTCCTAACATCCAAAATATCGCTTATTGAGGAGTTTTATAATGTATTTGCAAGCTCTGTGTTTGGTTTGGATCACCATTTGTTAGTGTCACTAAGTTATATCCGCTTCTTGTACTGGAATAGACAGTGAACAAGTATCCCTTACTTGCTGTCTCTGAGCTTCCTGCCACCTCATAGAGTGGCCTTTCAAGGAGTGTATGAGCACGAGGAACACCAAGTTTCTCCCTGAATCTTACATATTTTTGCTTTCATCTCTTCAAAATGCTTAAATATCCAGACACCTAAATAAGAAATTATGTAAAAAATGGTGCAATCATTTGAATTTACACCTGAAATAATATAAGACTTGATGCGTTTGTGTGTGGGTAACATGCAGTGGTGTTTGTGTGCATGTGAGAGATGAGGTAGCAGAGTGCAGGACTAAATTGCTACTCAACCCTTTGAACAATTGGCAGTCTTTTTTGGACAGCCACAACAGAACCAAAAAGAGCCTCCAAAACTTGCTGCTACAACTTTTTCTGATAACGTCTTTCTGCTGCTAAAGTCCTCTGAAGAACTATTCTGGTAGCAATGCTGGAGACTTCTGTTTCTTTTCACATGTTGACAATCCAGAAGGATGAGGGTTATATTTCAAGGTGAGCACGCTGGCCCTGGGTCAAATCTCTCATAAATCACTGTCTAACTCTTGTATCTCCCACCCAGTGCCTAGGATGAGCATTGTGATTTACTGCTTAATTCAGAACTTGATCCAAAGTCAATTGAAGTCAGGAGGTTGATACCAAGAAGTTCAGCCCCTAAGGCTATTTAAGCAGGAGGGACTTATAAAACATGAACCTTTGGATTCCGGCTGTTCACAATTTTTTTTTTATCAGTGTCTCTATGTTCCCACCTCCCATCTTACTTCCTGGAGTTCTGAATTCTGCCATGACTCCAAAGTCTGTAAAGCAGTGAATGTCAAAGATTTTTCTTGTCCCATGAGAGGGGGGACAGTATGGCAGGTAATGCCCACAGGAGCAGGGGAAGGAGACAGTAGGTGCTATTCTCCTTTTGCTGAAGTTGACTTGAGCTGAATCTGGCCTGGTGAAGAGCCAAGATTTCAATCTGCGCATTGCACCCTGGACAGCTACATTTCCTACCCCAGTGGGGGAACTCATTATAAAAACTGCTGTCTTTAGTATTCATCCTTCTGACCACTCAGAGGTGTCTAAGATAAGGTTCACACAATCTCAGCCTACTGAGCTTCCCAGCTGCTGGGATAATTCAAAGTCCATCCTTCCATCTTGTCCCTGAGACCAAACCCTCCAAGCCTCTGGGCTATGAACAAGACCTAACAAGACTTCTGGGCCCTAGGCAGCACAGGAAGGCCATCCTGAGTGGGAGACCCATAGCGAAAAAGACCTGGGGGCCTTTGATGATGTCATTGGGTAAAGCCAAACTGGTTCTCAAAGAACAGCCAGGGTAAGTATGCAGAGAGGTGTTGTGACCATGAATGGTTTGCTGTTCTTCTGAATACCTTTGTCAGGATCCTGAGCTTTCAGGGGCAGTACACATTTTGGTCCAGTAAAACAGTAACCAGCAGTCTTGTTTCTTCCAGGGTAGAGACCTGGATGGGGCTTTAAGAATCTGCCTGGACCTAATAGTCCTGGGAACCCCTGTTACACCATGAACTGTGAAGTTCAGAAAGTGAGATTGCTGCAGTGCGACTTACCTGTGTGGGGTCCAGGGTGTTTAATGAGGTCCCAACCTCTCTCTCCTGCAAGAATTGCCAAGGTCTTTCTACTCTACCAGGCTGTTTTCCAGAAACTTGCAGAAACTTCCCAGCTGTCTGGGAAAAGCACCTTTTGGAGAACTTTGTTCAATTTGGTTGACGTTGCCAATGGAGAAGAGATTTTGGGGAGGAAAAGTGGAGTAGGAGCTGACAAGAAGACAGATGAGTACAAACACATAGATTGGCTGATTGTGTTGATCTCTTTTTCAGGAAATCATGGGAAAGCATGGCCACAGCAACACAAGAGCTTCCACGGGCACTCCTCAAAGCCCATTGAACAGGCAGCACAGATCTATCTGGATGAGGGTAGATGGGAACAATGACATAATCTTGAGGTGAATCTATCTTCGCTGCTGCCCTCAGTCAATACCCTACCAACAGGACTACCTGCAGGGAGAGGAGGCTCCATCCACTCCTGGCCACGGCCTGCCTATTAGTGGAGCACCAGCCAATCCAGAGCCAGCTCTTCGCCTGCCCAATACCACCCTCCCATGCCAATTGCTGGGGGTGGGACCCACATAATCACATCAGCTCCCAGCATGCATACCCTGGCCGAGGGCTGCAGTCACACACAGCTTGGCCAAGAGGGGAGCAGAGCCAGGGTAGGAACGAGCCCTGGTGGTCTCCATTCTGACCATATGGTCCCAGCACTCCTGAATCTTGCCTAACAGTGATTTTCCTTAAATGCAATCCTTTAAGGTGTTAAATCTAGCTTCAACTTATTTGGCTGATCCAACTTAGATCAGATTATGTTTGTATTTATCGGGATTTATGGATGTATGATTGCCTCTGAGCCCATATGGACAGCTAATTTGTCAATTAGAGCAATGCTGATCATTGTGGAGGCATGGCATAGGCTGTTAAGCACCATTATCGGTTTCAACCAGGTCTGACCTTGAGACAGACATTTATTTTGCCTGACAACCTTTTATTCTCGCTGCCGGATTACAGATATGTAAATTGGGCTAAATCCTTGAATATTCATCTTAGGTATGTCAAAAAAAATCAGAACTTGTTGGAGATGAAGAATATAACAAGGAGAGCTGTTGAGCTGCGTGCAGGGAATGGGATCTGCTTAGATCTCGCTTTGCATTGTACTTGTGGGAGTGGTAGGGTTTGGGGCCCGGATGTCAGAGTAGTGCCCTGGGAGTCTAATTAAAACCAGTGGCCATTTTCCAAGCAGAGAGAGGGCAACTCTGTTTGCTAATTAAAGGCCATTATTCCTATTTTGTAGTAGCTATATTAATGGCAATTTTCCCCTCAATTAGAGGTAAAGCATGTTAGCTGGTGGTTTTAGTACCTGGCAGAAACAGTTCCTCCATGCTGGCACCATCCCAGTGACCAGTAAAAAAGCCGGGAGACCCCTGTCATTTAGCCAGGCCTGAGTGGGTGGGATGAGATGGTGGCTGGCATCGGAGGCAATGAAGCTTCCCGGTGTGAAGTCAGCCCTGCTCTTCTCCTGTCCCACCAGGCTGTTCAGATGTGCTGCAGTGAGCTGAGCTGCAGTAGTGAGCTGAGCTGCATCTAAATGTGAATGTCAGATGTGTTTGGGCCAGCTGATCTATGAAGGCCAATTGGATGCTTTGGGATTTGTCTCATCTAACTGTTTAGAAATGAGGTGTTTAGGCATCTCCTGTGACCAAGGGATAAGGTATCTAGTGGTGATGATGTCTCCCCACTGAACTGAGATGAAACTTTGGCTGCCAGTTTAAATGAAATGCCTAAATTTAAAACAGCTATCATCAAGCGAGATGAATGTTACTGTGGTATGGGATGCAAATATGGGCCTGGAGAGGGGAGCTAAGTGCTTCTTAACCAGCTTCTTCGCCTTCCTTTCAGGCTCCCGTGACCACATTAGTCAGATACTTCATAAATCATGTGTCTGAAAGAGCAATTTTTCCACATACGTCTCAGTGATTCTGCGCTCGTCACCTTGACCCTGGTGTTTTACAGAGAACAAAAATTATACCCACACCTGTTAAAGGACAAGACCAGGCACCAAGGAGGAGGATTGCTTTAGTAAGATTCCCCCAGCCTTACTGGTTTTAAGAGACTTCCTCATGTAGATTATTTAGAGAACTGAATTTGTCAATCTGCCATCAATACTGAATTATTTCTATTGCAATCATCAAGCCTAGAATCTAAATCAAGAGAGATTTTGTCTGTTTGTTGTGTTTTTTTTCGCTAAGAAAGTATGGATTTGGAGGGACCTGAGCAGTAGGAAATCGTATCAGTTTTGCTGAATTGCTTAATAAATTGAAAAAAGGGGAAGAGAGAAACATTTCACCTCACTCATTCACTACTGGCCATTGTTCCCAATGAAGCTCTTTTGTTTCTCTCTACCAGAGAAAGGGAAATGTCATTGATGCTAATTTGCCTGGAGAGACCCATTGGCCAGAGTCCCACAGCATAAACACATTGACGGGGGGAAATACCCCACAGTGGTAAAATTTCACTCTGAAGAAAATAAGCATGAAAAATATTAACTCTTCAGAGTGAATAATGTGGTTGCTTGTTTATCAAATGGGACGTGTAAACCTATTACATAAAATGTCTTGCATCGCCCATATGCTTTCTAACCTAATCAGCTTTGAATCCTGCTAAATCCCAGATTGAGATAACAAATGAACAACTCAGCTCACTGAAAGAAAGGCAGCTGCTTGTTGTTGGGTATTAAAAAGAGGCAAAGGTCAAATATTCCCCTGTGGGTCACCCAAAAGAGAGATCATGCCGATAACACCTATGCTTTTGCGTGCTAAGTAAGTATTACTGAAAGTGAAATTCATAGCAAATACAACTGAAGGGCAAAGCTTCAGATTAAAACTCACATGATGGCTTTGTACGGGAGGGAACATCATAGCCTAAAAAAGATTTTGCCTTCCCAGTCATATTGTGATGATATTTACAATTCAGGGATGGACACACATTGGCTAGCATGCCAGACCAATACAGACTTTGACTCCAATCAGCTTTCTCCTGGGCTGCATTTGGGGTGGCCATTCTGCGGGTTGACACCAGGTACAAGCCACTGCCCCTTGTAATGGGATGTGGACTTGTGAGCAAGACCATTGTGATTTGGAAAGGAGATGGGGTGGCTCACAGCATGCCTTGTCTGCAGGCAGTGTCAGATAGTCTGTCCTAGGAGAGCGTTCTTAGGGCAACTGCAAGCCACCAGTGGGTTCAGTGCAAGTGGGATCATTTGGATGGGCATTTTTAGAATTTGCATTTTTTGTTGCTTCTGTGATATTTCCACTGAAGTTAAGCCAAACCTGACCTCCAAATACAGTTTTTTCAAAGCATATTTGCCCTTTCTGTAGACAGGTGCAACACTGGGTGAACAAGAGTGGGTTTGGGGCTATCTGGCAGTGCAAAAAGCTCTTCCTGGCATTTTTACATGGGCTATTGATGAAGCGGGTGCAGAAGACAAGACAAACTGGGCTATTCCTCCAAAAAGCGGGCAAAAGAGGTGCTGGGGCCTTAGTACTCACCAGCTGGGTTAACACCTGCAGGAAAGAACACTGTGTGGAAGAGGGTCCAGTTCAGTCCAGTAGAAGGATGACAGGGATTCTCTCCTTTCTAGACCATGATTTGTCACCCTCACAAACAAATGTATTTGTGAGCAGTTGAGTACATTTGATCTGAAATTTATGTAAGTGTCAAATAACTTTTTATGGCATTTGTTTCCACCCCAAAATGACTCTTTGGAATCCTCCCCTCCCTTCTTTTTCTTTTTCTTTTTTTTTTTTTTTTTAAATTTCAAATCTCAAATACTTCCCCCGTTTTTAAAATTTTTATTCTTAAAGTAAAAACCTTTGCTTCTTCGTCAGCTGTCAATTGCTTAGAAAATGCAAGTGTGAGCACAAAATATTCAGTAACTGCAAAAATTGTTGATCAGTCAACAGTTTTCACAGAGGATGGATCTATGTTTTTCCATAAGCCTGTCATACTTACACTGACAAGGGTTCTGTAAGGTCTTTCCTTGGATGTTTGTATCTATCTGTGCCCTCAATCAACCGCTTGACAGAAATTAAAGAAAATGACCAGTCTAGCTAAGCTGCCATCTCATGTTTGTTGTCCTACTGTCCAATATTTATCAAACCATATAAAGCTTCAGTATTGTTATAGGAGCTGAGCACGGGATATCTCCTCAGGCACTGGGCTATTAGGTGCCAAGCCCTGTCTTGGCTTAGTTCCTTCAGATCACCTGAGCAAAAGCACCTCAGCTGCACTAAATTTGGGCTTCTCCAACCCAGCAAGATGGCCTTAACCCACCCCTGGTCCCATGCATGGAGATGAGACTGGGAACTCCCAGATTTGCTGACAGTGTTGGAGTACCCTGGGTATTGTCTGATCATTGGAAAACCATTGGTGTTCCTGGTGCTTTAACTTCAGATCTCTGTTGTTTTGGATTTTAGGGAAAGCCTCTGGACAGATCATGTCTTGAATTCCAAGGAGGATAGCATCACTCATACTCATCATTCTGCTATTGCATAAAATTGTTCTTGGCCAAGGGACAGGTTAAGCTCATCTATTTGAGTTAACAAAGAGAAGGTTAAATGGTGACTTGATTTTCGTCTATAAATACCTTCCCAGGAAGCAGAGTTCTGGTGGCAGGCAACTTTTAAATCTAGCAGACAAAAGCTGAACCAAGCCCAATGGTTAGAAGATGAAACAAATGAATTTAAAGCAGAAATGAGGGACAGACTTTTAGGAGGGAGGAAGATTGACCATTAATGAACCTTCCCAAAGGAGTTTGGGCTCCCTTCTTGGTGGCACAGCCTTTCTGTTTTCCCAGACCCATTCCACAAGGATCCTGGAAAAAAAGGTTGGAACAGGACTTTGTGGAAGAACACCACCATTTTTTAACTGCTCTTAGGTCATCCTTCTCCATCATATCTCTGTTTGCACAAGCTCATCTTTCCACTTGTGCCTCCTTCCCCACAGACCATCCCATTGCACAAAATTGGACTTGGAGAGGCTGGACACAAAAAATGAACTGACAGATTCAGATTGCTGTTATTCCTAAACTTTGCATCAGAAACACGCCTTTGGTTTCGGTTTCAAATAACGCTATTGTAGTGGAACTGATTACAGTAGTTCCACTACTGGGAAATCTACAGGGTAGATTTTGAAATGAAAATAACAATGAAAATGGCCTGTAAAAATAATATATAAAAAAAGAAGTCAGAAAATGTTTGCAGTTTAAACCAATACTGATGATTAGAAGTTTTTACCTTTTTTTTTTTTTCAACATTCTAGGAAAGCTTCAAATTTGGATTAAAAAGAGGAGAATGAATAGCAATTTTTGACATTTCACTTTTAGGGGCTTTTAAAAAAAATGCACATGACACATGAAAGAAAGCCAGCCCACCAAGCTCTGTACCTAGTTTTAGACTTCAGAATAAAATAAAATTGAGAGTATTCAGTAGCTTGTGTTAAGGCACTGGTTTTTTGGCTAATGGATTTTTAGTTTGGGGAAGGTCTGTTTTTAACTTTCCTAAAACCATCTCATAAACAAGGTGAGGAGATGAAGACAATAAATTTTAAAACAAGAAAAGATTTAGTTAGGACACCTAATTAGGATTTCTAATCAGGAGTCATCAAGACTTATAATTAGCAGGGTTGTTCAGACTCATTGCTTTCTCTTTAATGGCCATAGGACATCCAAATGGTTTTAAATTATGTACCATGGGCTCCTAATCAGTTTATTGAACATCATAAATTGTTAAAAGGAGTTAATAGCTTGTGTTTCTTGATAGAAAGTGCTAATACTCGAGGCAGAGAACTCATCAAATGAACCTCGTTAGAGAGGGGAGGAGGGAGATTGCGTCTCAGTGTCTCATTTTGTTTTAGTAATTAGCTTTTACTGGATTATCCGATCCAAATCTTTATTCAGTTTACTCTGTCAAATCTAGTTTGCATTTTAAATGGAAAATTGACACGGGGAACAATTTGTCTCCTGACTGGGTTAACGGGTCCAGCTGGCAGGAGGCACTAGCAGAAAGTGGGGGTTATCATGAGAGGCTGGTGGGGGAGACCAGCCCAGAGGGCTTCCCCAACAGTTGATGTCCTCCAGCCTTCACCCTTGGCTTCTGCCCCAGCAGCCAAAGAGCAGCCATGTGTGAAATTGCCATGATCCGGTCCAGGCTTGCCCCTGAAAGCAGTCAGGGACTGACGGCACAGTGAGCACACCAGCGTGAAGCCATCACCTGGGAGCAGATCAGCTGGTTCAGAGTCGGTTTTTGTCTCTGATGGTAGCTGGTACAAGCTGATTTAGCAGAAGTTATAAGAAAGCTCCCAATGGACAAGTACAAAAAATTGTCCCTACAGGAAGAGCATTTTCTAAATTAATGAAAGGTCCCTGGTGTGAAGTGAGTGTGTGAGCATTAACACCCACCTTATCTGCTGTGAGAAGATGCATTAAAATGTGGACATCCATGCTGTTTTCCTGGCTGCTGTTGTGGCTTCCATGAATATGGTTTCGGGTAAAACAAGATTTAAGGATTCAGTGGGAAACATTAACTTCTGAAAACTCACAAGGGTGCTACTGTGAGCCCAGCCCAGTCCAGCACCAAGGTATGATTCTTCCCTACAGTGCAACGAGAAGAGCTGAGCAGAAGCTCAAAGCGAAGCCTCCCGTTGCTTCCTCATTGCATGTTTCATTACACAGTAGTGGTCCCAGCTATTAACTGGTTGACTAAAAGCTGGCGGGACAACTACAGTGTATTTCAGTTTTCAGGAGTCCATTCCCAGGACTTTTATGGTTTTTTGCCTTTCTCTTTTAACTTTGTGTGACACCTTGATGGCATATCAGAAAGCAGTGATTGACTTCCCATAGCTGAGTGTGTATGAAAGGTGGCTGATGTGTTGGTGTTGGGATTGTTGTAGATCTGAAGGTCCTGCACTGAAGATTTTCTTGTGCTGTATCAGAGTTTTTCCTGTTTGTGCGTGAGCCTGAGCTGCCAGATACCCCACTCTGGTGCATTGCTTTATGGATTTAAGTTATTCAAATTCTCATTTGTATTTATTTTAAATGACATCTTTATAACTGGTTTTGTTTTAGGTCAAGGCCATACTTTGAGGTAAAAGGACAAAAATCCTTTGTCCTTAAAAAAATCTGAGGTGGATAGCACCTTGCACTTTTTTGTGTGAATGCTGCCAGCTTCCCCATATTACAGGACTGTCCCAGCCCAGCTGGGGCATTTGGTTGCTGGGGGGTTTATGATTCCTATGATAGATGCTGGCATACATCACTCTGGAGCAAGTTCTTATCTTTTTTATCCCTGTTTCTGTATTCACTCTGTACTGAAATATTGTGAGAGTAAATCAGACCCAAGATAAGCATTGCTCAGGAAAAAAGTAAGGGAATCAGGTTTCTGTGTAGGATCCAGCATAGCCAGTTGTTGAAATCATTCCAGGGCTGCAGTGCAAATTAATTGAGTTTACTTTCCTTGGTTACTAATGTTATTAGGTAATGATAATGTTATCACTTATACTGGCCAGGTCTACAACTGGAGGTCCTGTGATTCCAGGAGGCTAAAGAGGTGCCCAAAGCCCCTGGTCCTGTCCTGAATGGGGATTCTCGTAGTGCTGCTCCACCAAGCGGCAGCAGACACCTGGGGAGCTGGTTTCTCAGCCCTGCTGAGAACTCAGTGATATACCAAAGCCAGCTGGGGAAAACGCCGACAGAGCAAGGACCCACGTCTTGTTGGTATTGTATAATGCCACCTTCTCCTACTGCACTCCCTACCTTAGGAGAGTGGCTTGACAGCATCCCGCAGGAGAGATATCCTTGGCTCAGACATCACATCCCCTGCTGGCTTTAGGGAAGGGTACGGAACCACTTGGGAATGAGATTGCAGCAAACACCACATCTCTTGCTAGCCTTTCTGAACCCATGGAATGAGACAAAAGAGATTCATCCCCCTCTTCCTGCTTGGGAAGAGGGGTCGGGAAAGTGAGTCTTTCCATGCTAATGTCACACAATTACCTCTTAACTGCCAAAACAAATGGCAGAAATGGGGAAAGTGACACCAAATCAAAAATGTCACAGGTGATCGATTCATGTCATCTACCGTCGCCGCAGCAGAGGCTGGCGAAAGAGACACAGTGATAACACAACACTAATATTATATTACAGCCTTCACGGCGCTGAATGCCAAGTGATGAATATGTGTCACTTTATGTGTCGCTCACTCTCCAGGCCTGGGCGGGCGAGCATGGAAAATGGAGTGTTCAGGATTAATGATATCGAAAATGATAGAGAAGAGATTGAAAATTCCTTCCTTCCTGAACCATGCAGATTGAAATGTACCTCAGAGCTATCTCTTGCTGCCCTCCTCTGCCACCCACTTTTTAAAAGTCTTTTCCACAGCATTCTGAAGAGGAAAAGAAGAAAAGAAAAGGAAGGAAAAGGGAAGAAAAGGGAAGAAAGGGAAATAAAAGAAGAGAAGAGAAAAGGAGAAGAAAAGAAAAGAAAAGAAAAGAAAAGAAAAGAAAAGAAAAGAAAAGAAAAGAAAAGAAAAGAAAAGAAAAGAAAAGAAAAGAAAAGAAAAGAAAAGAAAAGAAAAAAGAAGAGAAAAGAAGAGAAAAGAAAAGAGAAAAAAGCGAAAAGAAAAAAGAGAAAAGATTAAAAAGAAAATACTAAAAAGTGGAAGAGGAGATAGAAGAGAAGGGAAGAGAAGGGAAGAGAAGGGAAGAGAAGGGAAGAGAAGAGAAGAGAAGAGAAGAGAAGAGAAGAGAAGAGAAGAGAAGAGAAGAGAAGAGAAGAGAAGAGAAGAGAAGAGCAGAGAAGAGAAGAGAAGAGAAGAGAAGAGAAGAGAAGAGAAGATCTTGTAAGGAGAGTTTTACTTGGAAATTTCTTCTTCTGCTCATCGTGTTTTGATTTATGATCAAGGTTCCCATCTTCAGGTGTATGTTCTCACACAGGCAGCTACAGCATGTAACATGTCCATGATTTTAATCCAGGACCACCATATCTCTGTTAAAAACTGGATGTGGCCAAAAGGTTATGGCAGGATGGAGGGCAGTGCATAATGGGTTACAATTAACAAGTGATCTTATTGAGGGCTCTCAATGAAAACTGGAACATTTTAATGCTTGTAACTTCCATTTTGCAGCCTTCAGAAACTTCATGTAAAAATCAGAGCCCCACAGTGCTGGTAATTTTCCACATCTAATGAGAAGAGCTGATAACAGAGAAGATGTATCACAGCTTTAGGGAGAAAGGGACCTGGCCAATGTCACAGGCAGAGCTGAGATGATACATGATCCATTCCTATTCCCACACCGTTTATGCATGAATGCTGCAAGATGAACCATTCCAAGGGGCACAGAGGCTGTAGACACTTTGGTGAGGCTGGAGAACGTTACATAGCTGTGGTATTAGACCCTGACAGCCCATGGATTCTTAATATGTGGGTCGGTTCACCACAGATGGTTTCATGCAGACAGCCTGCTTCTCCTGGTCTCTGGCTGAACACTGGTTCTGTGATCTCCAAGGCCATTCTGCAGTGCCTGGAGCTGTTGACTGAGGCGTTTGCTAGACTCGTTCAGGATTTGGTGAGATGAGGGGCCTGGAGGGAGCTTAACCAGGGATGGTTCACCCTCTGTGTCTGACAGTGGGTGCTTGTGACTATCCTGCTTTTGAGAAGTAGGGTTATCTCCTCATGGCTGTAGACATACCAGTCCTGAAGCTTCAGTTTAGGTCTATCCTGTGTTTTGGCAAGGATGATAGAGAAAGCAAAGGAAGGAAGGAAGGAAAGAAAATTTTTGATACCTTTTGTCTATACTTTTTCCTTTACTATTTTTCAAACCTCCCTTTTATGTAATTGGGTCACCTCCCCAGGTGGGACAAGGGCTTATTCTTTCCTTCTAGCTACAGTGGAAACCATCTACTGCCTTGCTGTGCCCTTACCCGATACTACACATGCTGCTCTTCAGCAGAGCTTGGAGCTTTTTGTCTTTGAGGCATGGTTAATGGGGACATAGCCTGTTTTGTTAAGGAACCAATGCAGCATAATGGAACAGCGTTTTTTCCCCTTCCTTTCTTTCTTCTTAACCCATTATTACTCCCGAGAAAAGTGTTTCACACAGAAAAGAGAATGAAATCAAATCACAGAAAGTTGAAATGGGACGCAAAATTTGTTTGAACATCATATGAAAAAAAAATGCTAGGATGGCTTCCTCATGCTATCAAATACATGCCTGAATTTATTAGCCTCTACTGAAGAATGAGCACTAGTAGCGCGTGATCTTAAGGACTCACAGCCATTAGTTTCAGACTGAGATTGGAGGAAGAAACCCAGAAACCCAGAATCAAACAAAAATGCCTAATTAATTGTATTATAATTACATTTGGATAGCTAAAAGGTAATAGATCTGTTTGAATTATGATCATCACAGGCTCTTCAGGGACAGACTGTGAAGTGTGAATCACTTGTACGTGATCACCAGAGACATGAAGAATTAAATGACTACAAATATTTTAAATAAGAGCACCTGTTCACTAGTGGGAATATTGACTGCCAAGCTTGGCTGGCATGAACATGTTTGCTTTGAGATTGCAGTCACTGACGTGTTCTATTACTATTTTTTTGAAGGATACCTGAGCCAAAAATAGTACCTTTGGTGTGGCCCATTACTGGAAGAAGGATTAAGCCCTGAAGGAAAATGGGGGCCTGGACGTGAGGATTATGTATGTTTGGTACTTTCCTAAATTGTAACTCAAAGGGGCCACACACCATCATTAGACACATATTTCTGTCTGTCTTTTCTGCCTCTTTTATCTCTCTTTACTGTCTCTGTGAGCATGCAGTGCTGTCTTCTCCAGCCTTGAATATACCTTTTCTGACAAAAAAAAATAAAGGAAAATGGAACAGAAATAAAAGAGGCGTCTCAGTGATACCAAGCATTAACAAAAGCCTGTAGATTTCCAGCATAGAGTAACAGGGTGGTGGAAGTATTCGATCAGAGCCATAAATCTAATGAGATGGTAATGATATGCAAATTAACAGCACCATGAGCCAAATGGGTAAAGTTTCTTTATGGAGCATATTAAGAGGCATTTTGCCTGAGTGGAATGGTTGGGTGAACAATAAATACTGAGCCACAATCTGCAAGTATTGGCTGACAACAGCAATAAGATAAATAAAACGGATGAAGACAAGTATTATTCTTCCATTTAAAAAGACAGATGTTGCGAACAAAACTGTACTTCCCTCCCAATAAGGGAAATGGCAGGTAGGCAACCTTCACGAAATATCAGGGATTTTTGATTGCTCTTGTTCAAATTAATACTCACAGGAAACTTCTTGAAAACAGTTTTGAATCTGTCTTTATATATTCAGGGATGGATAAGAAAATGTGAAACCTCAGGCCAAATTGTTTCCTAGTGTAAATTAGGTACCCCCATTAGCTCTACCAGTTTATGCTAGCTTTGGATCTGGATCCCAAACTGTACCTGCCAGCATCCGACTGTTGATAAATATTGAGTGGTCTCACTATGACATTTTAATTATAGCATTATGGATTTCAGGAGGAGGGGGAGCAAAAGAAGAGAAAGCATTATTCTTGGTTTTAAGCTTAAAGGAAGAAAAAAAAAAAACAAAACAAACCAACAAAAGGAAGAAAATAACAGCCCCCTGGATCCCACAGGGATTTAGCAGAGATTAGCTAAATCTCAGGTTCGTATAATTTTCAAGGGCTCCATCCAACCTTGTTTTAACTTCCTTGCCACGGGCATCTACTCTGCAATTTTCACATGGGATAGCTTGAGATCTTTTAGCTTTGTCACCTGCCATACTAATGACATGTCTTTTGTCCCAGCATCTGGAGGTCTCTTTGCACTTGGAGGCTAGACAGACTTGTGTTTGCATCTTGCTCTGAAGACCAGGCTCGTCCTCCATCAGTATGGCAAAAACTAAGGTATGCAACAAACAGCTGCTTCATCTGGAGCTACAGAATGATCTGGAGGGAGGAGAAATGAGATCCAAACTTGTCCCTTTGATCTAAATTAATTGGGCACTGAGTGGGGTGAAAGTACTGCAGTTTGTCAGTGTCACCCCAAGATCAGCTATACCCATGACTCACCGGACTGATGATGTGGGTGGAATGTAAGCATCAGTTCTTATGCCCACTGTCCATCTGAAAGTGGGGACACAGACAGAGACAGGCAAACCTCATGGTCCTTCTGAGCTGAATAAGCAGCAGAGGTAGAGAGTCCAGGGAGAGATGAGAAGGAAGAATCCAGCACAAAGAGGAGACACTGAAAAGTTAAGCAATGCCCAAGTCCAGTATCTCACTGGTGCCAGTGTCCCTCTCAAAGACCAGATCACAGCAGTCCCAAACTCAGCCTGGGCTTCAGGGCTCCTCTCTTCATCCCCAAAATCTGCTGAGAAGATCAACATCTCCTCCTTTTTTGCCAAAAGTATTGACAATGAAGCCAGGTATGTACGTGGCAGAGGGACTCACACTTTTTGTGGTTGCATCATGCCTTCATGGGATTGGAGCACTAATGGGAAATAGGTCTGTCTAATCGTTAGAATAAAAAACAGTATTTCAGGAGAGATTAGGAGTGGAGAACATGGAGTGGAGGAGGAAGAGAAGTATGACCCTCTAGCCTAGTTATCAGACCACCTTCCTAGGAAACACCAGAAGATGCAGCTTTGTCATTCCCTGAAAATCCCACAAATGTCACATGAATTATATTGTCTTCCCTCTTCCCTGCAGGACTAGAGTCCAGAGCCTGGTAGAGTCTCCTGTTGATTTTCATGGGTTCATACACTAGGCCTGTATTTTTTTCATCTCCTTTCTCTAAAAAGTTTTGGTTTAACCTTGGCATAGTCACAAACAAGACCAGAAGTTAGCCTACTACCTGGAGGTGAACCCACCTGACAAAGAGGAAAACTGACCCAATAAGCAGTGCAACCTCCAGCAGGCAAACGGGCTCAGCTGGAGGGGGATGTGGAGCTTGTGTCACTGCCAGACACTGCATTGTCTCTGAAGCTCTTAATCTGAGCCAGCTCCCTGCCTCTGGTAGAGGCTGATTTGGTCACTCTCAAGGCTGGGAAAGTGGAAAGCTTCCTTGTGACACTGCCCTGTTAACACAGCCCTGGCTACTGTTTCATGATTTTCCTCTCCCCTTATTCTCTGTGGAAAGCACACAATTCAGGAACCACCCAAAACACAGTCTGATGCCAGCTCTAAGCTGCCAAGTCTGCAGTAGGACAAGAAGAGCTGGGAGATAACTTACTGGGTTGGGTCCACAGATTGGAGGGAAGAGGTATGAATGCTTGAATTTCCTGCATCTGTCCATCCATCCATCCATCCATTTCCCTCTGTCCACTTTTACCTAAGGGGAGGCATCTCATCTTTCTCTATGGTAGGTGCCTCTGAGAAGGCTTTCACCATGAAGTGGAAGAATAAGCCTAAAATCAGGTTTATCCATATCACCTCCATCTATGTCAGTAGCTCTTTATTTTGGCCATAGTTCAATGAGGCATATAATGCCAATGTTCTCCTGAGGAACACCCAAAGGAGGTGTAGGGTCCCAATCTGCCCCACTACGCTGGTCTCAAAGGACATCTAGGAGAGGCTTTCGGGTGTCTGCTGGTCAGCTGGAAAACCTGCCCACTTTCAATCTACTGGGAACTTCAAAAAAGATACTCACAGTGTTGCTGGGATCTCAGACCTCACGTAAGTCATTGTAGACCTTTATATTAGCTGTTTGTCCCTCAGTGGGAATCTGTGTCTGCTGAACTCCTGCTGCTGGCTAGGACAAGCCAAATTCTGTATGCTCTGCAGTATAACTAATGCTGACAAACACAGTTTTTCCAAACCTCCCCTTCATCTGTTTATCTAAATGTTTCACCAAAGCCTCCAAGACCTGAAGCGAATGCATCTCTCAGTGCAAAATCTTGACATTTTACCTGTGATTTGGACAGCCCTGTGCAGCCAGGAAAGACAACACGGCTGAAGTGTTTGAGAAATGTGGTTCAACAGATTGCATGTCAATCTAGGAGTTAAGCAACCCGGTTTCTGCCCCTCGGTGTAATTTCTTTATAAAGCCCTTTCAGATCTGCGGACAAAAAATAAGATTCATAGAAGCTAAAGCCAGAAGTGTTATAGCAGCGTAAATGTGGGTGCGTGGCATTTCCCCTTCAGAGCTTACTAATAAAATAGCCACCTCCGTCTGTGGTCAAGTTTAATATCTGACAAAATCCATTCTGTTCACCTCTATTTCACAATCTGTACTGCCTTGTCAATTATTAACATTGTGCTCAATGGAGTTGCCACACAGCTCATTCTTGTGGTTACTAGCTTAGTAAATAAATGTGTCACACTAAACATCATGACTTCTAAGGGAATTCGAAAATAAGCAGACAAGCTAATAGGTGCAAAACTACATTAAAGCTACCGACCTCCTCCCTTACACACTGCGAAACTAGTTGTTCCGTGAGTGACAGAAGGGATGGAGCCTCCTGTTCTCCCTCTTCCCATCCAAATGTTGGCGTTCCCTTCTACACCTACAGTCCCTGGGTTTCTGATGGTAGCCTCGAATCCTCTGTGTGCTGGCCCAGCATATGGCTGCAGGCTGCTAAAGGGTTATTTAGGAGATGTGTGAGGCTTCACCCATACCAGCTGCTGAAGAGGATGCTGAGCAGGGCAGCTGTGAGCTGAACTCACACTGACTTTCTCTCAGCACTGCTGCCTTTTGCTCTACCAGCAGTTGCACTGTCAAAATGACCAGGGGAATCAGAAGTGAGGAAATGATGGACAGACCAATACCATGCTCACCTGGTGGAGGCTGATTCATGGTTAGGAGTCAAGTGGAAAGAGAGTCATCTCTTAAAAGCCAGTGGTCTTCTCCACAGTGAAGTCCTCACATCCCCTGAGCCCTTTTACGGCACCTGAGGCTGAGGTCCTCCTGTTCAGATTTATCTCTCCATGCTGAGCCAGCATGAAGCCAATTCTGTGCTAAGGGCAATGTTTCCCCAATACGTTCTTGCAGATAGAGCAATATTATCCTGTATTAGGAAGTGGCTGACTATGTCACTTGCAACATGCCAAAAGCTGTAAGACTATATTGGTTTTCAGACTCCTGCTGTGTTGGCTTGGGCATTTTCTGTTCTCTTCTATGAAAGCACTCTGTTTTCGGCAGAAATGTCAAGACGTCAATGAGCCAATGAAAGGAATCTCCTTGGCGTTTAGCCTTTAATATTTCCTAGGCTCTTAATCTTGGAATGGGAAATCTAGCACTGGGGAAGAGAAGTTAAAGGATGGCTGATTTTCTTTATTCATTTCCTAAATAATATGTACCTGGTTTTTTTCTGTGAACACTGGCACTGGGATTTAGGTCTTGCACAATCAGTTACAATGTCAGAGTGATGGGATCTCATCTTGGCTAGTTTTTGTGCTTACCTTCAGCAGTGTGCAAAACAAAGGATGAATAGAAGAAAAATAAAAGCTGAGTAAGACTTGCTCCAGAATGTCTTCGATAAACAAATTTTGCTCTTGTGAAAGTTTGCTGAGCTGATGGGTAGCAGAAAACAGTGCCAAAGGCGAATTCACAGCCAAGCCACTACCTTGGCACAAGCAGAAGAATCAAACTTCCTCAGCAAGCCATTCATCCACAGGGAATATTCTGAATAAGCCAGATCTGGCCCTTGTTTGTGCTGGAATAACTCCAGGGTAATGTCCTGACATCAGTGGAGTGACTCCAACTTCAAAGTCATGTAACAAGCATCTTAGTCAAGCCGGGGAGCCAAATGCCTCCGGGTGAAGTTAGGCAGCTGTCACATCAGGACTTGTCGCATAGAGGTGGGTGGAATTACCTGAGCTGGATTCTGCAACCCCTAAGACACTCCATGCAAGTGATGTGGGTTCTCCAAGGTAGACTACTGGGCTCACTCATCTGTTAATAGAGAGAACAAAAGAGAAGTCAAGTCTGGGATCTGGACTCTAACAAGATCTTGGATAGTCCCTCCAGACATGAACCCTCAAAGTCCCAAGGGGATCGTGGAGGTGAAACTCTGGGGATAGCAATCTTCTTTCTTCCAGCAAGACAGGCAGAGACCCTCTGGCATAAGGTCCTGCCCAGGAGCTTGACATTCACAGCAGAGACCTGGTTACAGTGTTCACAGCAGACTCGTGAGCTCTCTAGTTCCTACTATTCATGTCTAGCTCATTAGTCCCACAGGTAATACGTTCTTTAAGCCCACCTTGTTTTACAGGTCTGGGCTTGTTCTCCTCAAGTTACAACAGGCAACTCTTCCTTCAAGAGCTGACTTATCAGCGCAGTTCCCAGGAGCTGCCTAAGGGCCAGTGGACACCAAGCACATGCAACAGCTTCCATTGAATACCCCATGGGACCCTTATAATCCACTTTCACTTTTAGGTCAACGGATTTCCCCAAACACTTCAATCACCAGCTTCTAGCACTTGTGTGACTTCTGCTCTGGCCCATGATTATCACTATGAGGACATGGCCCAAAGTAAACAAAAGAAGGAGCCTTATCCATCAAACCTTTTCTCCCTTTGCAACCATGACATCACATTTTTTGTTTGTTTCTTTCTTTTTGCGTTTCTATTGACCTATACTTAAACAACTGCAGCTGGATCAAAAAACCATGCGAAACACATCCTACTCCAGTGAGTGGACTGGTTCCCAGAAACTGTATGTCTTTTGTGCAACCACCCACCTGCCTCCATCTTGCTAAATTTCCCCAACACACTGGGCTTTCTCATTTCCACAGTGTGGTCCTATTTTTTTTCTCATTCTCATTGTCCTTGCTGTGTTTTGGAGCTAGGTATGAATACTTAGGTAGTGTCCTGATGTATATACCACCTCTCACCTGAGATGGGGCTCCAGAAGATATTTAACATGCTCTGCTAACAATCCTGAGAAATGCAGCTGGCCTTGGACTATTTATTTCTCCCAAATTCCACCTTTTTGTCATTCACAAACAAAAATGTACACCCCAAATCCCCTCCTTCAGCCCATCAGCTGCTGACCACTGGAAACCTTAGGTGACATGTTGGGAAATGAAGTGAAATGACTTGTGTCTTTTATGTGCCCTTGAGGGAGGGGATGGGAGCAGGAGGGGACCATCCCAAAGGATGAGATGCAAATGAAGATGTTAAAAGAAAAAAAGAAGGGGAGAAATATAAAGAAGAAGGAAATAAGTCTTCTTGGTGGAACGCAAATGGAATTGTAGCTAGGTATCATTTGCCGAGGAAATTGTATTACTGTTTGGGAATAAATGAGTGTAAAAGTTGTTTGAGGCCCAGGTAATAATAGAACAGAGGAGGAGGAAATTGAAATTTATGACTTTGCAAATGACTCCTGTAGAAAAGAGAGACACACATCAGAGCTGTCTTTTTATTCTTCACTCCCCCCTCCCTCCCCCCCCCTTCTCTCCCTCCTCGTTTTCTCTTCTTCCTGCAGATGAGGAGGACAGGTCTGCAATAAAACAGATCTAAGCCTTGCCAGCCTGGAGATGCTGTGGGGGGAGGCGAAGGGGAAGCGGGGGACAAGGGGACATTAGCACTTACTGTAGCATTGTCAGTGCCGATGTAAATGGACGTGCTACATAGTCAACAAGACACACTTGGCTGCCTGCAAGTGGGAAGTACTTAAATCTTGGCACTGATAAATGAAATATTTTTAAGGGAGCTAATCAGTGAAAATGGGGTTTCATCAGGCAGTGACATGTCTCGCTTGCTTCAGCGAGTCCAAGAGAGAAAAATGATTGCGTGGCGCGGTCCAGAGCCAGCTGGAGATGGGGAGCGAGAGAAAGGGAGGCAGAAGGCGACAACCGAGGATGCTTGCGGGGTGTGAGCTGGGGGGGCCGGGGCTGGCAGCACCCCCGCCTCCATGCACCCCTGGCCCCCCGGGGCACCCGCTCCGTGCTCCCCGCCATCCCACTCCGCCCAGGCATGATGGATGGTGTGGTGCAGAACGGGCTCGGTGCAAATCCCCAATCTGCAGCCTGCTGGGCTCAGTTGGATCAGCAGCAGGCTAGCTGGTATTTCTGGATAAACACTAATAAATCTTCCTTTTCTTCCCGGCAAGCGGTGCTTCCCTTGCCTCCCCCACCCCCCTGTCTTTCCTCCTCTCCTGCTGGTGTGAGGGGAGAAGGAGGAGAGGTGAATTTGGGGTACAGGGAGCTCAATGGGGATGGAAGCCAAGCCCTGAGACAGGCAGAGATCTGGTTGGGGGAAACCCCTAAACTTGCAAAACCTCCCACCAGCTCTGCTACCTCCAGTTCTGCTGCTGGCTGTTGGGTGAGTGGGGACAAACCAGAATTGTTCTTGGACCTCAGTTGCCTCTCTCTAGAGTCATGATGGTCATCCATTACCCTGCAGCCCCCAAAGTCTGGGTGGAATGTGGGTGCAAAGGGGCTCCCTGGAGCTGGGTTTCTCTCTTAGCTTCTAGGGTGCAGGGGCTAGATAACAGCACGTGGGCCAGTGAATATCCCCATCCGCGTACCCTGCAACACATCCTCTGCACCCAGCTGATCAGCCCAGCCATTGCCTCACCCCATTGGCATGTAAGATTGGGCAGCAGAGAGACAAAATAACCTAGGAAAAAGGGCTCTGACCTGGCTCTGCCTGCTGAGCTGGATCCCGATGGCCACAACCTCACAGAAGTGTGCAGCAGGTCACCACAGAAATCGCATCAAGACAAGGCAGAGCTTTTACTTCGTTTAGCCAAAACCCAGTGGCTGAAGCTGTCCTTGTTACCAGCATACCTATAAATGACCTCAAAATTCCCTGTAAACCAAAATACAGTCAGAGCTGCAGCTCCTACAGTGTCCTCACTCTGCATCAGTGAAGGAAATACCAGGATTTGTTCTCATCTGAAAGGAAAGGTCCATACGTGTGAAAATTATCACTGAATGAAATTGTTCCAACAGACTAGCAGAGGGAAGATATACAAAAATTAAAAGATGAAAAAAAAAAAGAAAGAAAAGGCAAGCCTGGTGCTTACATCCTTAAGTCATAAAGGTTCAAAGCAGGATTCCCTCAGTAATCAGGAAATGAAAATGTCCTTCAATTACAGAGCATTTTAAGACATGATTATTTCATGTGCATGCTATTAAGAAAATGACAGTGGAAAATTCATCATGAAATAAATTAATACTTAAACATTTTTAAAAGGCTCCCTGGTGTATTTTACCCTCCTCCCCTTCTGGCACAATAATGGTTGTTTCTAAAGAAAATTTTGTTGGACTAAAGATGATAAAATACACAATGAAAAATACATTTGGAAAAAAAATTTGTAACTACTTTTTTTAAAGGAGGCAGCTTAGCTGAAAATACATAAAAAACACAAGGACAATTTATTATTTTCTGCTAGTGGAAGAGTCTTTTTTTCCCTTTATGAAGTCAAGCATGCTGATGTTTGAATAATGGCCTCCCAAGTTCACACAAATTCAACAATTTAGGCTATATTTTCTTTTTTTTTCATTCTGCATCTCTCCACCCTGCCAATGCAGCATACTGCTACACGTCACATTACAGCATGAATTTATCACCACAATGGCAAAAGCTGATAGTCACTGAAAAATGCAGATAGCTACAAGAAGTGTTTGATTTGATCTGATCCCAAGTGAATTTGGTGCTGGGGAGAGGTATAACCATGAGGCGCCAGAGACCTGAGCTCTCAAAAACGGGTCTGTTTCAGTCTGCTGAAGCCAATACATTTTTTTCATGGATTTCAATGGAGTTTGGCTTAGGAAGTGCCTTGTGGGACACATGGTATTGTGCACACTTATCTCTCAGCTGAGCCTTACTGGGATGGTCAGAGATCACCACACCCAAATGTCCGCCCCAGCCCAGCAGCAGAATCACATCTATACCCATATACCAGATCACCAGCCGGCTTAGGGCCTGGTGCAAACCAGCAAGCTATGATGAAATAAGGCTGAGTTGAGGTTCAGGAGCTTTAAGGCAAGATGGGAACCTTGTGAAGGCTCTGTAGATAAGCCACGAGGAAATTAACTCACAACTTGAAACCAGAGAACAGGTTTTATGTAGGAGGCTTGACTTCGCAACTTGCTCTTGATCTTTAATGCAAATGGGATGCTCTGGGGTTATGGATGCAGTCAGTGGGGCAAGCTGAGATTTGCTTCTGTAATGGGAGCATCACTGTTGAGAGACCCTGTTAAAGCTAAAGGCAGGGGCAAGCAAACTTTGCAGTGCCCTGGGACATGTGGAAATTATATGAGGACTCCCAGCAAAAATAAACTTCTGCTTCCTGGTACTACAGCAGAGTGCAGAGAGTCCTACACAGCCAGGACATGTTTTTGTAAGACAGCATGCAAGATCTTACCTTGAATTTTGTCTTAGCTGGTAGCCAGCTGAAAATGAAAACTGACACAAACTCAGCAGTGAAATGAGTACTGCTGCCCAGATCTGCTCCTGCTTTGAGCATGCAGGTGGAGGGATCACGTTGCTTTGAACAGACAAGCACAGCTGTTGGATTTGATGGCTGTTGGACTTGAGGATCATTATGGGTCCCTTCCAACTTGAGGTATTCTATGATTACAAGCCTGTTCTGCCACTGCGCTCTTGTATTTGACCCATATTATATGGTTGTGGAGTATCTATTTTTCTGTTCCATGGCTCACATTTTGAGGGAGGACCATAATTCATGAGGGGTGCCTGCCTAGATAACTCACAAGTGGGATATACATGGCTGTCTCTTACTGAAGTACATTTTGCTGCTAACATGTATTATATTTGTACCATGCCAGAGGGGGTGTCTGCAGGTCTAAAAATGTTGCTTATAACAGCTACTCATGCTATTAGTATAGTTGTAGATATTATATGATTTATTGATGTGTTTTTATTTCCCACTGGTATGGTATAAACATATTTATTTCACAAAAGTGGCCAATAAATTTTCCTTATGAATCCCGTTATCTGCAGCATTAACAATTGATCATTTTTATGAGGTCACAACTTAAGGTGTACATGAATTTACACCTTAATTTGTGACCCTTTCCAAAATAATACATAGCCGCTTCTGAACTATTCACCTCACAGGAGTTACTGCTCATTTTTGCTGCTTCCTACTGCACTCAATATTTGTTTCTCATCAGATACTGTCCCAGCATCATATGCCATTCAGCTGTTCCATCTACTCAACACACACACAAAAAAGTTGATAAAACATTAATGAGATGAAACTTTTGCAGATCCAGTTCATTCTTTATGGCACTCTGGAATTCAATAAGACTGCGTAAGATGACAAAAAACACTAAATTACCCAAAGACATGCTTTAGCCTTCCTGCTAAAAGGAGTAAGATTTCCTAAGAGCAATCAAATAGGAATAGGAATGCCAGAAATTTAGATATTCTCAAGTAGCCTTCTCTATTCTCCGCCTTTTCATTGTTTTATAAACAATCTTTAAGATGTCAGACAGCATGAGAACAATTTCCCCACTGTGTCCTTTATCAGTTTGCTCTTAGATTTATTCAAAATATTGAAGCCAGGAGTATTGCATCTTTATTTGTTATCAGATTCCTCATTGTCCTCATTGTCATCAGATTGCTTATGTTTTAGGATGAGGTGTGTGGTTTAAAGCCTGGGAATAGATGCAATATCCCCCTGTTCTGCTGGTGACCTTCACAATGGGCCTTCTCTTCCTCCACTTCTTCCCAGGGTGACATAGTGCTTCATATACTCTTAATGGCTATCTCCAAGTGATTTATTTTCAGGCCACTTTTTCAAAACTGATCTGCCATTGGTGGGTCCTAGTTGTGTGCAACTGCCTAGTCACAGCATTTGGGATGTTGTCCGTCTGCTACATGTCCAGTATGGCCAAAGTAGTACTCCCTGTCTTGCCTCCAGAGCTGACGTTTCAGCAAGTTCCTTTCTCAGTTACAGACAATGACTCATTCTTCATATGTCAAGCAAACCTTTTCCCCTCTCCTCCCTTTCATTTAACTCTTCTTCATCCTGGCATCTCTGCATGCTCTCTATGCCCAGCCACCCACTTGCTTTAACAAATGTCCTAGTCTACTCCACACATTTCCGTTTTGTCTCTAGTTGTGCATTCTTCATCTCCATCATGTAAGCTGAGCAAGCTTTCATTCATAGGTTTGGCAAGTCCATCCTTTCTACTAGAAGCTGCCTGGAGAGAATATCTAAATTGTTTGCTTGGCAAGGCTGTGGGTGCTGTAATGACAAGGAATCCTAAATAAGCACCTGCATTCCAGCACATTTCTGGCATTGTACACTGATGATCCTGTACACACCTTGTGTGATAGACAGCTGTGCAAAGCACGTTATTTATAGATATGCCAGACACAGTGTCCTCAGTCAGTGGAAATGCAACCCTTAGTGGCTTGGGTTGAAGAGAGGCGACCTTTTCATATCCTACCTCCACTATCTATTGCCCTCTGTTCAGCCAATCTGTTTGTCCATTTCACACCTGGTGCCCAATTTGGCCACGGACATCTCATCAAACACTGCAGCAAAGAGCATGACTTCCTTTAACCACCAATGGACCTGGCATGCACCACATTGCCCCGTGTCACATATTGGTGTTCAGAGAGGAAATACAGGAAAGCTTTCATGTCCTGTAGATCCCAGCTGTTATGCCAATTGATCAGGAGTCCCACAACCCTTTGAAATCAGAGGTGGGGGAGAAGCTGAAAACCTGTGATGCTAAACACGTGCTGCAGCAGAGAGATTAGTCTTAGGTTTTAAACAACACGCACAGTAAGAGACAGAGCCCTCCTTCCCCACACCCCCTCCATAGCTCTCTCTTCACCTGGAGTTTGGCTGCACAGACTTATTATTTGCACACAGTTGTCCTTAAAAATAATAAGTGACTATTTGCCTGTTCAAAGCCAGAAACAAGTTGACCAATTGCTGCTGTGTTTTACTTCAGGGTATCCATCTAAAGGCAGAGAGAGAGAATCAGTCTATAATGGTTTGCCTGGCTCGAAAACTCCATTTTGGGCCGCGGAGAGTCATATTTCAGAGAGTATTGATCACAGTGCAGTTTGTGTTTCCTCACGTCCATGATCCTGTTTGCAGCCCTGTAAAATAATAACAGTACTCATGTCAGTAAGGTAATTACCATTGATCTAACACACTGTGACAAATTTTTCAGTCATGCCACTTGATTCATACTTAAAGTTATGGCACTGCTGACTGCTCCTTAAATAATTGAAGGATGCCCTTTGTAAATCAGCCCACTCTTGCCAAAAAGTGGCAGTTTCTTCTTTGTTCCAGGCCTTGTTTCTTAGCTTCATCAGGGATTTCAAAATTAAACAGACAGCTTTCCACCGCCCACATAGTTCACTCTTGGAGGAAATATCATCTGAGCTGGCAAATCACTTATGACACCTTTGTTCAAGAAAAGCGGGAGGAAAAAAAAGAAGAAAAAGGTTAAACTACAGGGAAGATCAGGGTCTCTGCAGTGGTGGGGTTTGCTAGCAGGTGGTAACAACAAGAGAGACAAAGCCAAATTTGGTTCATTCGAAACATCCATGAAAGCACTTGTTACCCTCTTGTGGCTCAGCCGAAGAAGAAGACTGAAGGCCAAGGAGAGCAGTGAGCAGGCCCATCTCAGCAGTGAGGCCAGCCCTGGGCCTCTGCTCCAGGACCCACTGACTGCCCACACAGGAGATCTTTGCAGCATCTCTTCTGAGGAAATTGGTTAGAGATCTGCACCTCCACTGCATCAACCTCCAATATGCCAGGGAGGCACCACAGCTTCCTAGCCTGAGCTCTCTAGGATGGTGCCCCCAGGAAATATTTGAGTCTCTGACCTGCTTTGTAATACGAACATTAAATACTACTACTGCTGGCTCTTGAAATGCCTTTGGGAAATAGTAGCACTAGTAGGCAAGTAATTGAAGGGAGTATGGTTCTGGGTGGTGGGACCCATAGGCACCTAACCATAAACCAGTGTCTTCCTTAGTGAAAAGTGAACACACTCCAAGGTGAGCCTGGATCAGCTCGCCACAGTCTTTTGTCAAACCAGCCTCCTTGGTTGTCAAAGAGGCCTAGAAATTATTTTAAAGTGCCCATCAGACACCATGAAGGAGGCATATCTTATTGACATTGATGGATAGATATTTACTTTGGCTCTGAAGTACCTTCTGGATGGACCTGTCTCCTTTTCTGTAAAATATGAAGACTATATAGGGAGATCACCTGATTGCTTTTCAAAGATACCCCTCAGCAGAGCAATCCATAACAGACAAATGTCCTGGTGGAGCCATCAATAAGACCTCCATCTTCCATGTCCCAGCAGACTGTACCTTCTGCTAGACCCTTTCTTCTCAACTCTCCTATGTAGAGACCCTCCTTTGCAATACAGGACATTGCAATTAAAACAGGGGTACATAACTAAAGTTCAAAAACAAGGGAAGACCGAACTGTATGTCTACAAGCCACCCATTCTCTCCATGACTCAACTACTGCACCCTTTGCTCAGCAACACCCTCTATGGCAAACTTAGGATATCAACACCCTGGGCAGGAAATCATGGCTATAGACACCTCCATTGCACTTGATTCAAGGACTGATGTCTCACACAAATGAACTAACATGAGGCTTGGCAGCTCTCACAGGACTCCCGTGCTTGGGGAGTGCTTAGGTCTGCAGCAGCTATTGTGGTATTACAGCCTTTGGAGAACAAATTGGATGAACCATCCTTCAAGAGAGCCTCAAGCCTACCCTTTTGGTATTGTTGGGACATACAAAGCAATGGCTCTGACTTTGATCCACTCTGCTACCTGTAAAGAGTCCTCTTTTGTGGGCGTTCTTGTACCTGCTTGAGATGAGGCCAGAACAAACAGAAAGCACCTTAAAGGAGCTTACTAAATAAGTCCAGGATTGAGTGAACAGCACATTTGAGGGGTCAAATTTAATTCCTTCCTTCCTTTTGTATTCAGATTAGAGGCCAAGGTAGATTTGTGGAAGCCAGGACTCCTCAGCTAATGCTGCTTTTGCACTTAACCTGCAATTTACCTGTCAGTAACAAATACATTAAAGGCCAGCTAAGCTCTTCAAACTTCCAAACAATTTACTGCACCATCAGATGAGCTCTTTAGCATCCAAGAGCACAACAGCCTGTTCACATCTGAGAAAAACATCTGCTGCCTAAAGAAATCCTCCTCAAAAATGCATCTGGTAAAATCAATGTGCATATTTAAGGGAACGGCATGTTTTAAGTCAATCAAACACCTCAAAAATAATAATAAAAAGCCTTCCAAAGAGACTACTTGCTGGTGATGTATTGGCTTGGTTAAGAAGGGCTGTGTTTTCAGAGCCTCCTAAATTCCTCAACTCAAGTGCTGAGTGGAGGTTTATTAAGTGACCTGTCTGGATGTATATCAGCCTTGTCCCTAGTGGGAGTCCTATGTTAAATTCCATCATTAAAACCTATTACCGAGCTATCAAAACCTGCTGTAATTCCATCTAATGACCTAATTTCCCTAAGCGTAACTCAACTCAAGGTTTGCTGATGCGGTGTTACCTCTTGGTGGGCCACAGCCCCTCAGCAGAGCAGGGGGTGGGGAGGAAGAGAGGGAGAAATCAATGTCTGCGGAGATGACAAGGCACACAGCCAGTGACTGGGGACCGAGAAACTATCCAATATCCCATTTCCTATCCAGTCTATTAGCAGCTGAAGTCAGCCAGGGCTCTGGGTTTGATTGAAGGCTGAGCTGAGACCAGATAGAGGAGGAGAAACCCAGGCAATATGGCCACCAGACGAGTCTCCTTTCCAGCCAGCTGAAATCACTCCTAAATGTCGGTGTATGTAAAAATGGATTATTGCATTAAAAGTTCAAAATGTTCTTTTTATTCTATTTTTTTTTCTCTCCTTGCTCCAGTTAAGGGGTGGACACAAGGAAAAAGGGAAAAAAACCCCTTTCCCTTCTCCCCCCTTCTGTCCCCCTTCCACACACACACACCTCTACTTGCCATGAAATCATTTCGTAAATACAAAAAAGGCCCCTCAGGCTATTGGTGCCCAGACACTCATTTTTAGAGTGGATAATTGACTCCTTTCAGTTGATAATTCATAGCTTGCATATGCCAGCTAATACATCAGTGCCCAGAGACTCAGCAAGAGCCTCAAGCACAAACGGGAGAGGGGGAAAGGAAAAGAAAAAAAAAAAGAAAAAAAAATATTTCGGATGATAGATGAGTGCATTACGGCTTTATGAATGAATTATGTCCTGCAAATACCTTGAGCAGGAGAGACTGTCGGCCTATATCTATACTAATCTGGGAGGAATTATGACGATTTTCACATTAAAAAGGGAAAAGGGAAAGAATTAATTGAGCAATTGGGCCATTAAAAATGTATGTCGACATGTTCTGTATGTCCGTTTTCCAATTTATCATATGCTAGGAAGCTTCCTCCCAGGGTGACTGCCATTTTTCTTCTCTTTCTTATGTTTGATCTCTTTTTTTATTTATTGTAGGTTCCTGTCATATAATACCAGATCTGGATCATTTTGACAAGACAAAATCTGGGGTATTTTTGCAGGGAGATGTTGTCTCTGTGCATGTGCTCCCTGCCCAAAAATAGGAGTGGGGGGACTCGAATTTCTTCTCTGCATCCAACCGCTCCTCCACTCAGTATTTCTAACTTAATAAAATCAGATTATTTCACTCAGTAGATTTTTATTCATTCTCCATTTGAGTAGGTTTGAGACGAAGTTTGGCTATAGGAAAGCGGATGTAGTGGGGCCTTTCTTTTAAAAAGTTATAGGTTGCTAATGCTGGCTCATCTGAAAGGACTAAGGGTCAGTGCCAGCACCTGCAAACACCTGCTCTGCACACGTGTGAAACGCCACACATGACTGCTTGAAAAATTCACTGACACAGACGATGCATTGCCCGGCTCTGGCATTTAGCTGAGGATCATATCCGTTGTTCGGCAAAAATATATTCTGAATGTTTGTACGGTGTTTGTATTCTGCATATATACCCTGTAGAATATGCTAATTATTTTCAGATCTGAGAAATAATTTAATGGATTAAAAGAGTTTGCCAGTGGGGAAATGTTTTTAGAATAACAGCCATGTTAGGAGCTGTTTTCAACTCCATAATTAGTAGGTTTGTTTAAATATCTGAAATAATCACAAAATATGCTCCCTACTTTCATATACATAATGTATTCCATTATATTTGCTTAAAGTTGCTTAACATTTTAGTACCTTTAAAAACAGATCTTAGAGTCTAGCAAAGAAAATATCAGTAACTCAATCAATGTTAAAAAAGAAATCCCATTTAAGGTCTGCCAGCAAATTTCAAGCAGTCTGACCAACACATATTGTTTAACCTGTGTCTTCGATTTTCTAATCCAGGAATTATGCTTCACCTGAACTTCCTCTAATACAATTAGCGTGATGTGTTTGCTGAAACATAATGCCTTTACAGAATAATGTTTTATGCTGCAAAGCATATCTAATCTCTTCATGCAAGCCACTCTACAGCAAATCATTTTATAATATGCAGGAATTTTTTGATGTTGTTTATGATCCCGTGTTTATGAGGTCTTTAATTGATTGTAAGCTGCTCTTTAAGTACTTAAAGATGTTTTAAAAATCCTATTAATTTTTCCTGTCTTTTTTTTTTCAGACTAGCTAAATATTTGTTAATGCATTGGCTAAAACACAAAAGCGCTGAAAGAGAATTTCAGCAAATTATTGTGTTTGTGTTCAGGATCTTTGTTGGGGATATGTTGGTTTACTGTCTTATTTGAGGTGCAGCAAGCCCCTAAATTCCCCTTGAAAACCGTATACATGAGACTGGGAATTTTGCTGTGGGTTTGATTTACTTATTCTCTGCTCTTGTACACAACGAAGAGGTAAGCACATCTCAGTGCAAATGTCACCCGCCTGGATATCAGTGCTTTTTCAGCAGCTCCTCTGCTGTACAGAAGCTTTTGGGAGGTCTTAAGCAACCCCTGTGAGAAGGCTGATGTATATAAAAGGGATGTGAAACAGATTTCTGCTCCTGCAAATCTTTCTGAGCTTTGAAAGATTCCTGAATTCCCCAAGACTCTGCAAATTTTATACAGAGGAAAAAAGCAGGGACACTCACTGAGTAGCACCCAGTGGTCCTATGTTCAGGACCTCCATGACAGGACCATCTTCAGCTCTTGTTGACACTTGACAAAGCACCCAGTGCTCCCGGACAGCCCCTAGCCACAGTTATTGCACTCCTTCTGCTCGAGTGGGAGCCGTCCTCTCTAGCCGGAGAGCTTGTGTCCCTGTGAATAGTTTTTTCTTCAGTAAGATGGCCCTTTTCCTTCAAAAGAACCATGAAATTTTGGCAGTAAATCAAGGCTTAGAGAGAAAAGAGGAGGGAAGATCAAAAGCTGCATGTCTACCCTCTGACCTTGTCTAGGGCAGCAGGTTCACCACCATAGCTGAATGTGGGATTTGGGATCCTACGTGGATGCAACTCGGAGGGGACCACCTGAGTGACTGCTGGGAGAGGCAGAACATTCCTTGTCCCTCTGGGTTCCCAGCAGCATCCTTTAGTCCAGCTTGGAGAGCTGAAGTGCTCTACAGAGATGAGGCTGGCTCACATTCTCCCTTGCTTCAGGAGAGGGCCAAAGGTGTAAGGTGCTGTACAGATACCCAAAGGGACCTGGTGCTTTTGTGCCAGGTCACGTGTGGGTGCCAAACCCTTCACCCTGGTTTGCTAGGCTCAGTGGCCCTCCTGGCGCAATGGGCTACAGCATGGGGTCAGCAATGAGCCAGAGTCCCACTATCCCCCTACACGTTGCCTGGCCTTTCTTGTCCTGACCACTCCTGGCCTGCGTCACAGGAAGAATTTCACTGCGGTTTTTGCCCCCTGAGGGGAAAATATCCAATAATATTCACTTCTTACTTTTGGGGGACCTTCATTTTCTCAAAACTACATATAAAAAATGAATCCCACAGCAGGACATCTTCATACCGAAGAGTTATGAGCCCTGTTGCAGCACAGCATCCTTGGCTAGCCACCTTACCTGCCCACGCCTCCATCTCCCAGCCAAAGGATATGGACACATGCTGCCATCCCCGTGCAACCCCTCTGTGCTGGGGATGGCTCCTCATCCTGGCTTTGCAGCATGAATTAGCCCAGCAGGGCCTTCCACACCATGGCAACTGAACATAGTTCATCCAAAAACCAGCACATCCGTCTTGCTGATTACACATGCCTTCTTCTGGTAACACACATCTCAGTAAAGGATTAATGACAGCCAGAATCCCATTAAGAGGGAAACACAAGTTCCCCAGCTTACTTAATATCAGGTTTCTCGCACCTGGGTCACTGAAGTAGGACGTAACCTGCAGAATATAAAATGTCCTGTTATTGCCTTTGCCACTGACATGCACGGAGAGGTGTTGTGAAGAACAGACATTTATAATCCAGCCTCCCTTAGACATGCTAAGGCATGCACAGACCTGAAGGTTGTACATAACCTTTGCAGCAATGTTGCTGGTATGCTCTCCTTACAACTTAGCAGCTCTGGTTTCAGATGGGTAGGCAGAAACACGGATTTCTTTTCCTTGCTGTATCCCACAAAAAGACAGGAATGAATGGTCCTCTGAACTCCTCTGTGAAAACCTTGCACATAAAGATCTGGTGCAAAGGCCTGCTGGTTGAAGCATTGAAGATATTTATGCGATAAAAGATGTGAGCATGCACACACATGCATGTCAGGGACTATGTGCTGTCTTCATGCCCATTCCTGAGCTATGTGAAACCAAAGGGAAGTCTCCAGAGTGGTCTCTGGTCAGCAACAGTGACAACCACAGAGCTCTAAGTGTATTGAACATCATTTATCTACAAAAGTTTAACCATTTTGCCAATGTCTGTATATTACATACAAGGAAAGTCACGACCAGTCCTACCTACAGCGAACCCCTGAGTGCCATACCATCCTGTGGTTTACAGCATCTTTCCTCTTCTGCTGGAACCCAGGAGAGCTACCTAAAGCAGGGTGTTGTTTATCCACAAAGAAACCATTCCCATGGCTTTCCTCCCATGGCCTTGCAGTGGGATCTGGGTGCCTCTAATCTCAAAGCTATCTCAGACCAGATCAGACACTTCTGAAAATGTTCCCCAAAATGTAGCCTGTGTGAGGAGCAAGGGACCAGCCTTGCGAGTCAAAGACACTTTTTCCCTGATCTGCTTCCTGGAGGACTTCGCCTGGGACAAATTTACCTTCAGAGGACTTTCGTTTAGTAGCAGGTGGTTTTATGCATTTTGCCTGATGTATTTATCATTTCATACTTACACCAAGTGAGATAAAGGCTAAATAAATATGAAGAAATAAGCCAATATCCTATCAGGCTAGTAGTCTTTTTCTCTTTTTTTCCCCTGAAATCAAAGAGTTTAATAACAGACTAAAAAAATAGAAGTTACATGTTGCCTTTTGTTTTCTTTTAAAACAGATAATTTTCTTAAAAAAACTCCCACAACTCAGGGGTCACTTTTTAAAGAGTATCTGTAAGTAGTTTCATCTCTTGTCCCCCAGAAATGCAGGATAGAGTCTTTTGAGAGTTGGAACACACAAAGATCACTGCACCTCATGGGAAAAAAGCAGAAACTAAGTAAGTGGTAGGATTTCTGGAGAGGTATTTGAAATGGGAACAGGTTCTTGCTGGAGTCAACAGCTACACCCTGACTCTGGTGAATCTGAGTCTTGCTATTTCTCTACCTGAGTTGATTTCCCATATGATCCATCCAGCCACTCAGCAGGATTTGAGAATCAATTAGGCATAATTTGCTTATTTTTTGTCAAATCTCTATCACTAGCAGTGCCTCCTATTGCATTTCCATGATGGTGCCACTGGGACAGAGCAGCAGTCTCAGTGGCTGTGTAATGCTAGGATGTTCAGAAGACTCCTGCATGCAGCTATAAAGAAAATGGGTCAGGAATGTGACACCTCTCCAAAGCCAAGTCACAGCTGAAAACCCCCAGAAAAGCACCCGTATTCAATGCCATTTCTCCACCGAGCTTTATACCTGATCCTTTCTGGGGTGAGAAGTTTTTTGAGAGAAGGATTCGTTATTATTAATGATAATAAAATCAGCCATGCCCTTTTCTCCACCTGCTTCCCCCCCAGATCTTTCTGTTTGGTTACCTGCCACTTCAGGGATCCCACACTCAAACTGTGCTGATAACTTGGGGAAGGGACCTTTCTTATTGAACAAGGTGGGAAAAGCAGCTTCCAGTGTCAGGAATTTCTTCCAGACGTTCAGCATCTGTATTTAAATTAAGAGGCTTAAAGCTCTCCTGAACTTTCCCAGGTTTTTAATTTTAGTTTAACTTCAGGAGTGGAGTTTTTTGCCTAGAATATCATATCTGGAGTGCCATCTACTGCAGCTTTTAGGGACTGCTCTGAAATAATGGTTGAGCTTGGAGGAGCCCACCTGTCAGGAGCTCTTTGCCTTAAATTCTGGATGCAGGTGTGTGGGAAGAGATGGGGGAAGCTCAAACATGTGCTCAAGAACACTGAAAACAATGTGAATGGAGGTTGTTTTGCCAAGGGAGGTATGTGAGGTAATGCGGTTTAACCCCATCTGTCAGGTCCGCCCCACGCAGCTCACATCTCTGGTGGGATGAGGGAGAGAATCAGAATGTTAAGAGTGAGAAAACTCATAAGCTGAGATAGAGCCAGTTTAATAGCAAAAGCTGTATGAGCAAGCAAAGCAAATAAGGAATTACAATTCACATCAGTAAGCAGGTGTTCAGCCATCACCGGGAAAGCAGGGCTTCCTCATACGTAGCAGTGACTTGGGAAGACAAACGCTGTAACTCCAAGCATCCCCCCCAGCTTTTATTGCTGAACACAACATCACATGGTCTGGGATACCCCTGGGGTCAGCTATCCTGGCTGTGATCCCTCTCAGCTTCTTGTGCACCCCTAGCCCACTTGCTAGTGGGGTGGTGTGAGAAGCAGAAAAGCCTTGGCACTGAGACATTGTTCAGCAATAGCTACAACATCCCTGTATCACCACTGTTTTGGTTACAAATCCAAAACATAGCACCATACAAACTACTACGAAGAAAATTAATTCTATCCCAGGCAAAACCAGCACAGTTAAAAAGAAAAAAAATTTTAAAAATAAAAATTGCTCTCTTATGCTTCCTGCATCTTGAAGTTAATGTCAATGTGTGCAAAAAAAGTTATATTAAGAAAAGCCTTTCAAAGTACTGAAACACAACAGTATAACTTGCCCTTCAACCTCACGCCATTTTATGATGGCCTGACACACAGAAAAGTTTTTAGATTATTCCTGTCCTTTCAGATGTCTCTGTGGAGAGATGCTGGTCTTCAAAACACCAGCGCCCAGTTGGTCTTTCTCCCTGGAGAAGTGAGGTCATGGCCAAGGGAGGAGTCCAGGGCTCCTCCAGCACTGCACCTCTGGCACTGCCACATCTGCCACTCATGGCCACATCTGTGCCTCTTCTTGAGAGGTGTCCAGAGCACCAGCAGAAGCGAAGGTGACTCTGTCTGTCACAGTGACATCCTCATTGCCTGACATAGGGACCAGCCATGGGACACTTCAGTGGGGCCCTTTGGAGCTTTTAACCGAACTCAAGCTTGTCACTAGAAGAGGGCAGATTTAGACTCAATATAAGGAAGAAATTTTTTACAATGAGGTTGGTGAAACACTGGCACAGGTTGCCCAGAGAGGTGGTAGAGGCTTCATCCCTGGAAACATTCAAAGTGTGGCTGGATGGGTCTCTGAGCAACCTGATTTAGTTGAGAATGTTCTTGCTTACTACAGGGGGCACGAACTAGATGACCTTTAAAGGTCACTTCCAACCCAAAGTATTCTACGATTTGGGCCCAATATTTTGGTACCTAGTCTCCTTGAAGGAGGATGCTCTCTGGGGCAGGGACTCTGTCTGGCATGTTAAGTTTGTAAGCAGCAGAACCACATCACAAGAGACAGCTGTTAAACATGAAAATGGTTGGCATCTACTCAAATTGAGAAGATGCAGCAGATGTTGCCCCCCTGCCCCACGCATGGGGAAGCTGGCAGCCCTCCATCATGCAAGCTCGCCCTGGTGCAGAGCATCCACAAACTCAGGGCAAGCAAATCCCAGCTCATGGGGAAATGGTTCATACCAGAGCAGCGAGCTCCATCTGGTGCCTAAAGCCCTGCTAGCGGCAGCCAGCAGCCCTTTTTTTTTGCCTGCGTTGCCTTGAAAAAAGTAAAATAAAATCATTTTGGCTGGCTCTGGGGCAAATGTGACCATGGCAGGATCTGCTGCATCTCACATCCTTCCTACAGACCGGGTCCTGTGGCTTGATTTAAGCTGGTTCCTGGGCCAGACCAGCTGCCCCCAGCAGCCCCCCTCCTAGCCCCTGCTGCCCCCCAGCATCAGCCCTGGGGAGCCAGGGATGGAGGGAATGGCTCAGCCTGGCCCAGGCAAAGCACTCACCATGTTTTGAGCTGGCACAGGGTCATGGCATGTCCATCCACCTGCAGCCAAGTGGAATGCTTACCCTTGCTTGTTGTAGTTGTTGCCAACTGTAATTAGTTACAGCAAAAGGGCAAATTGCCTGTCTTTTGAATTATTTATTGCAGCCAAGTGCAGGCAGATCGCATGGGTCCGTGTGGCTATGTGGCTCTTCGGCGTCGGCTAAAGGATTGGTGCAATCCCTGCAAATTCATTAGCATTTATCAGCTTCCCGTTTGTGACTATACCGCTCCATCTCCCCCTTTCTTGCCCTTCTCCCTCCATGGAGCAAAGATTTATCACTGAATTAAAGCTGGAGAGCTCCTGGCTGATGAGCTGGGGAAGGAAGATAATTCTATTACTTCTCAGAGCAGTTGAAGGGGAAATTGGGTGCTGTAAGCATGGCTCAGAGCACAGGCTCCAAAAGTGCAAGCTTGGGAGGTGGTATGGGGAACAAAAAGCAAAAAAAAGACTAGGCAGATGAGATGGTGCCTGGGGTGGGGGTTTTCCTCTCTGGATGTCTATAGCAAGGAGGCTCAGCAGCAAAGCCACCCATGCACCCATTGCCCCATCTCTAACATCACCTCCAACAGCCATGCACTGCATTATCCCATCAGTTTGTAGCAGGGTGCTGTGGAAGAGTATGCTCCTGCCTGGAACAAAGCCTGCACTGAGGTCTCCCATGGCTGGTGCCATATTCCTTCCCTTCCCCATCACTGACAGTAGCAATCATGGGACAGAGCAGGGAACTGATCCAGTAGGAAACTAACTTTTTTTGGAGGAGAAAGAAAGATCAGATCAGATTTTTCAGCCAGATCAGGTTTCTAGTATTGATAGAAAGAACAGCGGCAGCTCCAGCAGTGGAGGCAGGACCATCCTCTTGGCAGCGGGGTGGACTAAGGCCAGCTGAAAGTGAGTGCCAGGCCATGGGCCAACTCATCTGAGCTCAGGTTGGGCTGGATTAGGAGTGTGTCTGTGCCAGACACTGCCCTTTCAGCAGCCGCTCACAGTTTGCTGATAAGTTTGCAGGACAACTGTCACATTTGCTTACCCTGACTAACATTGGTGCTCAGAGCCTAATGCCACCTTTTCCTTTTCCTCAGTCTTTTCCTTTATCTGGGCTGTCATTACCAGGCAAATCCCTCTTGTGGACAATAACTTCAGCAGGGAACAGAAGATGGTATAGGGCTCTGGCCAGCTCTAAACCATGAGCCTAACCTGGCTTGCGCAACGTCTAGATTTATCCCCAATACTGTGCTCTGCCGAACATGCGCACCCCAGCCCAGCAGTGAAGGCTTAATACAGAAGTCTGAGCTGAACATGCACATCCTTCTTTTTTCAGTTGTATCTGTTACTAGTGACACCTACCAGCTTCATCTGGTAGCACAGAAAATGAGTAACAGCCTTGCTCTCCAAGGAGGATATGTTTCCTACAGCCCCCTGTGCCTGGGTTGCCCCATCAGATACTAGCCAAGGGTATATTTATCTCTGAGGGTTCCTGTTCTGCCCCAGGGTCTTTTCCATGGCTGTGGCCATCACACCTCACAGCCACAGCAAAGCTCTCCAGCTGCTCTGCATTTATAGCACCCTGACTTGAGGGTTTCAGTGGAGGGTGCTGCTTTTCTCCAAGGTAGGAAAGGATTTGAGGGATGAGATATGGGGAATAAATAAGCTCAAGGGTTGATCTTTGAGTCTAGAAAGTCCCAGATGGCCCCAGAGCTGTAGTGCTGTTGGCTAAATTGCCTCCACAAAGTTTTTTGCAGCAGTTTCTGGCTCGCTCCCTGATGTATGAGGATTTTGTGGCATTTGCCTGGTGCCTGGGCATTACCCACCACTCACCAGAGGCTGTTTGCTGAGCATAGGACACTTGGCTCTCTGCTGTGCTCTCTGCTGTGCTGTGGCCAGCTATTAGGGCCACCCTCCAGGGTCACAGGCTCCCACTGCTGTGACCCAGTATATTTCTGGGCATGTGCTGGCCCCTCCAAAATTTAAGAACAAAAACGCCAGTTCAGGATCGCTTCTGGAGTCTGCAAATTATCGAGTCACAGGCTTTGTTCTGGATGCGCTTTGCTGAGCTCAGAGAGGTTGGCATGACAGTGGGACACAATCTGATTGTCTGCCTTCAGTGATTGCTGCTGAAAGGCTGAGAGTTTTTATTTCCCAAGGTCTTCTCTTGCAGCCTTGGGTATAAATTTCCTTCCATTTATTCGTCAAAGGCTCCACTCCTGTGCTGTGTTTGGGCTGTCAGCAGTTGCCTTGGACATTTAGGTCAATCACAGATATTATTTCTGTCTCTGGAGCTGGCAGCTCTCATCCTGGGCCTTCAGCTTTGTGTTTTCCCTATAAATAAAACATCATTCATTCTCAGCACAGTGGGAAGAGGCAGCGATGAGCTCAAAGTGCTGCTTCCACAGGGCGGGGTGCTATTTTCAAATAGCTCGACCCTTCAAAGAATTATCATGCCCCATGTTAAACATCCCTATTGTAGTAATAGGAAGCCTGGTGAGAATTAGGGGGGATAAAAATAGGCATTAGAGCTGCAGAGTAAGGTAACTTGTATTTGCAGCTCATGATTCACGTGCTGGACAAAGCTCTGTCTGGTGGAGACCTGCAGCTGGACTGGGAGCACCTGGTGTATGAAGGGAGGCACAGGCAGAGCTTGAGGGCTGCAGAAATGCTTGTAGTTGCTTTAATCCTTGTAGACTCTGGTTTAACACATGGCTGATGTGCTGAGGGGGGACTGAGCCCCCAGAAGCAGAAATGTCACTGATCCAAAGACTTCGGGACCATGGGTCAGGTTGTCAGTGTTTCTACTGCTGACAAATACCAGTTCCCAGACCCAGTCTATCCAATAGGCTACAGAGTTTTTTCCTCTGCAGTTGAGTATTTTGACATTTGAAAGAAAAAGCATAACTTTTAAATGTAAGTCTTAAACAGGAGTATTTACTGGTGGATACTAGGTTGCTAAGCTCAGAGGTTTTTTTGAAGAAACCTTGTTGGCTGCAGAGGCAATAAATAGCTGCTGATTTGAGGGGCCATAATTGTGCAGTCAGTTGTTCTCTAATGGCCTACGGATGCAGATTTATGCACTGGTAAGTAGAATAGGGTGGTTTTTTCTAATTATTCTGGGTACAAACAAATTTGAAGTATTGGCTAGGAAAGGGAATTGGGAAAAGCCTGCAAAACCTGCTAAAATACACATTAGGTAGGTACACATCATACAATAAGTTGTTCTTACCCCAGAGCAGCAATGATTATAAACCCTAGGTCTTTGTTTAATCTCTTATGTCCTTAAGAGTACATGCATTTTTTTTGTCATTTATTGGAGTCATTTTGCAAAGTGGATCTGGGGTGTTTACATTGCACATGATTGACTGAGCTGATTTCCTTCCAGACACTCATGTATCCCCTGCTGCATAAATTGGAGCTGAGCACTTTTTATTTCATTGCAAGGGAAATGAGCTCTGATGAATGGGCATGAAGAGAATATCACATTATTTGGGGGCTGAGACAAGGATGGGGGCCAAAGAGAAAACTTTTCCCTGGGGCTACATGATACTCCCTCTTCTCACTTTCCCCCCACTGTCTCCATGCTGGAATATTTCTTTTCTATACTAAAATAATCTCCCAGACACCTGGTGATTATTATATTAAGGTGTAGTGAATTATGATCCTCAAAAAGCCTGACAAACCTCTGCCTTTTAGATTTCCAGCCACAATGGTGAAGTACAGGGCAAATTTTGGCAAGGGGATCCTGAGAAGCTTTTGGAGAGGGTCAAGCATCCACTAAGCCTAAAGCCAAGTTGGCTGCTCCTGCAGCCACCCTGAGTCTTAGGATACCTCCTGCTCCCTGATCTTTGCCCTCTGCCCCAGCCAAGCGCACTGCAGGGTCTGGTTTGCCATGCCACTCAGCACTGATCAACCCTCTCTATCCTCCTCAGAAAGGCATAGATTTTCCTATTACCTGCAGTTTTCCTATTACTACTCATTGATGATCGATCCATCACTGCTAGCCCCAGCTCTCGGTAATCAGTTTGTCCCCACCCCGTAATTAGCCCATATTTAATCATTACCAAGGATAAAAGGCAGCGACACATTACAGTCATCCTCGCAAACCGTCTTTTGTCCAGATGGCCCACAAAGTACGTTGTAAACCTCATTAACAGATTGTACCACTTAATTATCTAGTATGGGAATCACCCCGCTAACCAGGGGAGGCAGCTGCCTCCAGGAGGGAGGGCAGCCAGGGAAGGAAGGACCCACAAAACACAGTCCCAGCTGCTGGCCCAGGAAGGGATCAGGGTTAGCAAAGCTGGACTTTGCTGCTGTTTTTTCACAATGTAACTAAGGTTGAGTTTTCTTTATTATTATTTTTAAATGTGCTTCTTGAGGGAAAGGCTGGTTATTTTGCTGAAAGTTTTACCCCTATATGCCCCAAATCAGGAACCATGGGAATTGACATGGATCAGCCTTTCAAACCACACTAGCAACAGGCAGCAGTTTTCTCATGGCCTTAGATGTACCTTCAGCTGTATGGAGTTGCATTTCTTTTTATTACCCCGAAGTAAGCAGATTAAAAACCAATTTTTTTCCCAGTCCAAAACTCAGCTCAGTACCTATTGATAAATCTGTAATGAATTTGTACTCCAGGCTATTAATTGCCTTGCAGATGTTTAATCATAGGATTCCAGTGCAGAAGATCAATAGATGTTGAGATTAAATTATCCAACTGTTTCAAAACCCAAATAATCACTGCTTGAGCTTGTTTAGTTTAGGCCTGGGACAAAAGTCAATTCCTTCCCTGTGGACATTTCTATAAAGTACAGTTGACATAAGAGATGATGAGACTCTGGAAAACTAGATTGAGCCATAAATATTCAGCTCTGCAGTGGATCTGAGAATAATAATTTAACTGTATTTAATGCCCAGCTCTCAGAGTACTTAACAAACTCTCTATTCTTGGCAATCCCCAGCTGTTTAACAATTCAGAGCCCCTAATCCATAACTTGGGAGGGGAAAATGAAGATTTGGTTCAAATAAACCCCTAGCTGATGGAGTTAGAAGAGCTTCACTGTGGCATTTGCAATTAGCTAAAAAAGAACAGAAAAGGCTGAAGAAGAGCGTCCCTGTCTGTAGGTAGCTATAGCTACTCTGGATAAGCTTTTCTATAATTTTTTTCCTGCTTAAGTTACTGGTTCCTAGCACAAGCATCCTCTACACAGATTTGAATGCTCTTGCTGGCAGTTCCCACCTCCTCTCCATCACCTGAGTCCTCCCTGGCTTTTTTCAGCCTAAGGAACCACAGCAGCCTCTCTCCTGCTGCTTAAACGGGCCCTGCTCAGGGCCAGGGGAAACCTTTCCCGGCCAGTTGCAGCCAGAGGGAGACGTGGCATCTATTTACCCTCTGAAAGTGCCTGCTTTGCTCTGACGCCTAATCAGAGTCCTTGTCACCTACCTCCTTCCTGGCCAGGATGGGGATTTTGCCCTGTGAACTAGTCCTGTGAGCAGCCCAGTAATTAAATCCAGTGCCTCTCTGTGCAGAAGCAACACATGGTTTTCAACCTGAAAAAGGCAAACATTCACCCAGGAGATCTGCCCTGCCTGCACAGTGTGGAGGGTCCTATGGCACATCTTGACCAGAGGCAGGACTCAGATGCCTCCTTCCCCTGGAGATGCTTCTTCTTCATGTGTCTCTCTGCCTTATCCCAGGTGGTGCCGCATCCTACCCCTCGCAGGGATAGTGCAATGGGGGAGGTCTCTCTCCTGAGGTCTCTCCTGGTCTTCCCAGTACATTTTTCCTCCATTTCTTGCTGGCAAAGAGCTCGGTTGTTGTTATAGCAACCTCAGTGCAGTTAAGTCTCTAGAGGCAAGATTTATAGGGAGAGGCAATATCTTTTATTAGACTGGCTGATGCAGCTGAAAGAGAAAAATAAAAGCAGAAGAAAAAAAGAGGGAGAGAGCAGCTCTCTGGTTCACAAGCTCATCGCAGGTGCCCAGAGCTGTGGGTGGAGGAGAATGAAGCAGGTACAGAGGAGAAAGAGTTGACACACAGAGACATGGCATGGGCACCCAGGAAGGGGCAGACCTGGCCAGCCCAGGCATCACAGTGGTGCTAATCTGGTTTTATCTGGTAGAAAGAAGTGATTCAGTAGGAAGCAAGACCCATGTTCAATACTGGCTCTTCCTGCTGAACACCAGCACAGTGCTGGCTTGCCTTCACTGCCCCAGTACCAACACAGCACCAGGCACTGGTGGTCGCATCTGGTGCTGCAAGCACCACTGCATCCAGTGCCAAAGTAACCCCTGTCCCTCTCATCTGCTGTACATCTGCTTTTAGCCTCTGATTGAACTACTCAGAGTATACCTTGGCAGCACACATCCTAAGTGGTCCTCTTGGGGTATACTTCCCACCTGATGTATTGAAGGCAGCAGAAAACACTCCAAGGGCCTAATCAGCAAGGTAGCTCCTGGGTCATATTCTGATCTAATCCCCAGCCCTAACCCCAGTTCCAGCCCCTTGGCAGTGCCCATTGGTTCTTGGCTCTTCTTCCAGTGCATCTCCAGCAGCATCAAGTGTTTCCTTGCTCAGGTCCCACCTGAACTGCTCTGCTTGCTTGGGATCTGATCTCTGGCATCCATCAAACATGAGCCATCGCTTTCAGGTGTCTCATCACTCAAGCAGACAGCACTCCTGATGTTGGTACATCCTCATCAGTCAGACTGCTGCTTTGGATAAAACCCCTCTCTTCATGCACAGCCGGTACTCACCTGAATGGTATCTATTTCATATGCCGACTGCTGGGAAGCCTGTCATTCAGACTGTCAGGTTTTGGTTACATTTATGGCTTGATGATGATTTTATATAAACACTGAACTCAGGGCAAAAAGCTTTGCAGGTGGTAATTTAAAAGCTCCTTTATTTCTGCCTGGTGTTTCTAATCTTTGGTGCTTCTCAAATGGAAAGTCACCTTTCATTTTGCATATTCTTTTCTGCTTAACTAGGCCCTTGTAACCTTCCAAACAGAAAAGCAAATCAGGCAATAATTCATAGCCTGTCTGCTGAAGAAAACACAAGCACATAGAAGAAATGTAAATGAACTCAGCATTAATCAGGTGGCTCTGGGGAAGGATGGCCTGTCTGTGGTGAGGAGGGGCTCGCATGTGGCCCAACAGAATGATGTAGGATGGACTCAGTTTCTCTGAGCCAAAACTGAGGAGAGAAGCAAGGTCTGTGGCAGCTGATTTCTTCTTTGCAAGAGGAGGGGAAATTGCACAGCATTAGCTAAGGTAGTGCAAGACTTCCTTTCTTTAATAGCTGTAGCAAATTTTGTTTTGACACATTTGATGACCACAGGTGCTCAGAGATGACACCATTGTTTGAGGTGATGCTGAATGCTGCTGCACAGCAGCAGTGTCACCCCCACACCCTCCACCCAACAAAATTCTGCTTTAAGCACAACCTCTTGTGTTATTTGCTCCTGCCAAGGGTGGTGGATGATATCTCTCTTTGGTTATAGAGTGTGAAACTCAGCTGCTGTCTGAGGCATGTTTGTGAAGGGCCAATAAACCTCATCGACAGGCCAGTTATGAGAAAAGGGCAAATGTACCTTCTGGGCTTGGGCAAATCTAACTTGGCTGACAGCTGCATGGGTAGGTTGGCTCATGAGGCTTGGGCTTGCATTCAGCACAGCTGCCACAGACCTGGTAACCACCAGGAGGAAGGCAGGATAGCTGTGCTTTATTTAAACCCCACTGAGATTGTTGCTTCTGCCCACAGCAGAGCCTTGCACCAATATGAGTGGAGATCTTCAAGCTCCCACCACTGCAGTCACAGCACCATCTCCTTCCAATCTGGGGCTTTGGTGAGCAGAGGCAGGAGACCATGAAGGACATGTGCATGGCCCTGCACAGGGACACAACTGCTGACTCTAAGGGCTGCCTGGAGAACCAAGGAGGGATACCTCATCAAAGCTTGTCTCCGGCCTCGTTCCTCTTGCAGAAGGAAGAAATTGGCCCATAAATAGTCCTGTGTAGCCCTGGCTTCTTAGTAATGATGGAAGACATTGCTACATTTCACCAGAAAATCTAAAGTCATCCCCAGCAGAAGCACATCCCATCTGTTTTCTGTATCTCACATTGGTCCAGTCTGGGCCAGCATCATCTCCCTGGCCACCCAGCAGCAGCCATACCATCCACCAGCACAGAGCACTGGCAGGTGAATTTGTCATTGCTCACACCTCATATGCATCTTAGGACACCTCCCTTCACATGCGTGGGCCAGACTGCTTTCCCTACTGATGGCCTAACAGCCCCCAGAGTCCCCAAGAAACATCCAGGCAGTCTTCCAGCTCAGAGCAGAGCTTCTGTAGCTAGGGTGAAATTTCTGCTGTGAGCAGATGAACTCCATGATGTGACTGGTCATGTCAGGAGGAGTTGCACAGCTGGGCCCATACAGAGCAAGCTCACTCTTAGCCTTTCTGGAAACACACTGTGTAACAGGGACACACTGAAATTATACCATGGCCCAGACAAAAGTCTTACCAGGTGCACTGACCGTTTTCATAAATTCCCATTAATATTAAACCACTGCTGAAAACCCAAAAATACCCCAAAGCATCATTTTTGTGCCCAGTCTTCAGCCAAGTCTGTGAACAGCTTGCCCAAAAGCAGGTGATTCAGCCCTTATTTCTCATTAAAAAGGCTATTCATTTAATTGAGGACATTAAACACTCTCATCACTGGGGAAGGAAACAGTTTTGGGCTGGAGAAAGGGAACAGACCTCAATAGTGCCATAGTGCAGATGGTTTAGGGTAAGCTTAGCATGAAATCATCACTTTTCATTGCAGACTCTGTTCTTTAGCTCCTGTTGAAATCACCAGGGAGTTTACTCCAGAGTTCTGCTGGCATAAGGGAATGCAATTTGGCCCTATACATTTGGCATGAGATGGTAGGGACTGGGCTCTGGAATAGGGACAGGATCCAGACCGAGATCAGCAAAGAGCTCCCGAGCAACAAAATTAAAGAGCATGGATTAAATCTAGATGATTACCCCAATTCACGGACCATTACACATCCCTTCTGCTGCTCCTCATCCATTTCTGTGCAGACAAGATCACATAGAAAACGTGGGAAATCGCTGTTTCACTGATCCCTTCATGAGCACAAACAGCAGTGCACCACAAAACCACAACAGGGAGCATCCATGTGCTAGTGAGACCTTTCCAAAATCTCTTGTGTGCCCACTGCAGTCTTGGCTGACGAGGAAAAAGTCTTCCCCAGCTCTCAAGCTGCCCCCCAGATAAGTCCTCAAGAGTCAGAAAGGGCAGGAATTATGCTCTTGGCAGGAGAGCACCAACCTGCCCTTCAGAGCAGGAGGGACAGATAAGTTGCAGTGTCTTAGCACCATAAACCCCATTGCAGGTTGGAAGAGACACCAGTCTTACCTGCATGACATGCAACAGAGTTTTAGGCTCTGAAGTGCTTTTTGAGATATCAAGGACTTTTGCCTTAATTGCAGAAACTAAAGGGAGGGTGACACTGTATCCGAGATGGGAAGGTCAGAGTCTTTCAGCATTGCATCTCCTTGTCCTGAGTGCAGCTGCATGCAGGCTATATGGTATGGTCCTGTACTGCTCACTGCCTAACTGGATCACACTGACTCTGATTACATTTAAGGAGCTGATAAATAGGGTACCTGAAAGCCACTCACCTGTTATAGCCAAAGTGGCTCTTGCTGTAGGGAGTTAATTGAAGCCAAGACTCTAAAGCTCATTTTGCTGCTTTGGAGCTTGGTTTTGCGGGCAGCTGGAGGCATCAGTCTGAATGAAAACAATCCGAGGAGCCTGCACAGAGTTACTTCCATTTGGAGGCATAGTTATCACTACAGTCTCAATAAACTGTGAAGCCATGCTCAGAGCTTGTCTAGAACTAGTCACCAAAGCAGGTCCAATTAGGATATGTTGACTCCTTGACACTAGCATATATGGCAAAAGTCCTTGATTTCCACTACACTTTTTCTGCAAGAGTTTCATTCATCTAGGATATTTGACACAGAGGGGAAAGGCAGGGACAGTAAAGATGCAGAAGAAGCTACGAGAGCCCAGAAAAAAGAATACATGGGGAGCTGAGAGCAAAAGCATCTGTGATTAGCAGACTGTATTAGCCTGTATCTTTTTCCTAGTCAGGAATATACTAAATATTGTTATTCTAAAGTGGGTCTCTGAAATCCTTTTTTTATCTTTTTGAAGACCTAGATATCTTACTGTTTTTTCCCCAGTAGGTGGTGACCAGGTAACCTAGCCTTAAAGCAGCTGGGGAGACAGGCACAGCAGCATTCCCATGCTGGTCTCTCTTCTCAAACGCATGTCCTCCTTGAAATTAGACTGTCTGTAATGAAAAGAGATCTAGTTGTTAGTGATGGTGATTGTGCTATAGCAGATGTTATGATGCTACCACCAAGAGCTCATTAACTTAGGCTGAAAAGCAGGTAGCTGACGCTGATCCCATCTCTTCTGGATTTTATGTCCAGAAGAGACATAAAATTAGAATTTGCAAGCACAATTCTGCTTCCCCTGGGGAAACAGACACGTATAGTCTGTTTGGTCCATAGCTAGATGTGATCCTCAGTGGTTTTTGGATGCCAAGCCCTCAGAGCTGCTGTTAACCCATTGAAGAGTGCATCTCACCTTGGAAAGGTGACTTAGGCACACCACAGTCATCTACCTGCTGACTGTTAGGACTGTGCCCAAGCATAAAGTCATCAGGTCTTCAGAAAATTGAGCTCTGGAAGAGCACTGCATATCATAGTGTCAAAACCCTGGAGAAGTTAAACCATTTGAGCTGATCCCCACTCAGTGTCCCATGCCAGATCTACTTCATCCTGGGCAGACTCCAGTCCAGAAACTAAGATGTAGCTCACCTTTTTGAAGATCAGCTTACATGTGGCTTCTGGGCCACCATAAGCCAGGCTGGAGCGAGGACCAAGGGAAGCAGTGGACCATCCCCACGGTGCAGGTAGAGAAGCTACAAAGCATTAAGAAGTCAGGCTGATGCCAGGTGTGGCAGGGACAGAATCAGGTTCGGGTTAGCCTATTGCTACATATAAAGAGATAAGTTGAAGCTCGGAGCTGAACAGACTGTAAATTATAGCTGCATCTCCCAAAGAGAGAGCTCTATAGACATTAATGGTGATTTGCCCATTCCTAAGGCACCCAAAGTGGGCAGTACACCCTCAGGACTGCTCTTTTTCTCACTGCTACCTCCCAGTTTCCACCTTCCAGACCAGAAAAAGGTCTTTGTGGAAATAGATTTTAGCCTGTAAGTTTTAAACAAGGTGCAGGAACTAGGGGAATTAACTGGGAAATGATTGAAGGATCTTAGAGGGTTTTGCATGGCTTTGTTTGATGGTGGAAGACTGCACACAAATGAGAGCTGCCAACAGGAGCTCAGCAGCTGGGAGCACACGGTGACCCCAGGCTACTGGCCAGTGTGACAGAGCCGGATCTGGCCCAGCAGATGTGCAGCATGGGGCCTTCTCATTTTGCTGGTCAGGCAGTGAAAACCACCCTCCTGATGTTCTTTGCTGAGATTGTAAACCAGCCTCAGGAGTCACAGAGTTAAACAGCATCATTTTCTAACCCAACATAGAACCCTTGGGGCATTTTCTCAGTATCAAACAAAATCTGTTCCTCTCCATCACTGGCCAAGGTAGCTGGGAGATGAGGAAAGTAGAAAGAAGGCTACTTGCCTCAAACCTCATGAAAATGAGCTAGGATAAATAATGCATGTCTTGATATGCTTACAGCAAGGGGCCCAGATCCCAGTTCTTGCATGCTGGTTTCCCCAAAATCATCACAGTTATATGGCCAGCCACAAATGAATGTAAGAGCGAAACAAGCTTGAGGTATCTTCATGGCTCACCCACGTAAAATAAAAGCCAGGTCAGCCCTTCACTCCTTTTTGGTGAATTCCCCTCATCCAAGGATCCTTCAGGGTATTTGACAGGTATTTTGTCCTTTCTGAGCCAACTAAAACGACTAATCCTGGGGAAAACAGTTTGGTCCTTCATGCAGCATGAGTTTAACGTGGGTTTGAGGAGCTGAGCTGCTGCAGCTCAGGGGCAGAAAGACATTGATCCTGGATCAAGAGGAGCAAGGGGGCTCTCAGGTCCTCCCTGGATGCCAGAGGATGTGCAAGAGCCCCTTGGTGGGATGCACAAGAGCCCCATGGTGGGATGCACAGCTTCACCGAGGCCCTGGGGAAAGCTGTCCAACCCTAGCCATGTGCAGTCTGCCACAGCTCTACGCCTATGGGACACATGAGCTAGTCACCAGACACCTCTGGTTGTGGGATGGATTCTGTCCATCAGGCAATTGCTCGTGTCTGGTTATAGATGAGCTTCTATCCTATCACCATCACCTTCCATTAGCTTTGCTTCACAGCTCATAAAATAAGATAGATCACTGCTTTTTTTCATTCTAGGCAGTCTGTAACGTCCTCAGACCAGCTCTTCACTTTTATTAATACAGATCCATGCTCTTAAAACGCAAACCAGTTACCTTGGATCCTCTCGCCTGCCCAGACCCATGCCACATCTACAGGGTCTGTAATTGTGGTTCCAGGTGGCTGCTGTACATCTCAGCAGATATAGTTTTCCTACCTTCAGAAAAGTGTTTTATCTCTCCTGGTCTCCAATTAAAACAAAACCCTTTCTGCATAACTAGGAAAACAGAATATGAAAGCCCTACACAACCTCACTCTGGCAGACTGGATTTTATCGCTATTGATGTGAGCTTTTGCTCTGCCATTTGCTTGATGGACAATTACCAGCTTAGCAGAGCTACCTAGCGGGAGCTAAGCAATAATCTTACGGAGTAAATAGAATCTTGTAGCAGAGAGTGACCTGTCCTGCCTGAGAACATTGTCAGCAGCACCAGCACAGATGCAGCTGGTACCTGCTTTTTGCTGGAACTTGCTTTCTTGCCTTTAATAGGAACTTTCAGGAGATGCCAGTTCAGTGTTACTCTATCAGCTCCAGCCCTGGGTTGAGCCTCCTGCAGGTACTGAGCCTCGGGCAGGGGCAGGATGGATACCTGCAAGGGGATTGATATACTGTTGTCACTGCAGCTAAAAATCTGGCCGGAAGAGTGACTGCATGCCTCTGGCAGAAAGCAGATCTAGGTAAAACTGAGATCTGGTGGGTAAGTCTTAACAAGATGCAGTGAATCTAAGCAGTGTTTTCTCCTCTGCCACCAAATCCTTATGTGACCTTAATCACATCTCTTAGTACATCCACCTCCCTACCTTCAAAATGGGAATGTTCACTCCTTTCTCCCACCCTTTTGTGTTTTCTTTTCTTCTCAGACTCCCAGGTCTTGGTGGCAGCCACAGCTTCTTGCCGTTCCTCAGTCCTGACACCTCTGAGTCCCTACATCAGTCTGGGCACTGATAGTTGTAAAATTCAGAGTACCTGCATTTTAAGTGCTCTTAAAAACGTGGGGAGCAAGATGCACACCCTTACTGCTATTCGCTCCCTCTGCCTGCTGCGACATATTTCCCTGTGAAGATAATAAGACAAAATATGTCACACCAAATAGGCCTTCTCCTTTTCTCTCCTCAGCAAACGCACTTTGCACTTGCTCATTAACGAATGTACACCATCCACATCGACCCGTTCTGGTGCTGAATTGAACTTCAAATGCCTTTTCAGTGCCATAGCCTAGTTAATAATTACTTTTATGACTCACTCCACTCCATGCTGCTGGAGCACCATTAAGAGAATTGACAGCGCAAATAACAGAAACATTAAGCCTAATGATGCTGCGAGTGTTAGCCCTGCTAAAGTGCTCCTGGTGTCAAGAAAGAAGAGCCTTTCCCTTTAGCAGTTGTCCCTCCCAGGGTGGGTGTTTTCTTCCCATCCCTGGCACTGCAGAGGAAAGTCATCTTTCCGCTCCTTTGAGTTTTGACAGTAGGAGTGTGGGGTGCACACATACACGTACACATCCATGTGCCACACGTGCTCACACAACAATCATCCCTGTGTCAGAATATCTTTGTTCCCAATTGGCAAACTCTCAGCACCCTCAGTTTCAGCGTGGTCCTGCAACTCCCCACCTCCCTGCCTCCCCGAGTGCCCCTCCGCCAGCCATGCCCTGCAAGGAGCCTGCGGGCTCGCAGCTTGCCTAAATCATCAGGGAAAATGTACTAGCTTGAGCCACTCTCCTGGATTTCCCTCCTAGTTGTGCAGGGACAGAGGGGCACCCAGTGCCTTGCTGATGGGTGGATGGTAACTGCCATCTCTGGATGCTTCTGGCTCCAAGAAAATCATTTTCTAGCATGGACAAAACCCTCTGAACTGATTTTTCCCAGTGGCTCCACTCATCTTCGAGATGGCAAGTTTTCTTCATGCCCCAGGACTGCCCATCTATTTCCCATGAGGATGCGTAGCCTTCTGGGAAAGTCTGGCCAGAAATGAGAAGCAGAAGACGGTTCTACCTTGGCTGCAGTACCGCTGCAGTTATACCAGTGGCACCTCAATTCCTGCCAATTTACTCTTATATTTCCACTAACTTATAATTGACAGGACTGGATTTAAAACTTCTCAAATTAGCTTTAAGTAGCATATCTAAGGATCACGAAGCTTTTTGAATGCAACAACAAACCTGAAAGGTTTAATAAGTCTTTGCTTCAAGCAGGGAGTTCTCCCCGGCATTATTGCCTGAAAGCAAAAATGTTTCTGTGAAATAGCCATTTTATTTTCTTTTAACAGGAAAATTCAATTTGTCTTCCCTTTTTCTTAGCCAGTTCCACCTCTTTGCCTTCATTGCCACAAACTCCCTAATCTTGTTATTCTTGGGTTTTGGAAAAGTATAATCATCTGAGCCATGAAATCAAAGACAACAGTAACACTTCCAGGGAGGTGACTTAAGTCAGAGGAATTAATTCTCCCAGCAGACAGCTTTTATTTAGAACAAATGTGATTTTCAGAACTGAAGCTATGCTTTTAATGAGGCTCTGTGAAAATACATGCAGCCCAGAGCTGCTGGGAAATTCAGCGCTATGCCAGAGAAATGCATCATGTCAGGAAAACAACACCCGACAGGATCATTCAGTAAGTTTGTCGCTCAGTTCTCTGCAGAGAAAACCCTTCTCTGTATTTCTCACCCTTGGAGATCACTGCCCTGAACAAGGGAATCTGCAGTTATTCATTGAGTGTCTGAATCTCAATCACCTAAATGGTGTATTTTGAGGTTTAATTGAGAGGATGTTTTTTCCTCCCTCTCTTTCAAATGAAGCCAGCATGTATGGGCAGGTGGGTCTCCACAGAACAGAAATAAGGCATGGAATTCCTTGCCCTGGGATGTTACAGATGCTGAGAGCTGGGATTTTTCTTTCCTTGGGAAAAGCAAAATTAATACTTTGATCAGAGCTGAGACCTCCTTTTCAGTTCTATGCCTCGGTTTCCTTTCTCACCTGCCATCTTTCTCTTTACCCAGAGCAAGGACTTGCCTTACTTGCACCTACATAGAGAAGCAGCAGAGGCATGGCTGGAATTGCTGGTCATCACCATGGTGTAAGACCGCATTCAGAAGGATTTCCAGGGACTTATGGCCATGAAAAAGGGTTTATCCAGCAAGGCTGCAGCAAAAAAATTGCCTTGGCTTTGGGTCTAATCAGTGTTTTTAGATGAAGCAAAAAGAAAGAAAAGCCATCTGAAGACCATCATGCAGCATGAAGCTGGGACGTCAACCTCAGGGAGCTTTCCATGCTCTTCTACCTGGGTTTACCTCCCCAGAGCAAACATTCTGCTGCTCCTAGGTGCAGCTGTAATTGCCAGCCAAAGGTTATTTTTCTCTAGTGAACTCGGTGGCCCCATGAAATGTTCCTAGCGCAGAAACCAAAGCTGGCTGCTTATTTGCACAACCACGGGGTGCAAGCAGCAGCGATGTGCCTACCCTAAGGAGGCTGCAGATGCCAGACCCCTTGGGTTTGCTGGCAGCATGTCCTTCCTACATGCAAAATCTGCTTCTGAATGGGGAGTGCAGAGCCCCAGTGACAATGAATGGGATGAAGCACCAACCACTTACAATGGGAGAGGGAGGATCAGCTCCTAATGTCAGCATCATGCTTGCCCAGCTCAGTTGGAGATAAAAAGACGAACCATAGATCATACCTATTTCTCATACAGAGATAACAACAGAGGAGGATTTGTCTCCAAAAGAAGCATCTTTTTTGCCTATGTGCCAGCAAAACAAATCATTTTCCTGTTTGACTTTATAGCAAACTTCATCAAATATCCATCCGGCACTAGGCCAGAAAGCTACATATGAAGCTGTGTTCACTGCCACAGCAGACTGATGCCAGAAACTCCAGCAAAGGTTTTAGCAGGAGAACCCTCCTGCAATGGTTTTGGGAGGGTACGCAGATCCCTGGAGGCACAGCTTATTAAAAGCACCGTTGCAGAGGGGTCTGGCTTTTTGGACATGGTTGAAAGGAGAGGGGTCTGGTAAGGGACTGTATCTCCAAAGCTGCCTTTGAAGTTTGGTCCTCATGTGGAGGCAGAGCCCAGCAAGATCTCGCTTTAGGGGTGCCTGGAGGATTGAATAATAGAGCAATTCTGAAGTGTTTGGATTGGAAATTTCATCTGGAACCTGGGAAGTCTTTTTTCCTGGCAAAACCATCATGAGAACCAGTGTCTTCTCAGGACAGGCCATTTCACGAAATCAGAACTTCATGATGAATACATGCTGCCTGGAAAAACTCCTGGGGATTCTTTGTATGCAAGAATGCCTTGAAAAACATGTGTCATCCCAGGCCTGACACCCTCTGTGCTCTGAGAATTCAAAGCCATTTCAGCATGTGCAGATCCCAGAAAGAGAGGCTGAGAGTGATTACAAGTGGCAGGACATCTGCTGATGGAAACGATGAAATCTCATCTCCACAGACTTTGTAAATTACACTGAACAAAGCCATGGAAACGAGCCTGTATGGAGCAATCCTTGCTGACCAACTCTGACAGTCCAGCATGTAGCCTGGTTGTTCAATGTAAGCCTGGGTGAGCAGTGGTCGCCTCCTTGCTGGAGCTCCCTGGGCCAGCAGTAGGGGCAGCTGGGCCAGCAGAAGCCTCCAAACTGGCCACCACTGCATGGACACAGTCTCCAAAAGTTTTAAATATTAAAATGAAAAAAGTCAAGCTCCCAGCTTCCCTAGGAAGCATGTGAGAACAAACAATGTAGGACCATGTCAGGGGTGATGCTCCATATCCCTGGAGGGATATTCCATATCCAGAGGGGAATGCTGCTACAGAGAATGATTGTCCTGCAGTGGCTTTACATCACCCTGAGAACATGGGTAAGGTGTCGCTTTAAGGCCACACCAAACAAGGAGCTTTTTAGGGTCATAAGTCTGATAGCCAGAAGTTTTAGTAAACAAATATGCAAGCCTCTCCTAGGGTATGCTGTAACAGGGCAGCCAGCAGTGACTGAGGGTCTCTACCATGGATGCTGAAAGCTCAGCTGAGACAACAGCATCTGACAGTTGGAGAAAACCATCCTTTCAACCTCCAAGTTGAGCACATTTGCTGTGGCCTCACTGGAGACTAATGATATAAAAGCTCTTCTTTTTTGCTTTTTTTTTTTTTAATAGAGGGGATTTGAAAATGGAATTTTTACATTTTCAGGGATATTTCTCCTCTTTCATGGATTTTCTTTTACTCTTCCAAGACTCGTCCAGGGAAAAATACTCCATTTTTTTTTGCACAAGAGAGACCTGGAAGGTTTGCACCTTTGCTATGGACTTGTGAGTCCTGCAGAAGAATGGCAGTTCATGAGCATTCATGGAGCTCCTGAGTCAAAACCAGAGCGAGAGGCCAGAGAAAGAGGTGAGGGGTCCTGGGGAAAGATGAGCATTTCACAGGAGGGAAGGACGGAAGGGGTCAGCCAGCTCAGCCTAATGAAAGGGATGCTCTAGGAAATCTGCAACAAGTCTAAAATGTTTCAGGGATACAGATTTCCAGGATCTCAGTTAAAAGCCATTGTTAGTACAAGGATAAAAGGAAATAAACTAGCTACAATTTGGGCTGGGAATTAGCAAAAGCTAATTACATTCTATGTAATGTTTCTGTTTTATTCTTCCAGACAAAGAGAGAGGCTTGCGGTTCAGGTTAGTGCTGAGCAGCTGCAGTGGCAGGAATGCTACAGGCTGCAACTCCAGGAGGACAGAAGTGGATGGTCAGAAAACCCTCCTCTGGGCTTTTCCCTCTGGTCTCACTTTAAAAAAGAAAAACCTTTCCAAGGAGTTCTTTCTAATGGCCAAAAAAAATCCTTTCTGAGGGGAGGAAGTTTTCATTTTACACACATTGTCAGTGGAGCCTTCTTAGCCAGCTCATATCCCAGGTCTTTAACCAGTCAGCCTGCCTGGAACGGAGAGATTTCCTCTCGTCTCAAATCACTTGGCTGCACATGGGAGAGAAGCCCTTTGACAAGGTGCATTTGCAAGACTCTCAAATCTTCTTTATTCTCACTGTGCTATCCCTCCTTGACTCATCTCCAAGAGACCATGTTGGGCTAAGCCCAAAAGGAGCACAGAAAAGTGATGGCACCAATCCTAGACACACGCCAACACAGATACAGCTTCCAACCCTTCCCCACACCATAAATTAAACATTATCCATACCCAGGACTGGGGAGGATCAGCTAAAATAATTCAATCCAGTCCTCTGTCACTGGAGAGGTTGAATACAGAACAGCCCACAGTCCTCACCAACTCCAGCCCACAAACCTGCTCCTCCCATGTCCCTAATAAACTGGAGGTCCACAATCCACATCTGGCCTCCTCAGGTACACATCTGAGAGTTAACATACACACGCAGAACAAAAGGCTAAATTGGGCTATTCTTGTGTTAGACAAAGCAATGACAGTGGGAGTCTGTGGTGGGAGCAGTGCTTAGGCAACCAGGGCTTCAAGGAGCAATGGCATTGAAGAGGCCACCTGAACTCTTAGGGATGTTTTTTCCTTGCAGTTAGTTGCACTGGCTAGAAAATCGAGCAGGAGAGTGAGGAGCACAAGGTACCATGAATCCAGACAGCCTTGGGGCACACACAGTTGTGGGGTAAGGGAGAAGGTGGTTGGTAGGCTGAAAGAGCAGGCAGGCTAAATGCTTACCCGGTGCAATTATTTTAATGGGTCTGTCTTTTCCAAATTCCACATTGAACATGGGTAAATAGTAATTTTAAAAAAGACTCACACCAGAAACGCTGACTCGGAGCACAAGAAACTCTCTCTGTCTCCTGCTACACAAGGAGGCACAAAATTCACAACATTAGTCACGGCCGATCACAGAGGCAGACAGGACAGACAGACATGGAAATCCCAAAGGACAGAAAAAGGCAAAAGCAGGGCATTCCTGCTTCGAAAGGCAGCAGATGTCCCCATGCCCATCTGGCTGCACAGGCACGTGGCTGGGGTCACGGCTTGGTGCACAGACCCTCCATGCCAGAGGATCAGCATCTCACTGGTCCTACACCTCTGCTTGCCCAGGTGCCATCTCTGCTGGTTATCATCACTTGGATCCCAAGGGCGTCAACTCTCAGAGCAATACTGGCTTTATGGTGACCTGGACGTGCAGCACAGGATGCACCAGGTCCTGGGGCTGTGTTGGCATTCCCTGTATGGTACTGGTTGTGATACCACAACACAAGTGTGAACCACACTAAACTCCTAGCTGGCTCTCAAAGTCCTGCTTCTACCCCTATTCCTGCCCAAGAGACCTTTGCCTTTGGCATGTGTGGGATCTGCCATGGTATTACAATCCATGTCTGGTAGCATTTCATGATGCAGCTGTGATAAGAAGTGATTCCAGTACGCACACTCTAGACTCGGTTTTCAAGCCTTCAGTGGGTAGAGGAAGGAGCTATGTGGTTACTGCTTGATGTTACTATTTTTTTTTGGCTCCAAGGGCTCAAGGAAAAATGCTGCAATATCTATATTCACGTAGGCAACGCCTCTAAAGGACTTCCACCCTGTTGTGTGCTATTTCAAAAGGCTGGTGGGTCAGCAATCTGGGAATCAAACCCACACCAGCAAGCTATTCTGTTTAATTGTTACAGTAATCACCAGCGGGCAAAAATCGCAGGAGTCTTTTGTTCAGTACAACAGTTCCTGTGCGCCGAAGGGCAGCCAGGGCTGGAGGCAGAGCTCACCCATTGAAATGAGCTCATGCAGAGATCACACCATACAGATTCATCCACCTTCAAGCAATCTCCAGACTCAAGTGTGCTAATACCAACCCTGCTGCTTGGCAATGTGTTCATCTTTAGCGCAGCTTTAAGTGGAGTTGGGTGCAGGTATTTTCCCTCCCGCAAGAAGCTGAACGGTAGCACAATTAAATGATTTGCCCAGGACCTGAAGGCTGTACCAAAGACTAGATCCTGTGTCTTCCCAGGCCAAGACAAACATCCTTCTCCTGAGCCTGCTTCTGCTTCTCTTAGCTGGTAGACCAGCCCTGCTAAAATCACATTGATGTAATTCCTTGATGTAAGAGGAGCTCTTCAAGGCAGCAAACTGTTGGAGCACTCAAGAAGGACCTAGATGAAGCAGAGTGCTTGGTTCCGTCTCATCAAGGAATGAAATTATACCTCATCCTACTTGAGCTCATCAAGGGGCCATTGGCTGCACAGGAGCTCCCCAGAGCAACCAGAACACCTCATGCATGGACTGTACAGCACTGTGGCTCTTCTCTCCAGCTCCTCCATGACCCCATATGTCATCACTTAACCCAGAACACCAGCAATACAGCTCTCACTGTCTGGTCATGCAGAAGTCTGACAGTGGCCCAGGAGAGGCTTGACCATGTCACAACCTCTTCTGCTCCTCCAGCATTTCCCTTTCAGCCCTCCAGCCTCTCCATACATCCATTTCTGATAGCTAACGCCTCAAGGCTGTGTTGTCCTCAGCATAGCAAACCACTGATGCTGGGCTGAATGGGAAGTGTTACCTCCCTCTGGCTAGAAGAGATGTGAAGTACCATAAGAAAGAGATGACTGAAGGAAACATTGCAAAGGTCCCAGAAAACCTGAGTGGTGGGGGGCATGGCCTGTTTGCTGGTCCTTCTAACCCAGGGAACTCGGGGCATCAGAGGGAATTACTAGGGCGCAGGATGAAAATAAGCCAAGGAACTTTACAGTCTCTCATTAAACTATGCAACTCCCTGCTGCAGGATCACAAATGATCAAAGTTGACAGACACTGAAGATGGAAATGGATTATTTCATGAAGAAGATATCCATTCAGGGCTACTAAATACAGGCACCACTTCCAGCTCAGGAAGCTCCTAAGCAATAGCATATTGGAGGCTGTGAGAGCATTTTGGGCAAGCAACATCCTGGTTTTGCCCTGTCTTTATGCTCTTCTCCAGACCTTGCTCTTGGCCTTGTCAGAAAGGGGATGCTGGGCTAGCTGGGCCTTTGGAATGATTTGGTATGGTCACTCATGTCCGTATGACTTCCTAGTCACTCAGGGTCCCAAGACCACATCTCAGACATAGGATTTCCATAAACAGAGAACCTGTGCAGCCTTTCCTACTCAAAATCCACTCTCCTGCTGCTGCCCCCCGCAGACTGGTCCTGCCAGGCACAGCTGTCCTTCCCCATGCTGATGCCATATCTCACAAAACAAGTGAACAGCTCCCACAGGAGTCAGAGCAAAGGCCCGTTAGCACAGCACCAGGGTCACCCAGGGAAGAACACAAAGCCTTTGCAGCAATAATCCATCAGACCAGGGTCTTTCTGAGGCAGAGATAGTGTCTTTGCATGGAACAGCTCTTGATAAATTCTCTTCTGCAAACTCATCCCATTGCTTTGCAAACCCATGAGCACATTGAGCAGCCAGTTTCCTGCAGCAAGGAGATTCACTCCTGATTGCCCACTCCGTGTAACAGATCTTGCAGCCACTTCAGGGAAGGAGATGGAGTCACTCTCTTCCAGCACAACTACACTGAAGCCCATGCAATTATTTCCCTTTGTCCCAAGCTGATGTGTGTCCCATGTCAGCCTTCCACTACAAGATGGAAAGGAAGCTGACCAGCACATAATCATTGCCCAAAGATTTCATTTGCAGGCTCCTGTCATTCTCTGGTTGCTCCAAGAGCTCGTCCCCAAGAATTCAGCCTGTCTGAACTACCGAGATAGGTAGTGCACTGAGCTGCAGCCTCACCTGGTTAAAACAAGAGGAAAATACCAGTGCTGACTGCAATCCTTGTGATTCATTGTCTCTTAAAACAGCCACCCCAACGAAGGCAAGACGGGGCAAGGATTTTTGAGGGAGAAGAGATTGTTTCACACTGCTTTTTCAATAGCAAACGCATAGCTTTGTCCCTACTGCCAAAAAGCCTGGCACTAAAAATGCTGAAATCTTCTTGTGACTGAGAGGCAGCAAGCTGTAATTCCTGCTTCTTTTACATTCAACAATTGCTTCACTTCTGAGGAGCAAAAAAACCTGTCATTTGTCAGGCCCTTATAGCCCCTCCTTCCAGCCATCACATTTCCATACTATGCTAGACAAATTAATTCATTTCCCTCTTCCTATCTGCTCCCCAAAAAAGGCTGGTGTATTCCCAGGTACCAAGAGTCATCCTTTCACAGCAACATCATTATCAATTTTCTTTTTAAAGCCATGTAATGGGCATGTTCCTTTCAGCAAAAATCCGGAATTTTTCTCCTGTTGCATCCACCTCCCTTAAATTGAGTCGCAGAGACCTGTCTGTCTGCTGGCTTTCCACAAGCACCTTCCTCACACCTCTCACCGATGGTACATTACAGCTTTCCAGCACACCCACTGCAGCATTTGGCTGGCTGCTAACAAGCGCTCTGCCTGGGTTTAGGATGCAGCCAGGTCCCTGGGCAAGTTGAGCTGTATCGCCTCTCCTCCTGTGGTGTACTTGGCCACTGGCCCGTTGCCTTCCATGGTGAAGAGCTTGCAAGTCTTGGCATTCTCATGAACTGGTGTGGACTTTTTTGAGGAGATGGGGGAATTTGTGGGGCTCAGCTGAACAGCAGTGGTATCCTGCACTGTGTGCTCACTAGTTTCAATTTCAAAGGCTGTGTTGCCGGGTTTGATGAGCCCAATATTGGAACCTGGTTTGGATTTCCTGGTCCCATGAGCTGGGGGCCTGCGGCTGCAGATGCAACAGGCACCAAAGAACGTGAAGGCCACCACTAGCAAGATGGGGCCAATGATGATGGGAGGGTTGTTCACAGGAAGGAAAGTCCCAAAGGCAAATGCTCCCACTAGAGTGATATTGATCCCTGCTAGCATGATGCAAAGTCCACAAGCGCAGCAGAGAGCAGGGGAGGGAAGGCCCTGAGGTCGTGTCTTTTTCTGGATGGGCTTTTGGGACAAAGAGGCATTGCTCTTTTCGCTGAACATGTTGAGATGAATCTCAGAGGTCACTTCAGTCCTCATGGGTTGTACACTGTGTTGAGAAAGCTAGCTCTGGTCTCCTGCTGCCTTGAAATCCCTGGAGAGGAACAGAAAATCATGCAACAGTTAAAGCAATGAATCAAAGGCACCTTTCCACTACCATTCATGGTGACCAGCATCTTCTTCAGGTTTGCTGGTACCAACGACTATGTACAAATCCAAGCCTGCTCTGAAGTCCGGACTACCCTGTCCGTGGTGGTCACATACAATCAGACTCAGGCTGGAGCACTGTGCCAGTGTGCTCAATGCCCTTTGCCATCCAGATGGATGGTGCCCAAGTGAATCTCAGCATGAGATGCCCTAGAGCCTATGCTTGGGTCTGCCTAGAGTCTGAGCCACAGCACAGCATTGCAGCAGTGTAGCTGGACAGACAGACCCACATCATGAGCTTGCATGTTTCTCACATGGGTTTGAGACTTGCTGCATACATCTCTTGACTCTCCTTCTACTCCATCCACCCTTCCCTTAAAATACAGGTTCTTCAGGACAAGCAATATGTCCTGCTGCCCATACTGGTCTCACAGTATTTGTCATCACCCACACAACACCTGCCCTAAATGCCGGCAGATCACAGTACCGCTCTGATCATCCCTCACTGCAATGCAAGAGCAATATATTCTTGGATGGGTAAAGGTCCCAAATTGTAATAGCAAGTGGGACTCTTTGCTTCACATCTCAGTTGTCCTGTAATTGAAACAAGTCAAACAGGTTGGCTTTCCAGCCAGTGGAGAAGAAAAGCTCCCAGAAGATGATCCAGAACATCCCAAAAAGATGTCCACGATAGGAAGCTGAGCTGACTACAGAGGGAACCTTGGACATGACTTGAGCAGTTAACAGTTAGATGCTCAGTGAGAAAAACTCCATCCACAGATACTGGATGACTTGCTATCAGTCACAGAAGTCTGTGATAAAATAGTGCAGGTATTTTGCCTGCTGGATCAAGCTTTCTACCATGCATTGCACCGTGTTTGGTGTGATCACAGGAGATCCCACAGAAGGGGGCAAGGAAGCTTGTTTGCCTCAGCAACTGTAAAACTAAACTTGTACAAGGTTCATGCACAAGCAACACTGGATCCTGGATGGAGGCTCATGGAAACTGAGCTGAAGAAGAACCTGTGGAGGGATCTGCCTAGGATCCAAGGCAGGAACGTGTAGCCCTGACTGACAACAGCAGCTCCTCCATGGATGAGATTATTGGATATGATAAGAGTTGGCTTTGTTTTCTCTGTGCTTGCTGGCAAGCCAAACTGCCAGAAGCCAAATTGCCAGCAGTTTGCTGGTGATGCCTTTGATTTTAGAGGTGGGAGAGCATTTCTCTTCTCAGCCTGAATGCAAACAATGGCAGTCTGTGCTTTCCCACTGCCCTGCCTGGCTCCCTAGCTTCTTCCCTCCTCTGCTGTCAAATCACTTTCAAAAGGGTTGCAGAGGAAAACTGATACCACACAGGTTTCTACTGCAGGAGCCAAGATCCACTGTTGTGCTATTAACACTCTGCAGCCACTAAATTAAAAAAGAAAAACAAACCATCATCCATCACCCTGAAAGATGCCAGTGGGATCAGCCAGGCATTTCCAACATGTTTCCTAGGTTATAAAATCTTCCTGCACCTCCAGCTGAGGCAAAGCTCTCTGCTGCTCTCCCCAGTGTCCTATCTCATTTCTTTGGCTTGGGCTTTTGTTTAGACCTGAATGAAGTGCAGCAGTGAACTTCCAGAGAAGTTCCTATTCAGTGAGACATCAGCTGGAGCTGACAGGGACAGGCACATGGAAGGATTAAGTCCTTCCTCACCTGGGAATGCCTGACTGGGGAGGAGTCTCTCTGCAGGCAAGGATTTTTCAGGAGAGCTGTGTGTGAGGCAGAAAGGGCATTTTCTCCATTAGCCAGGCTAACACACACACATTTCTCCAGCAGTGTCCTTTTGTTCTGCCTGGGAACCCTGGCACACTGATGTAAGCTGAAGCCTTGATTCTTTGTCCTTCACCAGCCCTGGACCAGCAGCAAGATAGCTTCTGGTTAAAGTCACACACTGTTCTCAGCCCAGCTCTTATGGATGCCAGTCTGAATCTTTGGCACACAGAGGCTGCAGACACCCCAGTTTGCCCTACATTCTCCCACTGCAAAGTGCTCAGCAGGGAGCTGTGTGGCTCCTTGGGGTTAAATCATATCACAGATTCACTCCATCAGGTTTCTCCCTCCCAACTCCTCAGCACTCACCTGCTTGCACCCTGTATGAATTCCCTCTCCTGGGAGAGCTGGGCAGCTGTCACAGCTACTGGGCTCTACCGGGATGCACAAACAAGCCGGCTGCCTCTGCTCCTGGGCAAGGCAGAGACCAGAGGTCACATTCTCACTGAGAGTTTCAAGAGGAGCTTCAACTCATTGCCCATCACATCTGCCAGCAGGCACCTGTAGTCACTCCAAAGACACCATGCTGGTTTCTGGCTGTTTTCAAGGCTGCAGCAATATCACCCAGCACGGTCCCTGCTGTCTCATTTTCTCTGCCTGGCAATTTTTGTCCATTGTTACAGCTCCGTAAGCATAGGAGGTTAAGCTTGGGCAAAACCCTCACTGGACCTCCCCAGGCTGTAACAGGGAAGGAAGGGGACAAGATGGCTCGTTCAGGCACCATTGACAATGATAAATCAGGGCAGGCCTTACACTGACAGCTTGCCCCAGCAGGGAAAAGAGAACCACAGGTCCACTACGGAAGGGTAAATGACATGAGAGAATGGTCCATCTGGGCTCAGGGTGCAGTCATCATCAGCTTCCCAGGAATGCATGGCCACTTCCCAGAAGGAAAGTGGACAGAAATAAGGATGTGGCACAGAAGGATGGAGACCTCTCGCCCTGCACCTTGACTGGAGGAGGCTCCAACTACTCTTAGGCCACCCTAGGACTGGCGGACTGCCCCCAGGTTGTGGCAAGGGACTGGTTGGACAACAGCAGCTACCTGCCTCCTGGCAAGGGAAGAGGCAAGAAAGTAAGGCTGCAAATAAACCACTGTGGCTAAAGCAACGACGAATAGCTTGCCAGGAGTCATCATCCTAGGAGGCCTGTTGATCTGAGTGTCTAGGAAATCATCAGTATCAGCCTGCACAAAAGCTCAGAGACTAGAGCAGGCAGTGTGACAAAACCCAGTGTCCTGGACTCCTCAGATACGTCTGCGACTGTAAAACATGCATCTGTCAGCTCAAAAGGCCAGGTCTAACACAAGGGCTGTGACACTGCCTGAAGAGTGAAGCTGCAACAACATGAATCCAGGAGTTTGTGTGGGGAATAAAATCATCTGGGGATGACTGAAGGAGCAAGCCACCAAACGTGCTGAGATGGCATCAAAGAAAAGTACAGGGACCCAAATCTGCCTCATTCACATCATATATATGGAAATATATCCAGACCCATTGGACAGAGCCAGCTGGAAATAGAGCCAGGGTTGAGATCTCATTTCAACTGTGTGAGCAATTCTGGGGGCTTGTCACACCCTTTCCATAGCTGCACCATAAGTGTTCTGGCCATGCTATGTCCAAGACAAAACTTCTTTCCCATCCTCTTTGCTTGGAGCACCTACATGGGGTAAAGGACCATTCCCAGCAGAGAGCAATGGAGTCACTGGAGAATCTAAGGGGAGCCCTACATGAAGGGGAGGGCTCTCCCCTCAGCCTGGGGACAGAAGACCTTGGAAGACAGCACCATCACAGAGCTAGGACATGACCTGCACAAACAGCATAGGGTAACAAACAGTACATAGAAGTCAGCATGTTTGGGCTGGGAACATCTGGAAAGTGGATCACTGTTTACTCTTATCTTCATCTCCATATAGAACAGCAGGGATTATACACTGGAGATTCCTGTTGGAAAACCAGATGTAATGGGGATAAGAAAGCCAGCAGAACAGTGGAGGAGAAAGCAAAAAAACACACCAAAGCCACAGAATGCCTTACACCGTCATCTACCTCATAAAACCCTGCAACAACGCAAAGTCGACCTTTATTCTGATTGCCATCAGAAGCGTCTTTGTTCTCGTGCAATCTCCTAGAGCACAAGCTGATGCTGTGAGGAGAAGGGTCCCTCTCCATCCCCTTGGCAGTCACAAGAACTCACTGATGTGGGTCAGGTCCCACTGCTGACCTGCCTGAGGATATCTGGCAGCTTTTACCTTCCACTTCAGCCAAGTTAATGGGTTCCAAAATGACCAACTTTCCAGCCAAATTGTCCTGTTCAAGATGACCAGCTTCCTTTACACCAGGAGTGGAAAAAGTTCTCTTTGGGTTTTCTGTGTGAAACGGATTCTTTTTTTATCAGTTAGAGTCTAGGTTTCTTCTCCAAATAACATCTGAGCTTGAAATTCACTACTGCTGAGCACTGCTACACAAAAAGAAAGAAAAAAAGAAAGCTGCATATCCAAGCTAGAGTGATGGAAATCCAGAGGCTATAATGATATCCGCCGCTATGGGGAATATCCACCCCTCCCTGTATTCTCAGGGGGACAAAGAGAGATTTTCGTTCATAGCTCTGACAGTTCCTAGAGCTCGAAGGGTATGCTGACATTTCTCAGCCGGCATTCTTGGAGCATCATTTAAAGCCACTCCAGCAGCACCAGCAACATGCACAGCTCAGCATGCCTCCCGCTTAGTTGTAGCGAGGGGGGGTCGACCTGTTCTCTTTCCACACCGCCTCACCGCAGCAGTTCAGCCTAAATACTTGACAGACCCCAGATGAGTCTCGTTTCTAGAGGCGTGATGGCTCAGAGGAAGAAGGACAGTGATGGGCAGCCAGCAGCTGCAGCCGGCGAGCGGTAACCACCGCCGGCACGGACAGACCCACAGACACACACGCACGCTCCCTTTCGCTATCCGGAGGAGCACAAGACTTTTTTTTCCCTGCACAAAGTGCTGGGAAACTCTCCGGCAGGGCCAGAGAGTCTCGGTGTCTGGAAGGAGAGGGCACGTACCTGGGCTGGAGCGTGGAGCCGGGGAAGGCGATGGAGGGAGCCGGTGCCCCGGGGTCTTCCCGTCACTCTTCGGTCGGGGATGCCAAAGCCATGGCTCGTCCCAGCGGGGCCGGGGCTGGACGCCCAGCTGTGCCCTGCGAGGAGAAGGATCTCACATGCCTCTTCCTCTCCCTTCACCGAGCTCGGGAAACTTCGCTCGGGTGCCCGGCGAGCCCCGGGCAGTCCCTGGCAGAGCTCCGCAGGCTCTGGGCCAGTTTGGCCGCCTTCTCCCCACTTTCCTCCTTCCCCTCGGAGGATGATGTCCTTCTCCTTAGATAGAAGGGAGTTCAGATGCAGCATCGCTGCCTTGCCACATCCTCCCCCGCCTCCTCCTCCTGCATCCCGCGGTCCCCAGCCGGGCTCAGCCCCGCCGCTGTCCGGAGGGCTCTCACCCTCTCCCCGCGCCTTCTTTTTCTCCTTCCTTTTCTACTCCAAGGCTGCAGCGCCCGCCCCTTTCAGCTGACAGAGGTGCCCGGAGCAGAACAGCCCCTTTTTCCCCCGGGGAGAGGAAAAGCCCCGGTGCGCGGCCCCCCGAGGGGCAGCCCCAGCCCCGCTCCGCGCCCGGGGCGGAGAGCAAAGCGCGGAGGGAAGCAGGGGGGGGAACCACCGCCAAGTGCCAAAGGAGAAGATCTGAATGCAAGATCTGCAGGCTCTCCGCTTGCTGCAGAGAGGCAGGGATCTCTGAAACGCAAGAGGCTTGAAACGCACGTTATGAATAATAATAAAAGCCCCCCACTGCAACTGGTGCGCGGGTGCCTTTGGATGCTGGAGGGATGCAGGAGTGACCCCTCGCTGTGCAGGCGGCAGTGACAGGACCTTCCAGAAGTGGGAACGTGCAGGGTGTGGGAGCTGGCCAATCCAAAACCAAAAGATCCTCAGATGCAAAACTAAGGTTTTAACGTGGCAGTCATGTCTCAGGTACACTTAAAGGTTCTTGCTCTAAAAACACGCCTGATGCTAGACCCTATTTCAAGTACAGCCCGGATCTTCACTCCCATATTAAGAAGCCAATCACTGTTTGCAGAGTTGGTCACCACAGGAAACAAGGCAAACTGCAAGTTATGCACTGGGTGAAGTATAGGTAATCCTTCGGCAGCTTGAGCAGAGCTGACACTCGGATGCCCTCATCTGCTCTCCGTGCCCACGCTGCGGTAACCAGCCTGTTGGTAACTGCCAGTGACAACTGAGCAGAGGCTCTTCTCCAGCTTATCGCAGAAGAATCCTGTATGAATCGGGCTGGAGCTGATTGAATATGAATAATGATCTCCTCTTTTTTAAATGATGGCTTTCATGATTGCAAGAGAGAGAGGGAAGGAGAAAGGTAACAGAGAGATGGTGAAAAACAAAGGTCAAAGAGAGAAATTGCTGAAGAGGAATGAGCACTTACTTTTCTCCATTCCCCAGGCACTACTCCAGCCTGACTCTTCTTAATACAGCAGTATCCTATACTGCATCATATTGCATTTCACCTTACAGGTCAGCCTAGAAATTCAGGGAAAAAACAAGCTTTGCAGAAAGGTGTTCAGTCTCTGCTGAGGAAGACAGCTCCGTTTTCTCTTTAGCTTGGGTAATGCTGACAGCACACTGCATGACTTGAGCAAGAGGGCAGGAGGGTATCAGAAAAGCAGTGCAAATCAGACATGTTGACTGCCTGGGCTTCTAGAAAGAAATAACTGGGAAATCTCAGTTCAGATCTTTCCTCTAGGGATTCCCTGGCCCTGTAAAATGAGGTTCAAAATGGCTTGGTGTACTCAGCCCTACCAGAAAAGCGATGGGAGAGTGCACGATGGAAGACTTTCTGGAGAAAAACTCCACATGGCACATCTGAGAGAGATAGTTCCACATGTGCAGAACTCTTGTTTAGCCTTTGCTGACTGTTGCTGAGTAGAAACTGGAGTGGCTGAACTAATTCTGGTGTGGCTCCATAGAGCTCGATGGAAACAGCCCTGTAAGCCATGTTTATTTGGAAACAGCCCTGTAAGCCGTGTTTATTTAGAAGCAGTGGCTGTCAGAGGAAAAGAGACCACCAGGGTCATTGATTGAAGTCCCCTGCTATCTTGTTGTATAATAACATTCCTAAAGCGCTCAAGTTCCAAAGGGGGCCAATTAATACCGAACAACCTGTGAATTGTTCCCTAATTACACAAGGCAGTGATGAAGAAGGCTGCCTCTGCTTCAGGTTGGCTGTTGCATGATTCTCCATCACACCTTCTGCTTAGTGGTCCATAAACCCAAGAAAAAAAAGCTTTACTCAAACATTACATATTTAGGGCTCCACTGAAACAATAATTCTGAGTTTCACATATGTGGCCCCAACAAGCTGGCAGACTGTGTTCACAATCAGTGATTAAAACAACTGCTAATTCAAGAACTACAATTCAAGGCTAGATTTTCCGCTGGTATAAATCAGAGCAGATTCACTGCCTTGCACAGCTTTGGTAGCTCATGAGCATTCATGACTTGCCAGGGGGGTTTGCCAGACTGATGGCTCCTAATTTCAAACTTGCCGGAAACTGGGTAAGCCCTGCCTTCTTTAAAGGCAAGATCCTAACCCTCAGCTGACTAGAAAATACATTCCTCTGGGAGAAGCTGTTTGTTCCCAGCTTCCGCTGAATTCAGAAATTAGCTTAAGTCAGAAATTTCTGAATGAGAGGCAAAATTGCCTGCCTGCCTTTTCCCATTGCGAGCTGCTGGCTCTGGTTCACATTACTGAGAAATCTGGCTCAAGCACTCTTGCACTCACAAAGGCTGGCTTTTGGTGTCACCACCTCCTGGCCTGGAGCAGGTCAGGATGGTGACTACTACATATGAAGCCCTTAGGTTTCACGTTGGTTTTGGGGGTTTCTCTCTGCAAGAATAACTGGGAAAAGGTGGAAAGGGTAAGGATGACCTATGCTTCCACAGAGGTTTCAGAGGATTTTTGTTGGGACTAACAGTGGAGTGAAAGTGCATGAGCAACATCCATGCTTACAAAAACAGCAACATGCCAACAGAATCACGGACTTGTAGGTGTTGGAAGGGACCTCTAGAGATTATCTAGTTCAACCCCCCTGCCAAAGAAGGTTCATCTAGGCAAGGCCGCACAAGAATGTGTCCAGACAGGTCTTGAAAGTCTCCAGAGAAGGAGACTCCACAACCTCTCTAGGCAGCCTGTTCCAGTGCTCTATCACCCTCACAGTAAAGAACAGCCCAGTTCCTCAGCACTACAGGACCGAAAAGCAGCAGCCTGTGATGCTGCCTGTTGAACCATACCCATCACGCAAGGAGCATGTCAGAGACAGAGTACCTGGAACTTTATGGTCCAGTAAGATCATTAGACAAAGGTCACTGTAGAAATGTCCTCCTGGAGATTTCCACAAGATCTCCAGAACTGGAACCTCTCAATGTATTTACATTTTAATTGCCTCTTAAGGGAAGGAAATGCCAGGCTCAATCTGCTGAATGCCACCACGTCTGTCTGGAATTTTGCACTACAGCAGTACCTGGCTCTGTCTCATGGCTCTGTGCTGTCTCTGCCAATTCAGAAGAGGGCAAGGCCAATTTCTGCAGCAATGTTTACCTGTCTATAACACCAAGTACAGAAGGAAGGAAGTAAAAAAGAAGAAATTAGTATTTGTCATTCCTAGGGGTAGCTGTGAAATTACTGTGCAGGAGATTTGAACCCACGAAGGAGAGACACCTCCTTGTACAATGTGTAATTAAAATCACAGGAGTCTACTGTGGAGAACAACAGTATTAATGTTCTCAGACCCAGAACACAGACACAACTGGACCTGTCAAACACAACAGCTGCAGCTTCTGGCTCACAATGTTGCTCTGTTTCTGATCATTGGGAATGGCCTGAAGGGAAAAGCTTGTACTAGGTTTGCAATGGTCCTCATAATCTAAGTCTCTGCTATTGACAGCTGTTGAGGCAGATTAATAGTTAAGGTAGATTTTTTATACCGTCCCATATGACTGTTCTCATGTGAGGGATGAAGCTTTTTTTTTTTAATGAGTGTAGACCAAAACTAGCTTTTCTGATCAGGAGACTCGGCAGCCACACTTCATGCCTTGTCTCTCTCAGGACAACTGCAATACCCAAGGCACTCACTACATCTCAGCAGGGATAGTTCCTGTTCTTACTCTGCTCTTCCTGGGAGCTTTCTCATCATGCACAGCGCTGTCTTCATGACCTAAAGCATCTGGGCCAGCTGTTCTCAGATTCATTTGCAGCTGCTCCTATCCCTATGTCTGCTCATGCCATATACCAAACCCCTTCAGAGTAGGGGCCAATTAACCCCCAATTAACCACTTTAGCTGAACACTGAAGGCAGAATACCTGTATTTGCTCATCAGCTTGCATCTCCTCAGGGTGCTGACAGGTCCTTACCATGTGCCTGTAGACCACCCAGCCCAGCTGAATGCACCGAGCCCCTCCATTCAAGGAGCAGACCCAACAGGGACCCCAACCTCTCCTGCCAAGGCTCCACTCATGCCAAGACTCCCACACACAGTCTTGAGGAAGCTGAAATCAGAACAGGACACTGCTAGGAGACAGACTGAGAAAGGCATAAGGAATTGTCTTCATGCCACACTGCTTGAGATCTGGGCCCTGGACAGAACAGGGATCTCAGCTAGGCAGTCAGCAGGTACCATCAGCCTGACTTCCAGCATCATTAAAGCTTTGCCTCTATCCCTTGATCACATTCTACTTCCATAGTGCCTTTATGGTTTTGTAGTTTTTTTATAATCTAGAGATCATTTTTCTCCCTTCACACAAACAACAACAAAAAAGGGTTCCAGATGGTTAAACAAGTTTCTCCTTCCTATGACACCTTCTGAAAACACTGAGCTGAAGAAAGGAAACATCTGTGTGAGTGACTGTCCTGTTACACAAACAGTACAGTAATTTTTTATGAAGCTTTCTCAAACAGGAGGAAATCAGTGGGTCAGTTATCAGCACGGGGCAAACATTTTTAATTACCTTGCAGGCAGGGTTATATCTCCTGTGTTTAATTCTCAAAGGTTCCCACTAGCAAACTAATTAGCAAGCAGTTTCACTGGAAGAGCAAACCTGGAGTTATGTGGCTTTATTCGCCCAGGAGGCACAGATCCTGTTCATTCTCCTCTGTCACATCGTGGTCCTCTCTGCCGGACAGATGAGACCAAAGGACAGTTGGTCTGGAAGAGAAAAAAAAACCACATAGTGTGCCCATCAGCAACTCTACCTCACGATATCAAATGCCATTAATCAGAGACCTCAGTGTTACAACTTTTTCTTTAAAATAAGTGCTGGTAGAGGGTTTAGTAAAGGGCTGTTGGCTCCTCACAAACTGAAATTCAAGTGTGCATTATGTACAATACTTTATACACTGTATGTTACATGTTGCATATTAGAATATTTTTTTCTTGTCTTCCCCCTCTTCTCCAGGAAAACTACACGAACACATCTGACCTGCATTTGAGCTGCTGAGCTAATTAACAGTCTTGATGAGGTCAGAGTCATGATAGTGAGGTCCTGATCCATCAGAGTACTTAAATATGTGCTTTTTCTAGGTGTTGGCCTGTTGACTTCTGTGGGACTGCTCACAAGCCTTAAGGTAAGTATGTACTTTATATGTTCAGTACCTTCACCAGATGAAGCAGAGGCAACATCACAAGAACCAATGACATGCATGGGAACAGAGTTAGGCCCCATACATGAAACATCATGTGAAAAAGGAACTGCCCTTCCAAAAGCACTTATGCTATTCTGTTGGGAGTATGTCTTAGGTTAATTTAAGGACATTTCTAAGGATGGGATTCAGGTGGTGTCACAAACCACTAGTGGTGAACTGGGTTTTTGATCATGAAGAAAACCAGAAATAACAGAATCTGAAAGGAAATAACCCAATGTCATGTCCTCTCTGAACCTACTTCTGGTGGCTGAGCCCAAAGCACAAGAAAGAGGACAGCTATCTGTGCCACTTTCTGACACCAAGTAACTACCACATCAGTTCAGTCTTGGGAACCCAAGTGGTTTGTTGGCCTGTCCACAGTGTCTTCCTGTCCCTTCAGCCATTCAAATATCCCCTTGAGCAAGGTACTGCTGCCCAGCTGAGCCACAGGTAGTACCAGGGGCTGACTGCAAGTGTGCTCTCAGGTGCAACTATGTTCATTTCACTCATCCTCATAGGGAAAAGCACCCACATGGTGATTTAGATCATCAAAATCTATTTCCCAGTGGAGGCAGGCTAAGCTTGTTACTATGGGTAAAATGATGGATTATAGCTTTCCATATGCTGATAATGGCATCATTTTAACGGGTGTCCTTATTCAACCTGTCCCTGGACATGGAGACCAAGATTCCCTTGGAAAAGATCTGATGTTGCTTTGTGAGCAAGCAAGAAGAGACTTAATTTGTGCCTGTTGTATCCACCTGATGGTCAACTTGTAGTATGCCAGACCACAAGAGACACTAATTACTATCAGCATAAATAACGTTATTCTAGCCAGTTTGGATTCTTGGAAAATCTAGCTTTGAAGGATGTCAGACTCAACATCATCAACAGATGGTATTTCTCTCTGAAGAGGAGAGGTCCTTGATCAGTCTGTCACTGCTTAGGGTGCTGATGCTCTTGTTTCTCAACAGTCCCCACCCAAGGGCTGAGGCTTTACATGGCAACAGAACATTTACAGGGATGATTAAGACCTGGAAATACAGGCAGTGCTGATAAGCAATGCCAGGGTAATGTAGTTCCCCTCCCTTCAGACTATGTAGCACCTTGAACACAGGTGGGATCTCTTGAAAGTTTTTGTATCTTGCAAAAACTCTTTGGGCCTCACATGGCTCTGTCTGCGGTACACAGTAGAACACTTCACAAGGTGAGTCCTTAACTCTTCAGGGCAGCAAAATAAGCAAGATTTAAGTGAAAATTAAAGATCAGAATTGGGAGTCCTTATTTGTCCTTATGTGAAGGTCTGGAAACCTTTTCAATGGGTATCCCATCTCCTCAACTGCAGCATGCATAAAAAAACCAGACTGTTCAGATTCTTCAGTGGTTTGGCCAGATCCCACATAACTTCATGAAAAGTTGTTGCAGTGACTTCAGTGAGCTGTGAACAGGGTCTGCAGGATGCTGCCTTGTGAATATTTACCCTCTGGTAGAGAGCAGATGTCTGCAGCCTCCATATGGGATATCAAGTTATAACATGGCAAAGCACAGATCATTAATCACATCCTTAAATGAAGTGATTATAAGGTCATCACGTCAAACATTGCCTAGCATCATTGTGCCTGCACAAGTTTTATTTTACACAGAGCCTGGGGAAGCATCTGTTTAAAACACTTGACTCCAACTCATTAACTCTGCCACAAAGCCTCTCTCCTAATACACTTAATCTTTCTGCATCCCAGTTCCTACACCACCCTCCCAGCATCATCACCAAACACAGTGAGCAGGTTCTCCTCTGCCTCAAAGTACCTGCTGTCAAGATGAATTCAGCTCTCGGGCACCACAGACCAGCAGCACTGTGTTTGTCTATAGCAGACATAGGCATGCACACACCCCACACCTGACCCCATAACTACCCACTGGTCTGTAAGGAGCAACTGCTTTGTACTGGTTTGAGATTAGCTTCATGTGCTAGACCTCTTTTTGCCTTCAAGAGCAGGATCCAGTGGAGGACAAACGTCCCGAGATAATTATGTGCCATGAAAGCTATGGCAGCTCATACATTATTAATTCAGCAGGCTTTGGAACGAGATCCTCAGCAGAAAGCAGTATGGTCATATAAGCTTTGCAGAGCTTTATTTACAGTAAACTGAATAGAGAGGAGAAGAACCCCAGGTAAAACAAGTCTCATCTCCTTCTAAGAGCAGTCATCAGCATTAGCCTTCAAGACAACCAAATCTTTTCTCTAAGGAACCAGCCCAGAACAGAGGTTCCTATTTCACCATGCCATTCACAGACTGATAAGACCCATAATCCAGTAAATTAGGAAATAGTACCTCTCTTCTGCAGCACACACCATTTCAGAGACATGCCAGCAGGTGTTGGTGTAGGTGAGGTCAGAGCACTAGTATCCAGATGAGCACCACCAGCCTGTAACTCTGCCGGATCATAAAAGAAAGCATTACTCCTCTACTACAGCTGAGTGGACAACTGATGGGGCAGGACAGGAGCTATAGAGAGGTGCCTTTCTGTGGAAAGGTTTTAGTGTTATTTAATTTTAGAAGCCACTGAAATTGCACTATTTCCCTTAAACAGTGCAGGTATAGGGAAAAGCTGCCTTCATCATCAGTGAGACCCTGCTAACTTCTCCATCCAGCAAACCAATTAAGACCAGGTAAGAATTAAGCACAAGACTCTCAGCTATCATCACTACCAGGGTAATGTGAAATTCTGATTAAATCTCACATCCTCTTTAGCGAGACATCCTCTCAGCAAGAGCTGTGAAATCATGAAGTGTCGTTAGAAGTAGATGTTGGTTTACAGGAGCACTTTCAAGCACTGCAGATGTGGTCAGAGCCAGACACCCCTTCACTCATCACCTTTCAATATGCTTTTTGTAAGACTCATGTTTCACTCCTTGCACAGAGATCAGGGACCAAAGGTGCCAGGTGCTACACAAACACATGGATGTAAGGGATCTGTCTCAAAGAGGACAGGGGAATAGCAATACACACATCTGGCAGAGTGGGAAACCAAGGCACAGAGACTATGTTGAGGTGAGGCCCATCCCAAGACCATGGTCCAAACCCGCCTCCCCCAGGCTGGGAGGCAATGGGGAGGGGCTTTCCAGGGTTTATGCATCACCCAGAGACTACAAGGATGCTGTGAGCATCCCACCTTGCTGCCCAGCGGACTGGCAGCCGTCAGCTCAGCAGTCAGTCCCTCTAAGGGCTGCAGAAGATAAGGGCTTCACTGTTTTTCTTACTAAATCATTTGTAAAACAAGAGGAAGGACACTTAACCTGCCTGTGTGAGGAGTCACTGTTTGCCTATTCCTTAGGCAATAGAAGCAGTGCCTAGAATTATTCACCACTATTTTAAGCAGATAGGAAAAAAATAGTGTGTGTATCCAATGTCCTGAAGATTAAACCGCACAGCAAACAAAGCAGCAGCTCAGGCTGAGGGTAAGAAACAGAGGCTGGGAGAGAACACCTGGCCAGGGCTGATTTAACTGGGGGAGGTGGTTAGTGCTACAGCAAACTGCTGGGGAAAGATCTGCCGGACCTGATGAAGCCAGTGCTGATTTGCAACCATTTTCTCACGCCCAGCAAGTGAGAGACTGCCCCCAGAATACTGCAATGTTTGGATATAGGATGATCTCACCAGCTGTTTTCTGAAAAGCCTGGGATGCTGCAAACATGATTAAGGAAGAGAAATAAAAATAAATAAACCCAACAAATGGAAAGAACTTGGATGAGTGTTTTTGCAACTGCTTAGAACGAGTAAAATATTCCCCTCTGAACACACGGTTTTCCCTCATCTTTTGCATGTCCTTTTTAATTGACCATTAATTTTTCAAAAAAAAGAGCAGGCAGTTACCAGGGGGTATGGAGACATTCCCCCAGCTTTCTGGTCAGGCAAGGACTGAACTTTCCCTACCTCTGCAGAGAAAGGAATGGGGATCAGAGCTTCTGCTTAGCATTCATTTGCAATTCTGACCTGCTGCTAATTATGTTCCCCAGCCATGCAGTCCCTGTCCAGGCAGCGCTGAGTGTAACTCCACCAAAGAAACCCACTTCTTAATGACTGTCACTAGATTTCGTGCTGGTTTTCTTAGCTCTTCTCAGGATCTGGGAAAAATATTCACAAGTGATGAGCCCATGGCCCAGGCATCAGCTCAGCTGCAGTCACTGACTACACACACTCCCATCCCCTTCCAATTATGAACTGAATGGTGTTAGCAGCACCACACAGTAATTTTACCGTGTGATCGGAGTGGGCTGGAAGCACACAGACCCAGCTCTAGAGGTGCAGCTAACAAGGGGCACCTCATTAAGTACCTCGGGGAGAGCTTTCAGCTAATGTGTTTTCCTTTGCACTCAAGATGGGCCTGGAGCGTTCACATCGACTGCTGAAAGGATCCTGCTCACCACCGCTAACTCATTAAGTGCAGTAACTCAATGAATTACCATATCTGATGGTCTCTAAATAATTGTGTCCCTTATTGCTCCTTGCTGCTCCCTTAGCAAGTGTTATAGCCATCAGCTTGCTATCATCTTTCCTCCAATGAAATTACTTGGGGTACTTCTTCTAAGTGCCCCCAGCCTTCCCCCTCTGCTACCCCATCTGTCAGGCAGCCTACAAGAGAAGCTGTCACCACTTTGGCAGGGAAGCAGGTCAGCATCTGGTCTCCAGCATCTTCTCCATGGCCCCTATCCTCCTTACAAGCTCCACCTAACTGAGAGCACCACTTCTCCGTCTCCAGGCTTTTCCCACCAGCTCACCCACGAGGAAGCTGATCCATTATCTCAGGCACTGACAGCTCACAGCATCCCCAGGCACACAAGGATCGCAGGCTTAGCTGGGCATTTGTCACATTTAACCCCATTTTACAAAATTGGAGGCAGACACTCCCCTCATCCCCATCTCACCCAGGAGAAATCTTCTGTCGGCTCCTCTGCATGTTCAAATGGGTGCAATTTGATGCTGGGTGGATTGAAAGTGCACTTGTACTTCCCTGTGAGATTTTCTGCTGGCTGCTGGGACCCGTATAACACCTACTCATCTCAGTGGGAAATGGTATATGCTTCACAGAAAGAGCAAGAAGCCAAAGTACTGAGTATGTGCGTTTCTCATACAGTTCTGTGTGTAACAGCAGCTTATTCCTCAGTCAATAACGTGGTGATCCCAGCTTCTAGAGAGATGGATTAAATCAATGATTAATTTAAAGTAATTTATACCTTTTAACCATTCAAGCATATTTCCCAAGCCTGAGACCCGCAAGCTGTGCTGGATCGATGCCTGGAAATCCATGAGTATCATTTCAGTGTAACTATTTTTTCCCCGTAGCACAGCAACATCTTTGCCACTGAGGAAACATTTCTCCCCTTGGCTCAGCCAGAGTGATGTTTTCTGGCATGTTGGGTCCAGTTTACTCATTTCCTCCCTTCAGGGATCACCCAGCAGGTCTGGGGATGCACAAGTGCAGCATACAGAGAGATGCTTTTCTCACCTAACACCTCTGTGGTTCCTCCATAGCTGCTGCTGTACAGACTTAGCCCACTCCTGACAGGGAGCCAAGGACCAGTCTCCCGAGTCCACAGCTCCCTGCAGGCAAACACTCGAGAGGCTCCTGGAGTAGCTCATTCAACAACACACAGTTTGCAAACTCAAGCCCTCCCTGTGTTTATCATGCAACAGAGTTTAGGTTGTTTTTTCCTGACCAGGAGATTTTGCTTAGCTCCTGGTGTTAAGCACATCACCCACAACAGGGACAAGGACTTCTGCACCAGACAGGCACTGAGAAGAGGTTGTTGTGACTTAGGAAACGAGATGTGCCCTTTTCTTCCTACCTCTGCCCCAGCTCTCATGTGGCACTTTTAGTATGACACAATCCCTCTGCACCTTGCTCACCCCTTCTGCAAAACATGGGTAATTACATTCTGAGCATCTCCGTCTCCCTGGCTCATCTGTTCAGCCATAGACTCTCCTGCTCTGCACCTTGCTCCAAGTCTCCGGCCATCTGAATGACCAGAGAACTAGAAACAGCAGCAGAGGGACCAAGCTGACCATGACCCAGTTTTATAGACAACAAAGTTGACTCTAATACTCTTGAGTGGCAGAAGTGTCTGTGTGGGGAGGGAGTGGCAGAAGACTTGACTGCAGCAGAAATAAAAGAATGTAATGCAACAAAAATTGCCCAGATAGCACTTGACTGGCTAGTTATCTAACAAACATGCCACTTGTGATAAAGCATTCATATAATCTGCAGTATAATCCAGGAGGATTCACAGGCAGCATTACACAGGAATTTATGAGTTTGCTGCAAAATTTTATGCTCTCACTACTCATGCTCAGTTCCAAAAGACCAACTCTGGGGTGGGTTGAAGCTCTCCCTGTTCTCCAAAACAGGCAGAAGGAGAAAACTAGGGGGAAAGAAGCATCTTTTGGGGTGTCAGGAATCTTTGTGGGACTTAGCATTATGCCAGTAAGGTATCAGAGCATCCAAATTGGCTGCTGGTCCCTCCAAGGCAGAAGGAATTGCTCCACATGTTGCTGCAAAGACTCCATGGCTGTTGATTCAGGTTTTGATCTGCCCTTTTCATTTGCCAGAGCAGAAGCCAAATGGACACTTGATTTTAACTCTCCCAACTGTACCTTTGTGAGAGCCACAGGCAGGACAGAGGAAGGGCAAGAGCAGGACAGAGCACAGATAGGAGATGAACACATAGAGAAATGAGAACAGAGTGCGGGGATGCACAAAGGCACACACATAAACAGCACCATGTAAGCCTCACTTCTGAAGGAAACCCAGCCAAAAAATCATTAAGGCCTATTCAGATCCTAGCCAGTTGGACCCAGCAATAGGGACACGCATCTGCCCGGGCATTTCAGAGTGTTGCTTCTGCGGCACTGCAACTATCGGTCTGTAGCAACAAACAGCCAGGGTCAGATTTACTGTGCTGGGGATGGGGCACAGGAGAGGTGATGCTCCGAGCCTCCTCCTCACTGTGCAGGTCACACAGGTGCCTGCCCACACCACCGCTGCATCCAGCTCTGTCGAGCGTCCAGCTGAGATCACTCTGCAGCAAGGTGGAGGGAAGGGAAGGAAGTCAATGTAAAGGATGGAGAAAAACAGCAGCCTCTTACAGGGACAGCCAAGAATTAAATACCCTGATCTCTCAGAGAAAAGTGCCAGCAACGACCTCTTCTGCTTATTATTATTTCTGTCCCATTTTCTTTTAATTTGCTCAACCTGTAATTTGTTAAACAGGTTGCTCAGTAGGTATCATTTCAGAGCTGACTATTATGCAGGTGCTGCTGTTAACCTGGAGCAGAAAGAAACACGTCAACATCAAGACAGGGGATACAGCCAGGAAAGCTGCTGATTTCACTCAGAAAACACTAATCATAATTGGTGTCCTGCTTCCACCCTGTAACACTTTGAGCTTCTTGCAACAGCAGCATTAAAAATTACAGTGCAATCAGAACATTACACAGACCAAAGATGAAACACCACAGGAACAATGAAGGAACCTAGATAACACAGGGGACCCCCTTAGGAACCCAGAAGGACCAAACCACATCAGTAAAACACAGTTACTCGAGGCAGGGAGTTGTCTCTCTGCTCTGGGTTTGCAGTGCAGCACTAGATACCACAGTTCCTTGAGTGGAGATGTCAGGAGCAGAACTAGGCAGAGCTAATCAGAAGTCTTTCAAACCCTTGTTTCACCATACAAGGTTTCACCCAAAACATCTCAGGTTCCAGGAGTCTAAGCTGATTTTCTTGCAAAGTTTGGATGCCTGCTTCCCTCCTAAACCAACCAAGGACTAGCACCAGGTCCCACAGCCTGCTGACATATGGATTAAGCAGGGCTGAGCTCCCAGCTTTGCAGCAGAGACTTTGGAGCCCTCAGATGGCTACAAGGATCCCACAGAGCCTGAGGCCCACGGCAATGTGCCAGGCGAGAGCCACCAATCCCCAAAGCCTCCTGCAGCTATTGAAGGAAACCAGAGTCAGTTCCAAACCCACCAACATCCCCAAGCAGCTACCAGGACTGAGAGCATTTAGGTCACACAAAAACATGACTCTAAACCAAAGTCTTCTATTCTGCAGAAAAGCTGTATTTTTCAGCCTGCTGACACTCAAGGACAGCTGCAATCCCCAAACATAAATAACGAAAGCTATTTGGCTGCTTAGATGTTTTGTGGTGGGAGGAAAGTGGCATGACTTAGACCAGAACAGCCTTCAGTTCATTTGGAAAATGAATCTACAATAAGGCATTGGCTTCTGACACCTGCTAAAGCCTTATTTAGCCTGCTGGGTGCCCGTGGACACCCAGCAGATGTTATGGGTTTGACACCCAGAGCCAGAGGGCAATTCCTTCAGGAATGAAGGATAAAGATTGACCTCAGGCCAGTTTTCAAAATGACCCCAATCTCCCACTTTCCCCTGCCATCTTTTGCCTTCAGTAAAATTCCCTTAGGTAGGCAGCACCACTGCCAGGCAAGCTGTATTTTAGACCAACCTCAAAACATTATTTCTAGCTATTTTTGATGCTTTTTGGAGTGGAGCTGTGTGGCTCCAACATGGCAGGCTCTGGCCCTCCCCTGGGTTGATGCCCCCATCCCACTGCATGAGGCACTTACACAGGTCTTTTAGGTCCAGCCAATGACAAGTATTGATTCTAGTACATCAGAAGCAATTTCTGTCAAACAACAAACTGTTCAGCTCACAGCTCACAGATGAATCCACAGAAAACAAAGGAGTAAAGGCAACACGTGGTCCATCTGCAAGCTCTTTACCCAAACTAGGCTCCTGCAATGTTCCCATAGCCCAGGTACTGCCAGGTGCAATCCCCAGCGCCTGGCACCCTGCAGATGTGTGAGAAATGCTGCTTGTCTACAGCTTCTCCCTGATTTTCAATGACACAAGACAATTTTGTGGCCAGCAGATTCCATCAACTCCAGCCAGAGCAACCCCTTTGATTGTAGGTGCGAGGATGGGAGAAGACAGTTCTGGCATCAAACAAGACCATTCACCCCAGAACAGCAACCCACCCTGTCCTGCCAGACCTGAGCGCTCTCAGAGACTCATCACCCCTTTGTTCTAGCATGATTTCTTCCTTCCTTCCCTACTTTCAGCCTCCTTTAACCAAGCACAGGTCTCCTTCCTCCACTTCACATGTAGTCACCACCATCCTGGGCCTCCAGGGCTGCAAGAGCAGAGCAAGGCTGCCTGGGGAAATGTGCCATTAGGGTGAGGAAGGCTCTGTGAGTGTTTTTGGTGAAAATCTGGAACTAGAAAGCAGAAGAAGATGGAAATGGATATTCATCACCTGCTGTGCTGGACCATTTGGTCACTGACTCAGATGGCAGAAACTCTTCCCGAGATTGCAGCTGACACATCCCACCTGGAAAGCTCTGACTTTACAAGTTATTGTTTCAGGAAGAAGATGAGCTGCTCTTTTTCTCTAAGTCTTGTGAGGGCAGCGTGACCCAGTGTTTTTCACTCACTCTCCTCCTGTTTTCATCCATCAGAGGAAGCAAACATCAGCTCTCTGGGGCCAGACAACTTCCACTCAGGTTTCACTGTCAACTAATCATTACAAAGGGGTAGGAAATAGAAACCGTACCAGACGTGGGCTCGGAAAATTCTCAAGTTCATCTTCTGTGGTTAAGCTGCCTATTACAAGCTGAACAAGAAAGATGATTAAAGATAGTTGTTATTGCAGTTTAGAGCCAATGGAGACAGCTTGTACTGGGAAGTACAACGCTTTGTGCCTGAGAAAGCCTGCTGCAAGCATTAGATTACATTTGCTCGGAAAAGATAGAAAGACTCAAATCTTTGGGCCACTGAACAGCAGCAAAACAAAGAGTAGGCTGAATGTCCTTCGAAATGGGGAAGATTAGGCAGAGAGATAGGGAGTGCAGCTGCACCAAGATGGTCTTTTAGACACTGCTAAAACAGTGCTGCTGTAGGAGGTGAAGCAAGGGGCTGCAGCGGTAAGGGATAACACGTAAGATAACAAAAATATCTTGCTACCTGCTCCCTTGCTTCTGATGAGCAAGGCCAGCATCTGCATGCCACATTCAGGTCTTGCAAGCCCACTGGGGCGGTCATGACCACTGTGATCAGTGCAACTGCATCTTCTTTGGGACAGGATCAAGTCCGGACAGAAGATGTGGACAGGCAACTTGGATATGCCACAAAGGAAATCTTTCTGGCTCTTTTTTACATGCTGAGATGAAGTGGCTTGCCCTGGATCACACCACAGGGCTTTAGTAGGGCTGAGGAATAAAACTGCTGTTTCCAACCATTCTGCCCCACCCATATCATGCTGATAAAGTCTTTGTCCTCATTTTCTCTCTCTGTAGCAAACCACATAACAACTGGGCATAGATCTGTCTGAATCCGCAGCTCATAAAGACATGCAACATTTATTGCATCTAATAATGCATAAAAATACATGTACTGATCCTATTAATGTACCAAGCTCACCTTGGGGCAGCAGGAAAGCCTTCTCAAAGCCTTCTCCAGTCCCAAAATCTGTGATTTCCACTCTTCAAGGCACAAGCTGGGAGGCAGCTGGACAGGTTTTTCCTAAGCGAGACAAAGATGCAACACCAATACCGAGGCCAGGCGCTGAAGACAGCAGGCAAATATGAGCATTGCTGACCTGCACACGGCACACACCTCTCCCTTCCTGCATCAGCTTTTGCTAATTTTACAAATGACATTTTACTAAAGGGAGATTTTATTTCAGGTTTTATTAAAACTGGCCCCTCCATTTCTTCCACCTTTTACATCAGGTATCACGATGCGCAGAGCAGAAGATGTGGTTCTGTAATAGCTTATAAGCCTCCCAGTCAGTTTAAAAGGGAGGTTGTGTTCATACAAGTTTTTCAGAAAGGAGGCTTCTGAGCAGAGAAGGAGAAATGCTCTTGCAGAAGGGCAACAATTGGCTCTTGACAATTGTGAAGTCAATCTAGATAGAAACTGACCAAGTCTAGGCCAGGGCAGACTGATGTTGCTCCACGAATACTCAGTGCTAAGACAGCCAAGGCAATTGCATCAACATAAGACAGAAGCTGTCGCAGGTACCCCCACATTTCCTACGGTCTCTATCCTACAACATATTGCTTTGGTAATAAGCCATGAGCAGAAGAGACAATGCTTTCTGTAGCCCCCATAAGGAGACATCCAGAACTCTGCATTATTGCAGGAGTCCTTAATAGTCCATAAATAGAGCACTTGTGTTAAGAGACAGCCTGTTCCTCCCACTTACGCCACCAGCAGCTGCCCTGTCCTAGCCATGGCAAGAGCACTGTGGAATAAAGGACCTTGCCCCTTCAGAGCTGGTGCCATATTTTAGCTATTAGTGGTGAAGCCCTGGCAAGTGAAAAGGAGGAAAATAGAATAAAACAGCAGTGAGAGCTTTATGAAGGGGCCAGAAAGCAAAGCACCAGGAAACCTACAGCAGTGCTCCCCAGGAATTGCACTTAGGGTTTGAACAGAGCAGCAGGGACTGGAAGGAGAAATAGCAAGGCCAATAAACAGTCCAGCTCATCACTGCAGCCAGAGTGATTCTCCACAGTCCACGACTCTTCCCGGACCATATAGAGGAGCACAATCTTTGGTACTGACATAGCTTTGTTACAGTCAGAATGAAAAAGCGACAGTCCTGTAGCGTTAGGCTATGTGAGGACGCAGGCTAAAGTATTGAAGGCTGGATGTCCCACACAAGAAGAGGAGACAGAGGAAAATTAATTATCCCTTTTCCTTTCTTGAAATGAAGGTAAACTGAGGTGCAAAGCAGTTCCCAGGGGTGGCATCTCTGTGTGTGTCTCAAGTCAGGGATGCTAGAGAAAGCAAGTGTGTTTTATACATCAAAATCTCTAGGGAATCAGTCTGAAGAGGAATATTGCTTTCAGTGGCTGCATTTTTAAAATACATTGGCTATTTTATTATATTTTGGGAATCATAGCACGTATGTTCTTGCATTGTACAGACTTGGCCCCTGTCAGGCCTCCAGCTTCTATCCAGAAATAAAACAATAGGGAAAATCTGTATTCCTCTCTGGAAATGTTCACACAAACAACAGTACAACTTTAATTAATGTAATTAGCACTCATAATATATTTTTGTTCTTACAGCTGTGACAACACAGACACCTCGAACTATACTTCTGCCTCTCCAGTGTGAGCCGGGACATTTTGTCCTCTTTCAGTGTATTCAGTCATCGCCACAAAGAAAGTTCTTCCTAATGGGTTTTCTACAGGAAACTCAGGACGACAGATGATCTGATGTTTCACAAGAGCTATGGTTCCCCATCCCAACTTCAGAAGCAGTCTAGTGAGATCCAGTCCTGACCATGCTGCTGAGAAGTCCTAAGCTGTTTCCAGCTCTTTGAAGAGGACAAGCAGGTGCCATAGTCTGTGTCCCTGGAGAAGGTGGCAAGAAACCCTGAGCTGGGCTTCCAGGTGGGAAGACTGAGGTGTGCTGCCAGGGAGGTTCACAAATTGCTAGCCAGATCAGCAGGGAGGCACGTCCATCATGTGTGGAGGAGAGAGATTAATTTTTATGAACAAGCTAGATACAGAGGGACTAGGTGATATTAAACTTATTTTCCACTTCCCCTTTGCAAAATGCCTTACGAAGGTCTGTGGTTTGTTCAGTCTGTGGCTGAACTAGATACCTACTGCACCTGCAGGTTTTTCTGGAGATGGGGGCTTTAAATACAGTTGTTTGGGAGAAGAGACAAAAAGTGGCAGCTGTGCCCTTCGTGCTGTAAGATGTAACCTTGGGACTGGTGATAGCTCTGGAATAACTTCTGAGAAGGGACCAAGGATGCCAATTGGGAGACAACATGGATATGCACCCTATGGGCAAGAATCAGAAAGACCTATTATCCCTGTACAGTACATAGCCGCACAGCAGCAATCGTTAACTGCAGTCAAGCGTATTATCTCTTCATGTGCTCTTCTACTGCCGACCAACTAATTTGTCTCATGCTACACCTTAAAAGTTCCGACAGCTGGGAGATGTAACGAGATCTCACACCACAAGACATCATTAGTCTGACTACATCTGCCCAAAGCTGTTTATTTTTCTCCAGTACAAAGTAGAAACATTTAAAACCTTGAGGTACAGTCATGAGAACAAATGAATGGAGAGCCTGGCAAATCTGACAGTGACCCTCTTCTGCACACTTCTTTGCTAGTACATGGCTGCTGACACTGTGTGGCAATTCCTCTCCTCATTAGCAACTAGTGATTAGCCATAAAACTCCAGTCCGTGCACAGCTTCTGAGCTGATGCCCTGAGAGACCCTGGCTGTTTCCTGTCCCAAGGAGGCAAATAAACCTCTCACAGCCTCACTATCCCCCAGACCAGACCTTTTTTCATCATCCTCCCACTCTTATTTTGGTTTGTTTGTTATAAAAAAGAAACCGAATTGAAGATGAGATTGTTTCTACCAAGAGATGGTGGCAGCAGCTCTGAAGCTTTTACGAATTACAAAAAGTCGAAGAGGATAAGCCTGCAGAGTGGAAACAGGGAGATATCACTTGTCATCAGAGGACCTCCTGGGAAGAGCTGAACCCTGAGTGTCCCAAAAATTAAGAGTGTAAATTGATATGTGCTCCTTCGCTTCACAGAATCTGTGCGTCATATGAGGCAGGGGTAGAAGTTACCACGGCAACTAATCTAATCTTTATTTTAATTTTTGCTATAGTCAGATCACAACAAATAGGAAATAGCCATGCTCAGAATTAGAGCAATTGCATGCGTAAACACGTGCACAGAAATATATGTAATTGCATACGTAACTGCAACTAAATGTAAAAAATTGTTTTTATGAGGAATACACCTTTTAAGGAAATAGAAGCAAATTGGACTTGATCTCAGAGACACACTGAACAGAGGTAGCTCTATGCGCAGCCATCGTGTCGAGTGTAACTGAGCCTATCACTGTCCAAGTGTACAACTTCCATACCTTGCATCTGGAGAAGTACCTTATTCCATCCATTCTGTCAGCTCATTTGCCCTCCCGTAAAGGTTTCTTCTGGAGAAGAAACACAAGGATCTCTCAGCCATGTCAAAAGCCCTGGTATCATCCCAAAAACCATAGTCCAGGTGATAATGTGCCCTCAACACAGTAACATCACCATCCCAAAGTCATACATCTCAGGAAGGGAAACGCTTGAGATCTTCCTTTCTTGACTCATCACATGTCTGGCAACCATTGCTGCACATCCTCAGGACTGGGAGCCCAGCAGAAAGTGCAAACAGGCCAAAATCAGGAACCCCAGCTTGAAAACGCTGGAATTCCAGGTGTCAAAATGTTTGAAGCTCTGAGAAGGGAAGTGTGCAGCTCGTGAGGAATGATATTGCTCACAAATAGAGCTGGCACACCAGATATTCCTTAATGCCAGATGGCAGACACAGACAGAAGAAAAACCTTAGGCACATTCCCAGGGATTCAAGTACCTGTGTGGCCATCAGTCAGATACCACCTTAGGCCACTGTCATCACCACAGGCTTCCAAATATGACAAGCCAGATCTTTTCCTGCTCTGAACTGCTCATGACATCATCAACAAAGCTATACTGTTTTACATCAACTTTGTAAAGTTGATATAAACCCTATAATCAAAGGGTCCTTTCACAGGGACTCTTTTTGAGTCTGTTGTTGTTGTTGCTGTTTCTATTTACCTGGAGAACAGGATTTTCCGTGAAGAGGTCACGGCCAGCACACCAAACTCTGACACTGCTGCCACCAGTGCAAGTCCAGAGGAGAGCTTGCAAACTTGCAGCTCAAGGAGACAGACAGCACACAGCAAAACTCATCGTCTATATGTCTCACCCTGAAACATCCTGAATCAAGAAGAACAACTTCAGCTAAAATTCAGCGTGTCTCCTGAGCCATGAGGCTGTAGGAGTGTTGTGTCACGGGTGAGACGGGAAGGAAACATGGAAGAGCAAGTCTTCTATAAGCTTAATAAAGATGTCAAACATCTATGCCTTTTGCTGATTGCACAGCACACTTCAAGTTCATGAAGTCCTTAAGCTGCTGATTGCCAAAGGTTGGGGGTTACTGGCAGGGAAAGTATACTGGTTACACGTCTTCCTTCAGCATCTCCTCCTGACCACTGACAGAAACAGGATGCAAAGTTAGACATGATTTAGCTTGACCATAACAGACCTTCTAATTCTCAGCAAGAAGCCAAGACACACCAACCTCCAATTTAGAGGATGATGGGATTATGAACCCTTCCCTTCAGCTGTTACTTAAACTAGACCACTACCATGAGTGCTGGATCTCTCGTTAGTGCAGGAGGAGACAAGCCAGGATTACAGAATAACAGGTTCCCTAAAGGTGAAGTTCTGCTTTGAAGCAGTGACTTAATTTGGGCAGATGAGATAGGTATTTAGAGAGCGATGGATGTTTGTGCCTGGAATAAGAGCCAGCAGAGGAAGCAGCTCAGTGAATGATACAGGTTTAGGTATTTTTAGCAGTGTAATGCAGCAGTAAGAGGAAAACAAAGTAGGAAGAGCAAGAAGCAATGAAAATCAGTTCAGCTTCAACCAAATACAACAGGATCACATCAGCACATCAAAGTGAGCTCCTGGCCATCACCTTTATGGGCAAGCTAGAACAAATCCATTTGTATGATCCCACAGAAGACAGAATGCCTGAGCCCACAGTGGGGCTGAGCACACCCCATCCCAATGGATTTTATTCACATGCCACCAAGACATATCCCTCTCTGTCCATCTGCTCCTGGGAACCCTCCTGCCACCTCCGACTGCAAAAACAGCAGCTGCAATTAATAACTTGCAGACACCCTCAATTGCTCATCTTGGCAGCCATCTGGCTTCATATCACGTATATCCCTGCTATGAAAAGCAAAAGGGTATTTTATCTCCTGCCACCAATAGCTGAAGGATGGGCTAAGAAACCAGCAAAACTGATATGAAAGAGAAGATAGATTACAAACAAGCAAGAGGCAGAGGAGAGGGCGCTCAGCAATACATCCATGCAAACAAAAGGGGAGCTGCCTTCCATGAGCAACAATTGCAAGTTTGCATTCCCCGAGAACCCATTTTGAGCAATGCTCCACAAGATTTCTGTCACTCATTTTATCTGTTTTCCTTTCTTTTTCTACCATCGTCATTTTTGTTCATCTTGATTTCCCCCCTCCAGGCTGTGAGTGCAAGCAAACATAACAAGTCAGATCTTTAACTGCTCTAATGTGGTGCAGTTCCCTGGATGTCCATACAGCAAGGTTGGTTTAATTCAGCCTTGTGCCTTCAAAAGACCCTTTCATAGCAATTACAGGCCAGATGAGTGGGATTTTAATTTCTAATTAAGCCAATTTAGCTCAATTCAGAAGGGCCAAATTTTGCCCAGCTCTTCCATTCAGCTCTGTGTTCTGCATTTTCTGGAAATGCTGGCAACACAACAGGAAAGAAATTAGAGAATGCACCTCCTGGGGCAGGACAATCTCTTGGAGCCGTGTTTGTGCAGTACCTACTATAACAGGGATCTTTGCCATGTGTGAGGTTTTTAGATGCACATTTTTTAAGACAATATTTGAGATAAGAGTCTATCACTTTAAGCATCTCATCCCACAACCATTGCTAAGAATTTGGCCCCAAGACCTAAGATGAGTATCTTCCCTCTGTTGCAGAGAACACCCCACAGTTGAGAAAACAAACGTTGAACTCGGATGCAGCACTTGGTGTAATTTTAGTTCAGCTGCAGAATTTTACTGGGCAGGAATTAAAGATGAGAGTTCTGGTCTCAAGGAAGACGATGACTTATGGGAGGACTTGTCTGAGCCACACTAACTTGCATTTCTGCCTGATTCCCAAGTTAAGGCAGTTATTGTCTGGCAAAGGAGACAATGGACCTTGCAAGTGTCCTCCCAAGTGGGACTCTTTAGGCACCCAGAGCTGCTGCACCCTGTGCTGGTAAGCAGATGTGGGGAAAAAACAAACGCAGGGCGGGCCAGGGACAAAACATAGGTCTTAAACATGTCAGCATGAATCTTGATCTGAACAAACTCAAACCAATATGATCTTAACGCTATTTTAAAGGGGATTAAGCAATGTGCAAAAAGCCATCACATGTTTTGTTTTTTTTTTAAATCCCATCTGCATCAAATTGGACCATAAAGCATTAAGCTTTAAAATAAAAAACAAAATTTGCAAAGGAAAAAAAAATCCACTCTCTGTACAAACCTTTATTCATCTGAATATGGAAAGAAGCAGAGCTGCCAACAGATATATCTACACCCATCTTCTGAGTTAGTCTCTTCATCGAGTTAAGATCCTTTCCTCCATTCAGCTTTCCTGCTTGCAGATACTGAGACAAAATGAAGTTGCAAAGAGATTTCTATTACCATCACCTCCTTGCATGCACACTTTGGTACTCTCTTTTCCTGTGCAGGGCTTGAGTTTCTTTCATTCTGTTTATTTTTCCTTCCTTGCCCACTTAGGGTAAGACAACATTTCGTTCTGTATTTGCGCGGCTATTCCATGGTGATTTGTTAACGATGTTGGGTTTGCAGTCAAATGACTGGAAAGATAAAAAAAATCAGCAAGCTGCTTCCCTCATTAGGGAACATAGCTCTCAAGTGCCAGCCTATTAGCTGAATTATTCAGCAGAAGAAAAAATACATGACAAATGAAAAAAAGCTACAATAAGAGTGGGGGGGAAAGGGAAGCTTCTTGACTTTGGTGCCATTGGAAAAGTTTGGCAGAATTCCTTGAAACTTAGTTTGGGATTAAACCCATCTAAGGCACTCAGGCAATGCTGAATGACTACATGGGAGCAGACAGAAGCTGGCATTCATAATTCAAACATTGGTGTAGTGGGTCTGGCTG
>VZZY01004389.1:0-31515 GCA_013400335.1 Eurystomus gularis
ACTGTCTTTATTTCAACCCACAATTTTTCTCATTTTTACTCTTCCCATTCTTTCCCCTATCCCACCATGGGGGCAGTAACCGAGCAGCTGTGGTGCTTAGTTGCTGGCTGGGGTTAAACCATGACAAAGGCCTAAGACCATAAGACCCAAGTGTCTCCAAGATAATTTTATGAAGAAAATATTACATGAGGTTAAGTCATTGTACTCACCTTTCTGCTTATTAATTACTGACACAGTCATGTATATGTCTGTTCTATATTATTGTGTTAATTGCTGTATGCTGGGTCAAGCACATAATTCTTACTGCTGCGTATGAAATATAAAATGAATTCCAAGAGTACAGGGAGATTTTTAATATAATATCTTATAATTTAAAAGGGGAAGCTGAGAGCTCTTGCAGAGTGATGGTTAAAAATAATTATGGAAGTTGGAGTGTGGACTTGCACCAAACCAATATTAAGAATAAAACTGTGTTACTGAAAAGCACAGAATTACAGAATCAGAACAGACCTCTGGAGGTCATCTGGTCCAGCCTCCCTGGTCAAGCAGGTTCACCTAGAGCAGGTTGCCCGGGAACATATCCAGATGGCTTTTGAGTATCTCCAAGGACAGAGACTCCATAGCTTCTCTAGGCAACCTGTGCCAGTGCTCTGTCACCCCCACAGTAAAAGTGTTTCCTCATGTTCAGACGAGACCCGTGTGTTTTACTTTGTGCCCATTGCCTCTTGTCCTATCCCTAGGCACCACTGAAAAGAGCCCAACTCAGTCTTGCTTGGATTGTCCCATCAGATATTTATTCACATTGATAAGATCCCTCTGAGCTTTCTGTTCTCTAGGCTAAACAGTCTCATCTCGTAGTCTTTCCTCATATGACACACTCCAAACCCTTAACTATCTTCATTGCCCTTCACTTTACCTGCTCCAGTATGTCCATGTCTTTCTTGTACTCGGGAGCCATGAACTAGACTTAGCACTCCATATGTGGCTTCACCAGTGACAAACAGAAGGGAAGGTTCACCTTTCTCAACCTTCTGGCAATGCTTTTCAACGTTTAAGACACAACAAATTATTTTACATTATTTTTGCACAAAGACAATAGAATATACTAGAGGGAAACACAGAAGAAACTATAAAAGTAATCTCATTTTTCATAGGGCTACATGAAGACACTCAGCTCATTGTCAGTACTTCGAACCTTTAGTGGTCATTTTCTATTTGCCCACATTTGCTTTGTAAAGATGAAAAACCGACCTTGTTGTCCAACCAACAATACATGGAAAGCCCATTCTAGTTCAAGCTCATTACAGCCTCAAGCTGGAATGATACATGAGAGCCTTGAAGAGAATTTCATTGCCCAGTTAGTGAGAATGCTCCCTGCTTAATAACATCCAAAAGTCTTGTCACTGACAGACACCCTATTAACTCCAGTTCTCTGAAGTCCTATCTAGGGAAGACTGCTGTGAAATTTAGAAATGGAATATCAGTGTAGCTCTTGTAACATATCAGGTAAATTACTTTTTTAAACTTGAGAAGCCAGTCATTATAATGGAATCTGTGATCTTCTCGGTTCATAATGACAGGTATCCACATATGCCTCATGTATGACAGATCCATATTTATTTTTGATTCTAAACCTTCCCTCAGTCTTACAAAATTCCTTTCTCCCTCATCTCTTCCTTTCAGATTGTCCAAAGGCCACATTCTAAATCTCTCAATTCCACCAATACTCCCTTTTCAAGCTCTTTTCATTAGCCTAGCTGTGAGCAGTTATGATTGTGTGTTTTGCTTGAGGCAAACTGAAAGAAGAAACTGGAAACAAACGATTAGGAGGGTTTTCCTGCAGAATCTTTCCCTAGAAGAGTGGCGGTCTTTCTCAGACTCATGGTACACTGGGGATAGTGAAAGCTGTGGAGAAGTTTTCAGTCTGAGGGGGTTTGCTGTTTAAGGGACAGTCATGAAGGATTAAACATCCTGTAGCATTAAGGGGTCCAAGTAATTTCTCACAGTAGGTCAGTAAAAGTGGGACACCGTGACTTCTCTCTCACTTAAGAAGAAGTTGAAGGAATTAAAAAATTTCAAAGATAGATGAAATTCACAGGAAAATATCTTGATTTTCAAGAGCAGTTTTTGTTTTGGTGTCTGACTCACTGTTTTTCATTTCTTTAAGTTTGGTCGTACTGCAGTATTTTAAGAGAGAGAAGAAGGTCACAGTTAGCTCTAGTATGAGAGGAAATGGAAATAGTCCTTTTCAAGGCAGGCAAAAAACACTGCCACAAAGGAAGTTCGTTTCAGGTAGAGATTTCAGGGACTGTTCTGGACAAGATCTGTTATTGTGCATAATTTTCTAATGAGTGCCTACATTCTGCAGTGATTAGTGTCTTAAAAATGCTCTCAGACAGAAGTCTTGTTCCTCTTTAAAATATATTTTATTAAAAACCTCAAAACAACAAACTGGCAGTTCCATTGGCAGCAAACGTTATGGAGCCTGGTTTTGGATGGCAGCTTCGGATTCTCTTGCGTCAAATAATGCAGCTGAGTTCACACTTCCACCTGTTCTTTAGGGGGTGCACAAATCTGAATCTCCTCTATCTAGCTGCTGATTTTCATAAAACCTGCAGAAGCTTAGTGTTTTTAGACCTCTTCCTTTTTGTCAGTCTTCTTTGAAATTGGTCAAGAGATTCAAATGTTATTGCTGGAGCAGTGACAGAAAAACAGTGCAATTGCATAGCTTGGTTTCCTTCAAAAAAGAGACTAGAAACCCTGTCCTACCCCCATAGGTCTCTAATTATTCCCTTTGCTCTTCTCAGTTCCCTCCTGTTTAGCTGTGTATTTCTGGCATGGCAGTTTCCAGAAAATCATCCCATCCTTCAGGTGCAGCTTGCCAAAAATGCATAAACAGGAACTGTCACCTTCCTCCTCCATGACATGATGCTTTTATGCGTGCAGCTCCAAATCATACACCCTTTTAGGTGCAACAGTGCATTTGCAAACTCCTATCTGATTTGAATCTGTTATGAGCTGGTTCTTATTTCAGTCTGATTCCTTTCTAAATGTGTTTGTTAATAATTACTTTTTGATCCAGAAATTGTAACGAAGTTTTACATACAGCATCATTTCCCAGAGTACCGAGATCAGTTTCCATTTGCTCTCCTTTAACTAGAAAAAAGTGCCAAAATGATGGAACTGACACCACCTTCCACCCCCAGGAGTCATCATCTAGTTTTTGTTTATCATCCCGACCTTTTGTCTAAAGCCGACAGCACGGACAAATTCAACCCCATTCAGTTCAGGGGAACCCTGCATAAGGCCATTGCACAGAAAGACCCTGAGTTTGTAATATCTTTTTACATCTCTCAGAAAGGCTGAGAAGTGTGATGGCTCAGACAGAAGAAACTGAAGCCCAATACTCTTAGTCAGCAATCTGGCAGTTGGCAAAGCAATGATTCAGTTCAAGCATTAAAGTAACACAACATTTTCTATAATTATGGACTATATCTTTTTGGAATAAAAATTCTATTCTTATTCCAGTAGTTTCACAGAACAGTTCTAATAGAATGAGTAAAGTAGCCTATAGATATAATGAATGTATACTTTGCATTTTAATTTATAAATGGTTTTTGAAATCTATTTGCTGCCAATCAAAATCTCTTACCACTATTTTTGCTCCAAAAGAAAAATTTTCAATAAAGTATTGAGTATTTTACACTATGACTGCAGCAGAGAGTGCGGTATGAGTAATATCTAAATCACCAGATGAACAAAGTACTTAGTACACTGAGGTCTAATGCTGGCCATGTAGCCAGAAGCCCTCCAACAGCTGCTAGCAGCCCAGAAATGCTTTTGTCAAGAGAATGCAAGAAACTCCTGCTGTTTTGTCAAGCCTAACTGGCAGTAAACACCTGATTCCCCAGACAGGCTGTAAAGAAGCAGCAGGTAAGAGCACTGCAGTGAGAGGAGGATGGTGTCATTCTCCAGAGCTGTTCCTATAGTGGAGGATGTGCTATGGCAAGTTCTATCTTACAATCTGTTGCAACCTCATCATAATCTCATGAGTGTCTATTCATAAATTGCAATATACTTTAAACGTCAGTATTATTACTAAAACAGGCAGAAGAGTTTTGATGGAACAGTTTGCCTTAAGCAGTAATGAGGCAAAGTCTGTAGGATAAAATATCTTTAATTATCCAATGGATATAATCAGAAAAGGTTAAAAAACTTTAAGGCACACAAGTGCTTTTAGATTTGAAAAGAAACAGCAAAATTCAAGCACAGCCTGGGAACAGTTGTTTTGAACTTAAATTTATTTTTTCAATCAGCTAGACAACCTGAGAGAAAAGAGTGCTTGAAATTTGTGGAACAGAGCAGATACTTGTAAAAGGAGTGACGCATTTGTGGAAAAGAGAAGGAAATAAAAGGAAAGAGAGAAAGATAATTATTACCTGTGAAAGAGAAAGAAGTCAGGTGAGAAGCGAGAACAACCATTGTCATAAAACCAACATGTGTACTGAGTTGATGACTTTAAACAAAACGTAGCTTCATGAAAATGAAAACATTTGTCAGAAATGTGTCAGCATATACTGCATTGTTTAACTGGATAAAAACCGTTTTGTTTCTGTGGTATAGAAATTCTTCATTTTGATAATGTTTTGATTCATTTTGTTTGAACTTTATATTATACTAAATTCTTGAAAGAGTAACTGCTGATGAAAAAAAGTGTCATATGTTGTATTTAAGAAGTTAAATACTTCAGTATGAAAGGCACAACTGTATGAAAGAGAAAGCATGAAAAACAAAGCTGTGATAATCCCAAAACAACATTTTGGGTATATATTTGTTCTGCAAATAATTTCACTTTTTGCTGTTCCAATTTAGTACCCTCAAAAAATTAAAAAAATATCACAGCAGGGATAGCCCTATTCTCAGCCAGCTGTACCATCTTTGTAATTGGGGAAGCTGAGGCACAGACTGATTGCAGGAAGCAGAGGCACAGATCGAATAAGTGGCATTACCCCAGTCATCAAGTGAGTCACTGGAGAAAATAGTAAAGGGTCACATCCAGTTCCTGTGGTCTAACTATTCATCTGCCTCCTACATCTTAGGGTGCTCTTACAATCAAGCTGAATAATCTAAGTAGTTCCTTACCTTTGTCTTCCCTTAGTTGCTGTGCTCTGAGTCACAACAAAAGCGGAGTTTGTTGTACCACAATACAGAGTAAAACAGGTATGTTTAAACAGGTGATTTAAAGTACTTGTTTCAATATAGATCTGGAAAACAGCCTTTTCCTCTTCTGTTTCAAAATGTTATTTTGTTACCAAATAGCTTCCACATAATAGTCTTATTCATGTGTTGAATATGTCTCTTTTATATATACAATCCTCTCTATTTGTTCTGAGTCTTCATGTACACACATACTTTTTTTATGTGTAAGGAACGGTAAAGAGGGAGAAAATTCAGAGCCATGGCACATAAAGCAGTGTGTTTTAGTAAAAACTTTGCCCTGAATAATCTTGCTTTGGTGTTCTAGCAATCCAATACAAATGTTTATATACAGTTCCATGTTTCCTAAATGAAAAACTTATGAAGAAGTTCTAAGTAAATAATGCACTGATGCCTGGAGATTTTATCCCTAAAATTACTTCCCAGTGGCCTCTGACAGTCATTCTGTTGCCAAAGAATTGTATTCTCAGTCGCCTTTAGAAGCTGAAATGCTGAAAGAAAAGGTGAAATTCTACCTATTTTTTTTCCCCTTCTTGGGGTGTGTGAGATTGTGTACTGAACTCCTAAAGGAGAGGTCTGTGGTCTCAGGTTCATATCTGAGATTCAACTTGGAAAGGGATATGTATATAAGTGTAGTTTTGTGTTAAAAATAGAATCAGCGTTGTATCTGTTGAAACACTTTTTGTGGTCAAGGCACAATTAGAGAGGAGAAGATTTTTACAAGTATAATAATGTCTTCAGTTACAGTCAATATTGTTGTCCTCTGGGCTAAAGACAAATTCAAAGTGCCAGAATAGAAGATTATCAGGATGGGGAAAATGGAGTAGAATTAATAAATTTGCAATGAAGCTGAAAGCGTCTGGGCTTAGCAGAGTAGTAGAGAAACAGAAGATGGAGTTCAGATGTTGTTATAGTAGAGTGAGTAGCAGGCTTTAGGGTCAAAACACAATAGCATAAGCTCTGCTGCAGTCCTGAAAGCAAAGGAACTGGACCAAAAACTACTGACTATGTGATTGAACAACTATCAATTACAGCTGTTTCTGGAAGAAAGATAGCCAGTGGGATGCTGTGATACTAGTGTACAAAATATAAAGGGATGAGAAAAGTATACCATGTTACTGCTGCAATAGAATTACGTATTTATTTAGAGCTTGGGATCAAACAATTACAAACTAACCACCTTAACAAGTGGCATAGAAGCTGGATTAAAATGCCAGACCCGAAGAGGAAGACTATAGAACAGGGTCAATACTACCAGCTTCCCACCCAGAAGCTTAGACAGTCTGAGTTAAGCTGTAAGAAGTCAGAGAGTTGCTAAGGACAGAAAGTATTGGGTCACTTCAGTTACTTCCATGTAGAAGAGGGAAACTTCACTCAGGGTCACAAACCGTAGATGAAATTGTCAATGATTCTTTCATGGATCAGCTAGCTAGCAACCCCCCAAGAGGAAATGCAGCACTTGACAAGGTAATGACAAAGATCTGTTTCAAAATTTCCTCTGGAAGCACAACTCCGTAATGATAATCATTACTCAGATCCAGCAGCCATGACACAAAAAAGCAAAAGGCCCAAAACTTCACCACAGTTGTACCATCAATTAGGCGACAGAGAATTAAGTTACAGGTGGTGCAGACATCGGAGTGGAAGCACACCACCATTGTGTACTGTGTATTAGGAGAGGCTTGGAAACTGGCAAAAGGAAGATGGAATGGCTAAGATGGACTGTTAGAATTAAGAAAGCATCATTTAAAAATCTGAAGTTGTATTCAAATAAAATGAAAAGGATCATAAATCTGGGTAGACGAAATGTGAAAATATAATCAAGCGGACCAAAAAAGAATTGGAGGATTAGCTTCCTAAAGGAACTAAAATGAGTACTAAATTCTTCTCATAGTACATCAGGAGCAAAATATCTGGCAAGCATTTTGTATCACTTCCTTAACCGGAGTAGAAAAGGAGCAGTCAGAGAGGACAAAACCATGACAGGGAAGCTAAATAGATTATGGTGCCCAGGTTCATTATAGAAAAGATGGGAGATTACAACACAAGCATCATTTTTTAAGGGGAACTCAGTGAACCATCTGTCTGAAAATTGAAGTAACTTTGGAAAGGATTATGATTCCAAGAAATAGAATGAAAAGTAACAAATACAAATCACCAGGGCCAAGTGGTATTCACCTAAAAACTTGAAGAGGAAATAGGTGAACTCCTAATGGCAATGTGTATTCACCCTTGATGATTACTATGACCTTGAGAAGAGAAAACATGCTCCTGCCTTGTAAACCTCCTGGAGTTCTCTAGAGTGGTGAACAAGTATGTGGTTCTGTGTGATCCTGTTGATACATTTTACTGGCATTTCCAAAAGACCTTGACAATATCCTGTGAGAAAGGATACTGAACAGCCATGAAAGAAGAGGGAAAATCCTGCCTTAAATGCATAGAAGTAATAATTTAGGTTTGAATGGACTTCTGGAGGTCATATAGTCCAAGCTCTTGCTCAAAGTAATGCCAGCTTACACCTTACATAAGGTGGCTCAGGGTTATGAACAGTCAAGCTTTGAATATCCTAAGGGATAGAAATCCCACAAGCTCTTTGGGTGTCTTGGTGCAGTGTGAAGAGAATCTTTCTTATTTCTAATTAGAATTTCCCTTGCAGCAACTCATGTCTGTCGCCTCTTCTCCTTTCATTGTGAACTTATGAGAAGAGTCTACCTCTGTGTTCTCTGTAATCTCATCCTAAGCCAAACAGAGCAATTAAATTTCCTTTTAGCCTTATCTTCAAGCTAAACAAACACAGCTAGAAATAAAACACAATAGGAACTAATACTCAAAATTCTCAGTAAGGGAAGAGAAGTTTGACAGAATTTTGCACTGGGACCCACATGCTTTAGCATAGCCACAAATGACCTGGAAAAGGGGACGAGCAGTGAGATTTCAAAGTTTTCTGCTGATACAGTTATCAACATATTAAGGACAAGGGTTGAGTATACAATTGCTGAAAGATCTTACGAGGCCTCATGACAGAGCGATATAATGGCTTCATGACAGAGCAATAAAATGTTTTGTGAAATGCTCTGCTGAAAAACAATCTTGGCTTCATATATCAAATAGTGGACTGTAGCCTGACCATTACCACTTAGAAGTGAGGGAGACTTTGGGGTTAAGATAAATAGTTCCAAGAAAGCACCATCTCTGTCCTCAGCAGCAGTTAAAAAATAAATCAAATGCTAGGAACTATCAGGAAAGGAGTACAGAACAAGTTAGAAAACACAGTTACATCTCTGGATAAATGCATGTTTCTTATACTTTGAATACTATCTGCAATTCTGGTCTCCTCATACATTAGAGCTTAAAAGCGATTCAGAGAAGGATACATTTGATTATTAAATAGTACAGAACGGCTTCTGTACAGTGAATGATTTGGTGGGCTGGGATCCTGCAGAAAAAGAGTGATTTATGGGAATGTGATCGAGATCTACAAAATCTTAAGTAGCATGACTGAAGTGGATAGTGATCAACTATTCACTGTCCCTTTCAGGAACATTAGGTTTCATCAAATAAAGCTTGTGATGGTGGTATCAGGTACCAGACCTGTGGAAATCCTTGTAAAAGACAATGGAAGAATGTGAATGGAAGAAGTTTATATCAGTTCACAGAGAGAAGTACTTGGAAGAATGATTCATGAAGAGCTGCTAAACAAACTATAGCAGACTCAGAAAATCCTCTAAGCTTAAAAAATAAGCTGGAAGAGTATTAGGGGAAACAACCATATATACTTACACAGTTCTTATTCTTCCCTAAATGTCAGCTTATGGTCATAGAATAGAATATTAGAGTCATAGAATCATAGGGGTTGGAAAGGACCTCTAGAGATCATCTAGTCCAACCCCCCCTGCCAGGGCAGGATAGCCTAGAGCAGGTTGCACAGGAACATGTCCAGATGGGTTTTGAAAGTCTCCAGAGAAAGAGCCTCCACCACCTCTCTGGGCAGCCTGTTCCAGTGCTCTGCCACCCTTAAAGTAAAGAAGTTCCTCCTCACGTTTAAGTGGATCACTGTTAGAACATTGGCTAGGGAGACCTTTGTTTTGAATTGGTATGGCAGTTCTTATGTTCTTACTACTTGGCTTTTTTCTTTTTCTTTCTTTTTTTCTTTATAAATAATTGTCATCAAAATTAGCCCCATGTTTCAGGGGCTATGCAGTTGCCCAACCTGTCTTGCACCATTCCAATATTAGCTGAGATGCAGCCTAGAGTCTATCCTATTTTATTGCTGTCTGAAATGAAGAAATACGTCTTTTATCACAACAAACAACTTCTACTCTGACCACACAGTAAAGCAAAACCAAGTGATGTGTTTTCTAAGCACAGCCTGTTCCTGTATACACTAGGAACGTGTTCAATATCTCATTAAATGCAATGCTTAATATGTATTCTGCATTGACAGAACGGAAACAAAACCTTTGTAGATTGGAGATAGATGAGATTTCCTTATTCAAAAAAGCTCAAGCTGGTCCTGTAAAGGATGTTTGTTAAATTTTTTATAGTGACCTGACCCAAGCCAGATGCTCTGAAGAAGACCCCAGAGAAATCTACCAGCTGCTGCTGGTAGAAACTAACAAAATGAGTGTCAAACTAAATAGCTCCATGTACTTTTCAATGGAAGAGGATTAAAAGGCATATATAGATCTTTGTCCTTTAACTGGTGGTACTATAGCACATATGCAGGCGGATGAGATACTTCTATTAGAGAAAGGCTTTGGTCAGCAAGGAGACAGCAAACAAATTTCAGTTCTTTGGAAAGGATTATTTCTGGTCTTCTCGTGTTAAGGAATCTATATTTTTTTCCACTTTGATTTAAAAACCCACATTGTTTTCAATCTAGTGGCTGTACCACAAAGGAAAAATCAAGAAACCAGAAGTCAAAGCTATTAGACTTAAAAATAAAATAATTTCTTTCTGAGGGCCAGAGATAGTTGTCAAAGCAAAGGTAAATCCATTTGTGTTGTGAAAGTTGACAGGATCAGCTGTCCTCAGAGAATTCTTCTGAGACTCAGAGGCGTCGCAAGTCAGCCACCACCATATCTTAATTTATGTAGGTGCTCTGGAGTAAACCTGTAGAAGAGATGTGAAGTGGGGCCGTGGTGCATTGTAGCTAACAGTCTTGTATACACTGGAGTGGCTTAGGTTATAATTCACATTATTGCACTGTATTTGCCTTTCAGGGAAGGGCAGACATTGCATCTGCTGGAACTCTGTCCGTTTAACCATAAGAGTTTCTCTGAAACTGTTTTTTAATTCTATAGACCTGCATCCTGTCAACAGGAGTTCTCTGCTTAGATGTTTCTGTAGAGGCAACAGCTCCTATAGAGGTGCTGCTGCTGAAAAGAGAATCCCCAGAGATGCACCACACCAGCTGAATGTCTTCAGGCATAGCAGTGATTTAGCTCACATGGTTTTTGCACAGCCTTGTGTCCTCAGAGCACCCTACTAAGTCTTCTGACCTTCTGCAGGGTGATTATGGCCAAATCCTAGAAGCACAGGTTTAACCTCAGGTTCTGTGAGAGCTCCTACACCAGAAGTTGCAAATGTCAATTTGCAGATCAGTAGCTTGGTGGATTTCTGGCAGCACCCATAGTTTCCTCAGAGCCATGGTGCTACAAACTGCAGGGATAGAGCCTCTTCATGCCACCCTTAGAAGAAGCATGCTGGCCAGCAATCACGGTAGCGAGCTGCTTCCTGGAAACTTTGTCTCCAGCTGATGCACTCGTTTGCAGCTGGTAGGCCAAGTCATTCTTGGCCTAGATAGGTCTGCTTTTTTAAGGATAGTGCCACAAACCCTGGAGAGTTCAGCATTATGGCAGTCGCTGCCCTGCAACAGCTGCTCTACAAGCCAAAGAAAGGATGAATACTATTTTGCTGTACTAAGGTATAGTAAAGGTCTCTATCTAGGTTTCCTAGTACGTTTTCCTCAGAAGTCAGAAACATGCTTCATTCTTACTCTTGTCTTTGTTGGCACTCTTTGAAGTGAAATACCCTTGGCATGCATCCCATCAGCCTCAGAGATCCTATTATTTTGTTTAGACCCTTACTTCATCCTGGCTCACAAAGATTCAATATTTTCAGACCTCAGAAGCTTACTTCACCTGAAGATTAAGATTGACTTTCAGCACTGAGCATTGCCATTGAACCAAGGCTAGTGCCACATCTCCCATGAACCATTCAGAAGTTAATTCCTTCCCTGAAGAGTATGCCACTTAAGCATGAAGCCAGAGGGAACAGCAGAGTACCAGGAGAGAGAGCATATCAAGAAACAGTGCTCAGTGTCTGTCAGCATGAGAGGTGATATTCTGAGCCAAGGGCTGCCACCAGTGTGGCAAAGGGGAGCATTAGGAAACACTTAAAAGGAGTCAATGAGGTAGCTTGGTGGCTAGTTAACAGAATTTTACCGTGGTGTGAAGGGCAGGGCGGAAGAGAGACCAAGGTGGTGTTTTGGGGTTTTTTTTGTTAAATTTAATAGATAGAAAGTAGAAACTGGAAAATTGATTGAATAGAAAAAAATGAAAGGCTGAGTCCTAACACCACTGTTTGGAAGACACAGTCTGGTATCTTTTCATAGGAGGCCAAGTGAAATGAAACATTATTGTTATGCCCTAAAATATTAAAAGGATCAATTTGCATTATTTTGTTTCCCAGGAAATCTTCCTGTATCTGAAAGTTTCACGTAAGACAGGTTATCAAGACTGCTCACCCTTGGCTACCAGCTGCACTTAGAGCCAGCAGCTAAGAAGCCTTTCTTATAGTCTGTATTCCATCAGATGGCATTCACAGAGCTCATGACCAGTGAACTGAATGAACTAATGCAAAGATTTCCTGCATTCCAAGTATGTCTGTTAGCAATAAGACACAGTAGGGCTTGTCACATATCTGTGAATCTGTTCACTGGATGTTCTTAAACATAGATATCTTCCAAACTGTGAGTAAACAGATTAAGTACAAAGATGAGGTACTTAATCAGTCTGGATATTTTAAACTAATTGAATAGTCAGCGTCCATGTTTTCAAAACACAACTCTTACCTCATAAAGTGTTCAAAAGGAAGTAGTGTTGCTGTTTTGGTTTTGCAGACTTACACTCCCCTGGAGATTGGGTACAAGAGTGGAGGAGAGAGAAGATCACTGGCTTGGGATGCATGCTAAAGATCAGAACGGCACACATGCACAGTCTGTCAGTCATCTGAGATCTCAGAGGAGGTGCAAGTCAAATATATTCAGTGAGGAGAAGCAGACGTTCCTTTGCCAATCCTTTTGTCTTCCATTGAAGTATTGGAGTATCAGGCTTGTGAGAGTATGAAAAGAGGAGAAAATATGGTAACTCTGTATAAGGGGACAAAGCGTCTAATGTGACTGAACATAAGGATGAGAAAAAGGTAGGGCTGAACAAAATACCTAAAGAGGGTAATTAACATGGCACTATTTCTCATAGGTTTTCTGTCTTGCCTATTTTAAGTGGTTTTGACTAGTGTTAAGTGTGATAAGTATCAGTCCCTTTGGTATCTTAAGTATAGAGAATCACAGAAAAACAGGTGAGAAGAGGTTTTAGGAGGTTACCTGGTCCATGCTCCCACTCAAAGTAAGATCAATTATTCATTTATAATCAATCATCATTGCTAGTAGACATTTGCCTACCTTATTCCTCAGGAAAGCTAAACCATTCCAGAAAGCTACTCCTAATGTCAAAACTAAGTCTGCTGCAATTTTAGTCCATTGTTTCCTGTTTTGTACACAGGGGACATTCTCATCCTCTTTGCAGCAGCCGTTAATGCATCTGAAGATTGCTATCATGTCTTTTTTCACTATTCTCTTCTGCAATGTTCTTACCCTGGTAATTTCAGACTTCCAAACAGCAACAGAACTTTTAGAATGAAAACAGCTGTCTTGACTCCGTTCTTCTTTACTTCCTAAAAGTGTGTAAATTTTATTCTTAATGCTATCATGAGGGAAGTGACTACAAAATTCTTCAGAATCACTCTAAAGGAAGGAAAACAAAAGCCACGGGCAAATGAAACAGCCAACAACTGTACCTGTCCAGTTTCTCTACGTTTCTTAGAACATAGCTTGAGTATCCTAATATCATGATGTCATTTAAGCATACTTTGATTTTGAGAACTGGTTTCAGATTTAGCTCCTTTGTATTACAGTCTGTTCTGTATTGGTGGAACTAAGATGAATCTAACAGGACCTCATGGAGATATAATGATTTATCTGTATGGTCCATTTCAGAGGCTTTAGGTGTGCTGATTTACAACTGAAGTAGTTCCACTGAATTAAGTATCATTTAAGTATGACGTTACAGGAACTATTATTATAACAAATTGTTATAACTTATTGTTACAACTGTTAGGTTAAAAAATAAGGCATAAAGAATTTCTTATGCATAAATCAAGGAATTCTTTAAAAAACAAGTGGTAGAATCATGCCTTAGAGCAATACATAAGCAAAAACCAGATAGTTATGAATTTCCGTCAGAACCAGAGAAGAGTAGCATTCAGGTGAGATATTTATTTCTCATTATGATTACAAATGCAGCTGATTAGACCAGGAGCGTGTCTTGCTGCTGAAGGTTACCACCGTGCTGCAGCAGTATAAATGCAAGGGTCAGCAATTGCTGGGCTCCATTCAAACTGTCTCCTCCATTTATACCCTTGAAAGGGAAAAAGAAAAAAAGGTAGAAAGAGATTCTGTTTCTATTCTTGTTGAAGTTAACACGACAGGATCCTACAGGCTGTAGGTGTTGCTAGGAAAGTACTGCACAAGCTGGTCTGCCTCTTTTACTGTACTAGCTCTCTGCCTTCTACCAGCTGAGAATGCCATGGAAACAGAGGTTGGGAAGCAAAAGCTGGTCAGGTTGGGGATCAGGGATTTAAATTTTTTTAGTACCTATATCAAAGGACACTTTCTTTGGAATGGCTGTGTGAAACATCCTGCCCCATTTGTAGTGATCCCTATGGCAGTGACAGCATTCCCACTGGACAAAGACAAAGCAGCATGAACAGGTCAGTGTAGGAGCTGTTTGACTTGGTATCTCCTAAGCAGTACTTAAAAAATGTAAAGTAATTAGAAAAGTGAGGCATGTGAATGCAAAAATATCTTTACATGTAAGCAAATAAACTCAATTTACCTTATTCAAAACCGATGGACCCAGTGGAAGTTAATGAACAGTGTGAATTAGCAAGGGTGAACATGGACAAGGAAAAATATGAAAAAAATCTGGTTCTAATAGTGTTCGTTATATTTTAATTACTTATTTTTTCTTATATGTTAGCAAATATCTTGCAAAATAGCATTTGTCTTTCTAGTTTTCATGCTGTTATCAACTGTTATGAATTCTTGTCTATGTCAATAAAAGCCTGAGCTTAAGGGTTGCAAATAAAGGAACTTGTCATAGCAGTGTCTCAGTCCCGTTCAAAGGCCTATAGTCAGTAGGTCTGCGGCTCACAGTGGAGTTGCCATGATCCAAGCATTCTCCCTTATCAGGTACTACCAATATGAACGATTTTAACCTTCAGAGAATGTGGGGCAACACATCTTGTTTTAGTTTGCAGGGAAGAATAATCAAACTAAATGAAAAGGCTTTTGAAATTGCTGGCCTCGGCCCTAAAGAGCTTAGTCAGTGATTTCAGTGGAATTAACCTCCCATCAGCCTATGAATCCAGATCTTCAAACACGTACACATTTGCTGTGGAATTGCTACAGCTCAGCTGACATCCGCTAACCCATTGTTAGGAACAGCAAGACTGAGCTTGTGTGTCAAACAGCTCTGTAACTTGCTACTGTGGAGTCCTCCAAACATTAAATAGTTCCTAGTAATATGTTATTTGGAAGAGAAACAAAACAAAAAAATCCCAGGAAGACCTAATGACATGCGAAGAATTAATACTAAACCCCTGCATTACAACAGACTACTGTCAGGGGAGATTGCATGCCGGGTGTTGTACCAATTTAGACTTGCACAGATTGGCAAGGTTTTGTTGTGCCTGACATTGTCTTGAGCTAGCAAAACTACTGTCATTCATGCTGCAGTATTAAATGAAAGTGTAAAGATAGCCATTATCACTGAAATTGTTCAATAGTATTTATACATAAACATGCCATTAGTGACCACGCAGAATACATTTAACTGCAATAGTTGTGACCAAAAATAATTACCCAAAACTACTTAGCTGGTCTCATGTTTTAAGGATTTATCCATATCCAGCCAATGAATAGTTTGTATTAAGCATCTAACAGTGTCCTGAAGTAGGCTGTTGATAAAAAAGAAGACTTATACCAGGAAATCCTTTGAACTTCTTGCAGAGATCCAAGAACATAGATCTGAGAGATGTGAACAGTCCCATTTATATCATAATAATTATTTTAGATGATCAGCAGAGTGCTAACCCAATTAAAACAGATTAGCTACCAAAAAATAGGCACCTTAGTGCCATTTGCAAACCCTGTAGGTGCTGCAAACACTTGCATGGGTTTGACAGACATGACTAAAGGGCTTATAGGACCCCAAGCACAATATCCTGTGATATCTAATTGACATTAGATGAATCTGTTTATAAATCTGAATTCTGCCCTAACTATTATATTGTCAATCTTTCCACTGCTTGCGAAAGATAGAAGATGGAAGTTCACATTACTAGTCTCAGCACAAGCTTACAATTGGCACTTCTGGTATTTTAAGATGGTACCTAGAAGAGAATGCCTGTTTATTTTGCCTGACAAGTTCTTGCTCATTCTGACCTGTTAAGCCAGAAGATCCAAAGAGCATAAGTGAGTGTGAAGTGTATCTGACCAGCATCATAATCTTTGTTTGTATCAGTAACTTAGAGTACCATAGAATGGACATAGACATGGGAGGTCATTTGTCACTACTTTTTAGTTTGCAGCAAAGTTTTCTCCTACACCAGCTGTCTCTTCTGCCAACCAATTCCTTCCTTGGTTCAAGACAGCACAAGTCAGCCTGTTCCTGCAAAGAACTTAAATAATCCCATGCTGTTTTGTAGGCTACAAGTGTTTAAAATGTGTGGACTGGGCCAAATTGCTGTGACTGGCCTCAGGGTCCCAACACAGAACCTTCTCTGTTTAGCCTATGGGTACAGAGCAGATATAGCTAAAGAGACCCTTATGGCTGCTTGTCTTCCCAATACATAGCTAACTGCAGAAGCCAGTCTGATCTGACAAGACCCAAGAGGCTTTTTTCAGTCTTAAAATGTCACCATTTCTTTCTCTGCTGGAGTATATGTCCTGGCTCAGGAAGACCTTTCATGTTTTCAGGTTTCATATTTTTCACCGCGAAAGCAAGAAGTAAGAGCAAAATTAAGACTCAGATACCTTCTCTATACAGTCTTAATTTAGCCTTAAGCACCTAGAGGGGTAGCTACTGTGCCTGCTTTTCAGTTTGGACAGCACACTGAATATTCACCAAAGGGGACCTGAAAAAGGAGTGCAAACGGCTTTGTGCAGCTCCAGGTGAGAAAAAATTGGCTTGTGGATAGGATTTGACAGAAGACTACCAGTATCTTTTCTCTCCAGTGTTAATGCTGAGTCATTTTGAGAGTACGCTGCACACTGAAGAATTAAACCTCAACCAGTTAAAGGCTGGAATAAGACATTTTGGTGGTTTAGATTTCTAATCTAGAAAGAAAATAGGTTAAAGCTTCCTGAACTGCAACCTCCCTTGAAAAGAATAGAAGTTAAAGATGTCAATAGCTAACTACAACACCTGTTTATACAGCCAAAGACTAGAAATCTCAGATTGATTGCCTTGAAAATTGGGACCCAGTGGTAAAATTGTGAATGGACTAAAAGCCTTGATTCTCAGGCCTCTGCCATAGTAAACTATATGCTATGGCAAGGAGCAACAAGAATGGGGCCGCTTTGTGAGGGAAGATGAGGAGCTGACCACAAGGCAAGTAGGAACAATGACCACACTGACAAGGGCACAGTCCCACAGTATCCAAGCAAGACAGACAGAGCAGGGTTACAGAGTCACAGAGTCACAAAGTGGTAGGGGTTGGAAGGTACCTCTGAATATCATCTAGTCCAACTCCCCTGCTGGAGCAGGATCCTTCCTGCTCCACAACCTCCCTGGGCAGCCTGTTCCAGTGTTCTGTTACCCTCACAGTAAAGAAGTGTTTCCTTATGTTTAGGTTGAGCCTCCTGTTTATGAATTCGTGGCGTGTCACTGGACACCACTGAGAAGAGTTCGGCCTCGAGTCCTGACACCTGCCCTTTAGGTATTTGTGGTGACAGCTGGTGACAGTAACAGGGGCTCAGCCAGCAGTCCAGTGATCAGACATATGAACAGTGATATGTTAGGTTTGAAGCCAGTCCAGGAAGTCCAGTCAGCAGTCAGGAGCATCAAGGATCAGAGCTGGATACAGACCTACCTACAGTGTAGCTCAGGCAAGCACTAGGGCCTAGGCCTGAGCTTAAATGGAGCTAGTGGGACAGAGGTGGAGGATGTAGAGGTGGAGGTCCCAGATGTTCTCAGAGCAATCAAAGCTAATTAGTGCACTGAGGGCATATGCATTATACACCGCATTTCCCCTTCCTAATGTCTATCAAGAGGAATCTTGAGCATTACTCTTATCACTTTTCTTGAGATGGCACCGAAAAGCAAAAGAGGTTGCTTATCTTGCTTGCAATTATAACTGGTGCTGGATTTGAGTAAATACGTTTGAATAACTGAACATCAGCAGCTGCTAAGAATTAAAAAAAAGAAAAGCTAATCTGATAGGATCTGTCAGAGAGTGAGAATCAGGAACATCGTAGCATTTTATCTCTTCATGTGAGATTTCACTCAGACTGCTCTTCTCTCGGTCTTCTGATGTGCCAGCTGAAAGGGGTGAGGTTGTGACCTCTCCCTTTTACTAGCAGAGCTGAGTGACAGCAAAGGGCACACCAACACCTACAAAGATCCCCCCTATACTGTCCTCTGACATCAGAGTCTTTTGTTACATTTTCAAATTTTTTATATGTCTTCCCACTTTCTCTTACAGCATAGCCTATAAAGCACATTTGTGTATAGAATATTTTATTTTTAAAAGCAGAGGTTGGATGGAGAGCGCAGAGCTGATGGCACGCTCACATTAGTGTGTTTACTTTGAAAATTGCACTCAGTCTGGGAAATCTCATTGATTTCTGTATTAGGGTGTAGAGCCAAATCTTTAGCTGAACTATGGCTTCCAGTAGAATTTTGTCTGCTTCTGACAGCTGAAGTTTAAACCTGCCTGGAGAGTTCCTAAAAACAGGAATTTACAGAGGTAACAAAAATTACTAGGGGGTAAATGTTTCTTTGTAAGTGAAATTCACTGAAATTGCTTACAGTGAAGACAACTGCAATAGCAAGTATTGGGTTAAGAAATACTGGCTCTAGCTTTTAAAGATTTCCTCACCTAGATTATCAAAAGCAACTTGATATAGGTGTTTCACCATAAAGTATTCAAACCAAGATGCCTCAAACGTGTTTCAGTTTCACAGTGATGGAAAACTTGCTATTTGGAAATCAGATTCCACAGGTTATTTAGGCCAAGTTATATAAGTGCATTACAAGCAATGAAGTTCATTATTGCAAAGGATTATTTTGAGATCTGGTGGAACTTGGAGCTACATGACTGTGTGGATTTCAAAGTATAGGATACCAAATTAGTTATGGTCAGGAGAATATTCCTTGCCATATTATCACACCTTTATGGGTATTGCAGATAAGTTCTATGCTTTTCTATGAAGTTTATGAGACAAAATAGCAGAGCCTCCACATTGTTTCTTTATTCGTCATTCTTTTATTTTTGTTCCAGTCAAGTATTTCAGATAATCTAATGAATAGCAAGATAATAATCCAATTTGAAATTTTGGTTTTATTTAGGTGAACCATTCCTCCTCATATTTTCTGACAGCTAAAAGGCATTCTTTTAGCTCACTAAGAATGCAATTAAATATAGATGAAATAATAAGATGCTGATAGTGATTAGGAAGAGCTAGGTAATTTTAGAGTTTAGTCTTTGGTTATAGTATTACCAGAAACCAAATCATTCTTTGGTATAGCAGCACATATGGCTCATAATATCACCCACTGTTCTGAGGCGCCCTGTTAGACAACCATATGTGCTGACAAAAGTCTCTGGTTGTTCAGGGGTTTATTCAAGATTGACTGGCTGCTTTTTCTCAAAATGTCCTTGATTTACTGTTTTACATCTAAATTAGAACTTTTAAACTCTAAATATTCATGCTCAGTTTTAAAATGCTAGAGCATGTATAATTTTGGCCGGAAATACCAAGTTTCAATTCTACCAGACAAAACCAAGGAACTCCTTGACACTCAGGAGCTACGAAGAAAGATTTATATTCTGATATTGCAGTCTAAGCATTATTAACTTCCTTGACTAAATATTTTTCCTGTTGTAATCCCTACCAGTACACACCTCTAGATGTGACTTTCTTCATGGGTGTAGCACTAAACACCTCTCCTCACCTCCTATCTTTTGGTATCCAGTTTAAATACAAACTCTGTGAGTTCTCTGTGGCTTGAAGAGTGGGAATATCCCATAGGAAATGTATGTAAATAGCAGCAGTTATGGGACAACAAATAATGAATCTTTTGTGAGTCAGCTTTGGCTGCTCTGAATAATACGGTGTAGAAAATAGCTCATCACAATAAAATGGATATTGTAGCATATTTGCTTAAAGGAAAAGTTAAAGCATGGTAATATATACTGAAAATAAGACTGTAAGAGTATTTTACAATGGGAATTTAGAGTGAGAGCAGTGCAGAATAAAATGACAGAACATTTGCAATGAAATCTTTGATATACTGTCTTTAATGGGAATTAGAAGGCAGGAAGATACAAATTTAAGTTAACACAAAAGTAGGTCATTTTACTTCTTTGACATAAGAATTCCTTTGCTAAAGGAACCGAGATGATTTAATGTAGGCTTTAGTAAAGAGAATGACTTAGCACCTCCTGACATTCTGTTAAACAATTAGGACCGCACAATACCTGTGAAGTACATAATGAGTGGAATCTGAAATTATAGTCTGCAATATTGTCTGTCAATATGGAATCATCCCTGGGTAGTGTGTCTCTGATGGATTTTCTTATGACTAATTTTTACAGTATTCAACATTCTCCTTAGTGACCTAAAAGTAAATATAAAATCAGCATTAATAGAAGCTGCAGATGACATGAGGGTTGGCAGAGTGATAACTAACAGTGAATATAGATAAGTCAGTGTGATTTGGGTCAACTGGTAGACTTGTCTATTCAAACAAAAGGTAATTTAATACAGCAAGATACAGCTATCCCCACAGAATACTGAATTCTAACCTGAAAAATATTGACTTTAAAATACATTGTGGAGTCACAGTGAAAAAGAATTTGAGCTCTCATTGTGATGCTATGGCAAAAAGAGGTAGCACAAACTGTGAATGTACAAACAGAAGTGGTGAACAGAAACAGGGAAATGTTTTTTACGCTGCATGTGGCACTGGCGATGCCGGTGTGCCACCTCCAGGTGTGGTACATATGGCTGGCTTGAAACTGCTACTGAAAAATTAGAGAGAAAAGGGCAGGAAAGAACTGCAAATATATCATGAAAGACTTAAAGAGCTCAGTGCTTATTTTTGGCAAGAAGGGCATTAAGAAGTCACTTGAATATGTTGTTTTACATAAAGAAAAGACCAAGTTGTCCTCTCTAATAGAGAAAGCAATAATACTGTGGGAAGGGGAAAAACTAATTTTTAAATTTCTTTAATTCAAGCCTATCTTGAAGGAATTTTTAACCACACAAATGTCTGAGTTCAAGACAGGAGTAAGTGAAATGTGAGAATTTATGAAAGATAGAGTGTCAGGCTGGAGTAATCTAGCACCCTTTCTGATCCTAAACACCATGAATCTATGATACATCGATGAATTTTTCTCCCAGCTCCATTTGGTTGTTCCACAAATAGATTTAATTGTGGTAAGTGTTAATCCTATTTCTTTTCCAAAAACACTGGCACTTTCAAACAGAAAAATATTAGTTAATATAGAAAATCTGCAAATATTAAGTGTAAATGTTTATATTTGCATCACTGAGCTGAGTGGGCAGATGCTGATATCCATGTTAATGGCATTAATATGGATTGTTGAGGATAAAGAGTGGGGGAAAAAAGGGCATTTATTCATAGATCATAATAGGAGGATTCTTGCATCACTGTTCATCTAAGTATATGGTACATTTTTAAACTTCTATGTAACATGTTTGTTTTTTCAACTACTGGTCATTCCCCTCAAAGTTGTTACCCTTTCCACAAGACTGAGCTGCTCATGTGGAGGATCTTGCCGCAGAGCCTGGCCAGCACCTGCCTCCTGCTCGGCTACTTGGCCTGCTTAGATTCTCCATGATTAATAGCCCAATCCTTCTGCAGGCTTTACACCTTTTAGAACAAAAACCTTATATTTGTAAGATTCAGTGGATTATTTTGGTTATCTTCCACAGAATAATCATGGACAAAATGAGAGACTTGGGTTTTGAAGTCATTAAAGATGCAGAGATGTACAGTAAATACAGTCAAACTGCAAACAACAATCAAGTGAAAACATTGTTCTGCTGGTAACTACCACAGACAGAATGCATTGCCAAGCCCAGTGTGCAGTGGGATAGACCCAGCCAGCAGCCAAGCACCCAGAGAGCTCTTTGCTCACTCTTCCCTCCTTTCCCCTCTTTCAGGAGGAATGTTTTGAAAATAGAAAGAACAAGAAAACTCATGGATCAAAACAAAGACAAGGAAATCACTCACCAGCTACTGCAGTTGGCAAAAGAGACTCAACTTGGGGTATTTCATTTAAAACATTTAATTACTGATGTGGGTATTGGGAAACAAAGGTGACAAACATTTAAACATAGGGAAGGCACCCTTTCTCTCCCTCTCCCGGGTTCAACTTCACTCCAAACACCTCTCCTCCCTGCTTCCCAGTCTCTCCTCCCTATCACTACAGGTTACATGCAGTTCTGTCAGTGGCAACAGGTGGCACAGGAGGTTGGGGTCAGTGTGTGACTATTTCTTTCTGCTGCTTTGTTCCTTTTTTCCTCCACTGGCCCTTTCTTCTTACTGTTTCCTCTGCTCCAGCATGGGCTCCTCCATGGGCCAAAGTACCTACAGAGGGGTAGCTGCAGTGCAAGCTTGCCCATGAGCTGCACTCCCTTCATGTAAGTATCTGCTCCAGTGTGGGTCCCCACAGGCTGCAGTCTTTTCCAGAAGTACTTGCTTTGGCATAAGCTTACCCACAGGTAAGCTTACCCTCCCTTCAGTGGGGGACTCTCCAGAGACCACAGTTCCTTCAGGGGTGTGTAACTAGCTCCAATGTGGAGTGCCTCTTACTGCTGTGGTCTTGTTGTTCCCTCTGTTCACCTGTTCCATCGCTCTTGGTGTTTTCTGCTTTTTCTTAAATATGCCCTCAGAGACACCACAAATTCCTCTGATTTGCTTGGCTTTGCCATGCAGTGGATCCATTGCTGAGCTGGCTTGAACTGGCTGTGTCCAGCACAGGGCAGTCCCTGACCTCCTCCTACAGAAGCCACTCCTGCAGGCCACCCACTACCAAAACTGTACCATTTATACCCTACACAATATCATATACAAGCTAAAGAAACTGGCTTGGGAAGAGGTCAGTATATTGGGCAGAAGCTCAGTAATCTTTTTAGATGGCAGGAAATGTCCCCTAAGGACTAGAGAAAGGAGTATTTGGCTCACTGTGTCTGAGACCAAAACAAATCCATTCTTTTCATTTGCCTTGGTGCCACAAGGTCTCATGGACTCATTCCAGATTTAAAGCACCCAAAGTTAAAGGAGAATAGGGCTAAATTTCATTTGTTGTCCTCTTTGATTGAATTGCTCCTGCTTTGAACACTGGATAATTACTTGCAGATGTGCAAGGGAAACAGAATGCTACTTCACTGATTTTCAAACAAAAAACTGGACTCAAAGCATTTGGAAATGAGGTCTCTATCGCTACTGATAAGGTGGCCCTCTTGAGGAGTATGGGTATTCTTGATAACAGATGTGAGAACAGCACATGGCAGCAAATCTCTGTTAGAACAATCTAACTGTTGAAAGTTTGTGGTACTGCATGTTTCTTGCAAACAACCACCCAAGATGTGGAGGGACTTTGTGCTGTAGGTACTAGAGTGCATGGAAGACCATGCCATTGTATCTTCACATTTATTAGTTGTGCTAGCTAAGTTAAGCTAGCATTTGCATAGTTGCAAATGCCAGATCCATAATTCTGCTTTGTTTTTAGACTCTTTCATGTATCAGAGACTGGTGTAGTGTGGCTCTGTTTACCATTTTGGATTCCCTTGACCTAATTTGCCTAAGATTGATATTGGTGCAGCTCCATTAATTTCAGACGCATAAATTCAGACTTATACCCATGTAAATGTCAGACCCACATTTATAATGACATCCATATATTTTTCATTATATTCATGGACAATAGTCTACTAACAAGTCAATCAACTTCCTTCCAAACAAGCAGACTAATGAAAATAATGTATCAATATCCAGCTATTATTTTTTCACAGACAAATGGAATCACATCAAGCAAACTAAAAAGCCTCAATGTTTCTTGTGCCTTTAACATACAATAAAAAAGCAACTCTTTTCTATTATGGATCCAAAATTCTGCTTCTGGTGGATTTTATTATTTTAACAGGGTTTTGTAGTCTGTGGTTGATGAATTAAGCAGTATTTAACTATCATTTTAATATTAATAAATAGAATTTGTTGTAGAGACCAACTTAAAACATCATTACAAGAGAGTCCATCATTGTAGACTAGCTTTATTCTACCATAAACATATTAAATGTTATATATAGATAGATATATGTTCTATTATGTGGTTGAGACCACAGAGAATTTGGCCACTACATAGAAGATGCACAAGTCAAATCACATGGCTTCTCTTCATTGGACATTATCATCAGATTTCCATCACTGCTACCATTAGCAGACACTTTTAAACATCTTTATCTCTGGGTGACTCTGTTGAGCCTGAACCAGCAGAACTAAATCTTAATAGGACCAAATGCTTTTATATAACAGCAGTTTCTGCTACTTTTCCGTTCAGAGTACAAGGAATAAGCATGCAACAAGTCATCTGTGCCTAGACACTCATCTGTCAGACATTCCTACAGAGTATTTTAGAGTGCAATTGCTTTTTCTTATTTCCATAGTAGCAAGTTGTTTTAGTTCAAAGATTGTTGGGGAGTGGACAGGTTAAGAAAAATAAATAAAACAATGCCAGAACATTGAGTACCTCCTTTAATGCAAGAAGTTCTAAAGCTCTGGGGCTTTTAAAAAATATGCGGGGTTCAATGTTTCTCAGTGTTCCCTCTAAAAGACAAGATACAAATAGTCTGTGAGAAAAGCCAGCATAGCTCAGGTTCTTGAAATGTTTAAGTAGAAAAAACACTGGTAGCATCCCTGAAAATAGAAGAGTACAATAGAAAGGGTTGTAAGGGACCTTAAAGACCATCTAGTTCCAACCCCCCTGGCACAGGCAGGGACATCTTCCACTAGACCATGTTGCTCAAAGTCCCATCCAACCTGACCCTGAACACTTCCAAGGAGGGAGCATCCACAACTTCTCTGGGCAACCTGTTCCAGTGCCTCACCACCCTCACAGTAAAGAATTTCTTCCTTACATGTAATCTAAACCTATACTCTTTTAATTTCTATCCCTACACTCCCTGATAAAGGGATGAAGTTACATTTCTAGTATCCTCTCATCCTTCAGTTACACTTTTGTTCTCCTTTCTCATTCTCAAAAAAAAAAAAAACAAAACCAAACAAACCCCAAACAAAAAAAATCACCACAAACAAAGGGTGATTTTAAAACAGACCTACCAAAGCTTTGATTTTTCTGTCATAGCTTTAATGACCAAATAGTTAATTTGTCAATAGTTAAAGACACAGTGGAGAAATTTTGGTGATTGGCATAGCTCATGTGGAAACATATCTGTATGCAAGAGTCAAAGGGAGTCCATTGTTTCTTCAGAAAGCTAAGATATTGGTAAAACATAAATAAGAAATTAACACTTTTATGATTTGAGTAACTTGTTTTACTGTCATCTTTGTTGATGACTGGACTTACTAGCTGAGATGTTCAAATCTCCACTGTTTCAGCAATATATGCAGTTAAGCAGAGATTGCCTTCTTTTTCAAAGTGCCGACATTTTTAATGAGACTCTGCTTAAATTAGCTACTCAATACAGCAAGTAACTGGATTGTATTTTTAAAAGTATCTTTTTACTTTGTGTTGCTTAGAGACTTGTCAAAAGTTTTGTTGCTTTGACACTTGTCAGCATTTGGATTTACTCAACTTCAGTCAATAAGCTGAACCTTTTCATAGCCAAGTCTGCATTCTTATACTGGTGGAGCTTTTCAGATATCATAGGTATTCAAACAGCGTAGTCCTAAGAAATTGTCTGCACTGCCTCCTCCAAAAAGAGGTTTACCTTTTAGTTTAGAAGTCTTCATTTTTTCTTTCCTGCTACTTTGATGATATACAGAAATACAAAGCCTCTGTTTTCAATCTGGGCCTCACATGGTAGTCCTTATGGGGATTCACACCACCTCCTGCTGATGTCTTGGAGTAAAAAAAAAAACTGACATGAAGAAGCTCCAACCACAGCATCAAACTGAAGGGGCACAACAGTAATGAAAGCTGGGAAACTGGCAGCCACGAGGTAACCATAAAACCTTGCAGTTTTTGGCTTGTCCCATGTAAAAAGGCTCATTACAGCCTCAAAAGATATTTTTGGATTTCTGAATCTTAGTCTATATCTAAAATTAAGATACATTTACACCTACTCTGTTTCTCACCTACACTGTGCATTATTACCATGTTGTACGCAAAGGGAAAGAAATATAAACAGGAGTGAAAAGGGTCAAGAGGAGGTTTCTGAAAAGAGCACTTGCCCTTGACAAACCCTTGTCAGGTCAGCAGGGACCTTGGTGTATGCACAATGGAAAGTGCTGTGGGTAGCAGAATAAATAAAATGGGTACATAGAGATTATTATTTTCACTCACTTGAAAAGGGTGGAGTTGATGAAAAAAACAAAAGTAAAATTACACATTCCAGAATAATGAAAAATTTCTGATGTAACATCTAGCATTTTGGAAAATTTTAAAGTCTAAAACTGGAAAAATAGATTCCTCTGACATTTTTCAATGAATTTGCATAAGCTAGTTAAGTTTTATTAAAAAAAAGCAAGCATTACTCAAAACTGCAAGCATTATCACGAACCATGTCTTCCCAGCTGTCCCATGTGCAGATCAGGCCTAGAGGTCTGATCTAAAACCAGATACCCTGAGCACTTTCCTGTTCAGTCAGTTTTGTCTCACAATTTCCCATGAAATATTATTGATTACTAGAATGCAGAATTTGGTATAGGATCGTCTGTACTGCAATGTAAAGTGCATGTTCTTGTTGCTGGCTTACCTTTCCCATTAGTCATTCCTCTTTATTCCATGCTAGTTTCTGGTACAGATTTTAAGGTTTTTTCTAATGGTTTGTTCCAGCTTTTCTATTTATCTTGTTTCACTGCTTCCATCCTCCTCCATTGTGTCATTCCTCAAAAATCTTCTGTTTTTTCTAGCTCACTCAAACTGCTTTGGTCTGTTACTCATATATTTACTTCTTCACTCATGGGATATTTTCTGCTGGGAGAGGAAAAGAAATGACTTCTCTTCACTCTCCTTGAAGCTAGCAGGAAGGGAATGCTTTTCTCTATTGCTGCTCTGGAAGGAGCAGAGCTCTGATTGAAAAAGGACAATAGATAGAAATTTCTGATCCTGATTTCCACCAAAATAGGAAAAGTCTCTTATTCTCTAGGACCAGGCCTTCTACTTGCTCATCTAATTTTAGCTGTTAGCTGATTTTGACCTTTCCATAGTAATAACCATCCCTTAGATCTCACAAAGAAGTTTAGTCAAAATTTCTAAGTTGGGTATCTAATACTGTATGCTCAAATCTGCATTTCTTTGCCTAATTTCCAGCTGAACAGTATACAGCATGACTCCTGTGGATTCCTGTCAGCTCCAGAGTAAGGTGGGAAAAGAATCAAAGAAGAAGACAGCATGAATTATAGCACTACAAATCCCCCTTTCCTGTTAGATAGTCTACAGAGAAATTCAGAAATAGCTAGGCAGTCCATGACCCCTGACAAATCATCTCATTGTTTTCTTGGGCTTTCCTATCTTCTTCTCTGAAACTCTGCCAGTAACCTCTCGGAGGCAGCTACTGCATTTCAATATTTTTGTGCCAGACCGAGCAACTTGAAAGGTTCATTGTTCCTTGATTTTTAGTTTGTCAAAAGAAAATTTTATCTGAAAAGATTCCTGCCAAAATCTATTATAGCTTTAATGGCTTTTATGAGTATGACTTCTATATAATCCAGCCTGTTACTAAAGTTTGATATTTGTTTCACTGCTTGGTATTTGTATACAAAACATGGAGGGTGGAGGAGGACTGTAGTTATTCTGCTACCCTTAGTGGAATGACTTGCTGTTTTCTGGTTGTTTGTTGGGCTTTATCAATAACAAGAGGAACAAGATGCCTGAAGAACTTAGATCTGGCCCTGCACTTCGCAATGCTAGGGGTGGGTGGCAGAAGATGGAGCACTTTATATATTCAAAGTATCTATCTGTAGGCAGATTTCATCCATATATTTGGGCACTGTGGGAACTGCCACCAGGACTGTCTACTTCCTTTTGGTCCCTATTTGCCCAAAGACAGAAATATTCCAGTACTCAGGAGATTGCTTACTGTATCTTTATAATTACTGTAACATGTATAACAAATGGGCCAGATCCACCTAAAGGTCACCAGATCCATCTAAAAATTGCCAGTGCTGGGATTTATGTACTTAAGCCCCACAAATAATTTTACTTTGCCTTCATTTTGCTGCTGATAGACTTGGATAAGCCCTTCATATTCCCTGCTGGTCGCAGCTCCAAGTGAGCTTTGGCTTTCTCAGCTCCATCCCTGCACACTTGGGCACTGTCTCCATGTTCCTCCTGGGAAATCCATTCCTCCTTCCTCATTTCATGTATTGCTTTTTGGTGTTTGAGGTCACTCAGGAGTTTCCTGTTCATCCATGCTGTACTTCTGCCACACTTGCTTACATGCCTGCACATCAGAGTAGATGGATTTTATTCTGAGGAAGTTCAACCTGCACCCTACTGTCCTTCATGGCAGCTTCCCATTGAATCCTGCAGAGATGATCCCAGAATAAGCCAAAATCCATTCTCCAAAAGTCCAGGGTAATTATTTTACTTCCTCACTTTTGTCTTCCTCACTTCTCTCAGGATTTCAAACTCCACAGTCTCATGGTCACTGTAACCAAAACAGCCTCCCCCCCAATCTGTAATAGTCTACTTATTAGACTAGCTTTTGACTTAGTGAGATGTTTTGAGTTTCTTCAATCTCTCCAGTACCTCAGTCTTGTAGGGACTGAATACACCTCATTGACTGATACTGTATTTTCTTGCAGTTTAATAAAGACATTCGACAACATTAGGCAAAGATCAGATCTCTGCAGGACCTGCTAAAAACATCACAATGGATTATTTGCAATTTACATACACAATTACATTTTGCAATCTCTTACTTGGCTAGTTTAATTTCAAGTAGGTTATATTGATTTTGTATATTCTTGATTTTTATGAGAATGTCATGGATCTAAACATATTACACTAATTACTTGCATTAACTATGCTTTTAATCTAACTATAAGCAATATCAGATTTGATAAGACACAGTCAACAAAGCCATGTTGATTGCCATTAATTAAACACCTTCATTTAAATCCTTGCTGATTGCATTCCATATCAGCCTTTTTGTGATTCTGCCCAGAAGTACTGTACAGCTGATGGGCCTATTGTTTCAAGGTGATGGCACTCAGAAGGAAAAATACATGGAAAGGAGAAAAGGAAAAACTGAGGGAAACAAGTATTTCACATCTGAATGTCTGTTTTCCTGCTCCCCTGGGCACCGGCCATGTAGAAAGGAGGTCCAGCATACATATTTAGGACAAAACCTGTCCTAGTCAGAAAGCCTCAGAGAAGGCAAACAGTATTTTAAAATATTATTTTGCTGAAAAAAAAATTACTTCAATTCTTAAAATTTAAAGGGATTTTGACAAAATGCATCTCCCAAACTAGTAGAGCAGAAATGGCAAGGGTGATGTTCTGTCCCTAACTGCTCTAAGGGGTTATCACGGGGAGACCACTCTGTCTCTGTGAGCAGAGCTGGCTGCTTCAGAAAGCACTTTGCTCCACTACAGCTGGATGAGACAGAACTCAAATTAAATACAGAGGATAGAATCTAGCAATTGCTTTGAATATAGGTCAAGTAGTCTTATTGCTTATTCATTAGGTTTTGTGTTTAAGTATGGGTTATTCAGCTATGTAATTGTTTACATCAGGAAATGAGGCCCAGCTGACACTTGTTTAAGATGTTCCTCACCACACCTCTGTGTTCACTATCTTTGAAACTTAGATTGAGCTAGACATTACTGTATACAAACACAGCTACTGCAGTCTGTCCTACTCATACATTGCCACACCAGCCTCTTCCCGTTAATAAGCATATTGAATGCAATATCTCTCTGGTGAAGGTTGCCTTTTTTTTCATTAGAAAATTGAGCCTGAGACAGATTCTTGAAAGCTGCCTGGTGTTTAACACCAATTTTCATTCCCAAAGGGACAAATATGGCAAAAATCAGCGTGAATTACTTAAAGGGGCAAAAAGTGTATTTTTTAAGGTATATCTTCCTATTCAAATCTTTGAAAAGTATTTGGCTGAGACTTTGTGGAAACAGTAATCCAGTGTAGACTAAGGTTTTAACTACACTTTTTTGTCCTCCCATTTGCATTTCATTGCTGATTACAGATGTCCTTAGAGTAATTCTCATAATCCTTAAAGTTTATCAGGAGAACTTCATAAAGCCCTAAGGGCCTCTCACAAAAGTTATGGTGTGTTAACTGGGGCTGCACAGTTCCTCATGTGCTGTGGCGTTGCACATAAAACACAAGCTGGTACTAACAGACCTGCATGTAATACGTGCTAATTACTAACACTACATTACTCTAGAATTCACCTCCTCATCCTTCTCTTTCCACAGTTAATCAGTGCCTACCAACATCTCAACCATCTCTATTATATTACTAGAGGAATCCTGGTAGAAAATTGTCTACGTTTAGTTTAGCTAAACTACAGCAGTTGCTCTATCACTCAGTGACCCCTCCCCAACCACAAAGGGGAAATCATGAAGAGCAGACTCACAGGTTGAAATGAAAACAGATTTAATGACATAGCAAAACTAATATTAATACTAATGCCCATAAAAATAATTTATACACGTTACATTCAGCCCAGTGAATGTACAACAGTCACAACAAGCAGGAAAGCACTCCTCAAGCAGAACAGTAAGCAAACCTCTCCAGTGACAGTAAGAAGCAGGAAAATGAGAAGCACCCATCCTCAGCAAACTTCCTTCTTCATAATGAGCATGATGTTTATGGTACGGGGTACACCTTTGAGCAAACTAGGGTCAGCTGTCCTGGCTTTTGGCCCTCCCAGCTTAAGCTCCTGTCTGACTCAAAACTTCTAAGGGCCTGCACACCATGGCTGTCCTATGACTCTAACCCAGAGAAAACAGGACAAAGATCCATAAGGATGTGGAACTGTTCTATCAGGAGCCAATATGCCAGTCAAGAATCTCTCCATTTGGTGGGCTTCTATTTTCTTGGTCCCTCTAAAGTTACCAATGGTAACAAGATCAGGATAGTAATGTATTCTGTGTCACAGACAGAATTTCGGATTCTTTGTTCACAGGGAGCTTTACGCTGTGCAGGGTCTGCTGGCAACAGGTGGAGTNCAGGGAAGGGCTGGATGCCCTGTGAAGGTGTCCAATTGAATGCACAGGATGTCTGAAAAGCTGGTGTAGACTATATACCCGTCTTTTAAATGGTGAATGCTAGTCAAGATATATAACAGCCTGACCTCAGTACTGGGGAAGATTATGTAGAGGTTCATCTTGGATATGCTCACGCAGCAAGTGCGGGACAGCCAAGGTATCAGGCCCAGCCAGCATGGGTTCACAAAGGGTGGGTCCTGATTGACCAACCTGATCTCCTTCTATGACCAGGTGACCCACCTAGTGGATGAAGACAAGGAGGCTGATGTTCTCTACCTGGACTTCA
>VZZY01004391.1:0-40000 GCA_013400335.1 Eurystomus gularis
TTTAAAGAAAAATAAATATTATATACTATCAATTGTGTGATAAATTCCAACAATGGAAATAATTTCTGATAATCTGAGAATTACCAGGCTAGTGGTGTCAAAATCCTCAAAATACCATTAATAGTAATATGGTGCATATAGGTAAATTTGGTCACGAAAGCCAGTTTATATTATGCTGAAAGCAGAATACTTAAGGCATAAATTAAGGCTAAAATTGTGCATTACTTAAATATAATGCTTGTATTTAAGCAACACACGTTTATTCCTTTAACAAATAAACATTTTTAGCTGCCTTTCTCCATAAGGTTCAGAATTGTCAGAGTGGTTACAGAGAATGAAAAATCTTGAGGAGTTCCTTGACCTCTTTTATGATCCCTCCATCCCTAAACTCCATCAGTGACTTGAACTCTGACACTGAGAACAGCAAGATGTAGTTCTTCATCCCAATGTCATAAACCCCCGTATTTTAGTCTAGGCATTTCAAATTTTAATTTTTTCATTCAGGTGTAGTTCATGTCAGCTAGTATCATACAGAAAGGGTGAGGCTCTCGAACTCTTAGATTTATCTAATTCTGTCTCTAGCGGAACCTTTTGAAAAATGTTAATGGTATTTGACCATTATTCTGCTTATTTGCTTCTGCTTTATTCTTTCTTTCTTTCTTTATTCCTTCAATGCCACCTAGAGCAACCCTGAAACTTCTAAATGTAATTTGTTAAACTTCACATAATGAAGAAGATTATAATTGTAATTTTCACAACATATTCATGCAGATGTACCTATGGATAGTTATTAGAAAGGCATAGAATTGCTTTAGGAAAACTGTATTGGCAGCTGTGAAAGGAGGACATGAGGCAGAAAACAAATGAATCCTCACTTAGAAGGCTAGGTGAGGATAAGAAAGTGTCCTATGTGAATTAGAAACTATTTCAGCCTTTGTTCTAGGCCAGTACTTCCAGCGAGGAAAGGTGTGAGCTGAAGACTATGCACTTTGTACTTTGTCTCCCCGCCTATTTGATGCTCTGTTAACGTAGAGAAAGATATTACTTGCTGATATGTTAGATACTTCATTTTTAAATGATCATAAATTTTTGGCAGCGCTTAATAAGAGTAGGTTTACAGTGCAGAGGAAAAGTGAATATACCAAACCAGCAGAACACTTATGGAAGAGGAGATTTTATTGTACAAAGAAGGGCTGAAAATGGCAGGATTGCTTATCTGTGAAGCAGCTGGTAGCTTGGGGCATTAGACTGGTTTTCCAAAAAAATGTTGGAAAGACTAATTTGAAAACTTTCATCTATATTTCTATTCCTGTCAGAAATTGAGAAATGCAGATTTAAAACTGTTAGAAGGGTAAAATACGCTCAAAAGATCTTCCTGCTTGTGGATCTCATGGCCATATATAAGGTGAAGTATTTAGTAAATTCATAAATAAATTAAATGTTGAAAACAGAAATACACCAAATAATGCCAATTATTTATTAAAGCTTCTTTTTGAAAAATTGTCCTTTAGCTGAATACTGCTTCCAGAACTAGCCATTTTCAGAGATAATACTATTTGTTTCTTAGTAGACCTCTGACTGGTTGAATCCTTACAAGAAGTCCTATCCGTCTCTATTTTTGCTTGTTTACAGCAGGGGCAAATTATATGTTTATTTATAAATATATGTTTATATATAAACTTGTTAATTGTCTTACTACACTTTTCCATTAACCCCTCTGATGATAGCATTTTATGAGTGTATTTCACAAAATTTAGGCTTAGAAGACACTTATGTTTCAGTTCTAAATACTGTAGAGACATCTCATATTACTAATACAAAACTAACTGGCATCAAGGCAGCATTCACTCTTTCCAAAGCAGTTTACCACTGTGACATTATTTTACAGTACTGAGCACTGTGGAAACTTTCATCAAACTAAGAAGTTAGTTTTGATTTGTTACAGCACACAGTGGGTGTTCATAGCATATGTTTTTATTTAATCCTTCAAAGAGTTTTCAGGAAATAGCAGCTAGCATGTGATGAAATAATATCGAGACATTACTAACATTTCAAAATTATACGGATCATTATACTTCATACATTTTGAAATTGTGCTATATTATATTTATGGTTTCACTTTGCTCTTGAAGCCACATTCTGCTTCATCTTAGGAAACAACACATGGCTGGAAAGGAGTGTATTGGAGCTGAGAAGGGTCCTGTCTTAACTTGTGAAAGATTAAGCAACTCCCTCAAAAGATATGCTGAATTTAGGGCAAAGGCAGAGTTGGAAGAAGTTGGAAAGAACATGATGAAAATGTCTCTCCTTTAGTTAGGAGTGCATCGGTTCTGTCATGCACATTCCACCTTGTAGCAAGGAGTTGCACAGATTTGCTCCTTCATATTTTGTGATTTCATTTGTGACTGCTCATTAAAATATGATATGTTTTCTTAATGTCTTGTAACAAAAAGGGAAGAAATACAGTACCTAAAGAGCAGGAAATACTGATGTGCCCATTACATGGAAACTTGTCAGGTTCCCATGTAGAAGGTTCAGCATTACAATGGGAAAAGGCTATAAGTAAGAAGTACAAATAGGATTTTTTTTTTTCCAAATATTCTACTACCACACCCTTTGGTAGTACCACCCCACAGTCTCCAACGTGCTTGCCCTGAAAACTCTTCTGAGTGAGAGAATCACTGGTATCTACTGTGGGAGCAGTGGTGACAATTTATTCCATATATTTTTAGAAATTTAACTGAGGTGCCTTAGTTAGGGACTCTGTCTTCCTCTATGGTTTTTCAGTCTCTAAAAGACAATTTAGCACATCTGTGATTCACATACCTTAGTTAAGTGTGTGAAACAAAGTGGGATGAATATGGCCCATTTTTCAGACTGTACAGTACCAAAGATTTGGGTTAGAGGATCTGATTTCTTGTTTTCCTCCCTGACCACTTGACATTCCTTCATTTTCTTCATTGCTGGGGACAGCTGTTGACATAGTTGGTTTCTTGCTTTCAATGGAGAAAAAAAAAAATCATTACATACATGAAGTTCTTCCAAAACAAGAATCTCAAATATCTAATGCAGCTACTGTGGTTTTGGGTTGGTTTATTTTAAAATTAAATATCTCATATATTACTGACATGACGTGGGTAAGTGGGTAGGTTCATCTGCATAGCCTGTAGAAATATTCACGGAGTTTTTCAACAGCTCAGTGAACAAAGGCAAACTTTCCTTTGTGCAATATATGGACAATTAGTAAACTGGAAAATGCGTTGTTGGGTGACTCTGCTGAGAGCCTGTGTCTGTAGTTGTTCCAGGTGTAGGAAGCTCTTAGAGCTCAGGTGGCAGTAGACAGAAAATTACTTCAAGGTAATCTGTAAAATAAATTGTATTTTACTGTTTAATGCCTTGCATACACTGAGACGCTTTGGATCATATAATCTCTATTACTTCTACCCAGCCTATGACATTGATTTGGTAACAAGATGGGCAACAGGGCTAATGCATGTACTGCTTCCTTTCAAGCTTTTGTTTTGATTTTAGAACACAAAGTAATTAAAAAAAAATAAAAATTGAACTGACAGAGAATTTGAAGCTTCCTTGTACTTAAAAAACAAACAAACCAACCAGAAAAAGGAGACTGAGAAAGCGATGTAGAGAGAGGAGGAATGAAAGTGCAATGTGGGTAGGAGAAGCTAGCTGATATTCTATGGTCTGAGTTAAGTAGCAGGTCAGATTAGATGGTCACAACGAGCCCCTTTTGGCCTTAGCAGCTATAAATTTTTGAAGCATAGTGCAGGCTTCCCAGGACTGCAATTTTGTTCTGACCTGAAGGGGTGAAAGGGTGAAGTCTCCATACCCATTGCCTGCCTCCCCAACAGCCTGAGCCTGCCTGGTTTCTGTGATGTGAAAAGCTGTCTGGTGGAGCTGGACTGAGACTGTAACTCATTTCACTGTAGCAAAATTGCATCTGCTGTATGATAATAGCTTTTAGTCGCTGGCCACTCATAGTGTATTCAAGCCTATAACAAGGAGGAGGAGGTCTCCGTCCCAGGGCTGGTTTCTTTATGATGATGTAATAAGTTTAGGCAGACTTTTCAGCATTTCACTTCTTACAGTGGTCCACTGGGTTTCCATTTACCAAAAAACTCGTGTTGCTACAGATGTATTCTACTCACTACAGTTGTTTCTCTGTGTTTTCCTGGCCGTGCTGAAAATCAGTGCATCACCCTAGTCCCGTGCCATTATTCATTTCAAGAACTAGATCCTCGGCTTCACCTCTACATATCCTGCCAGTCGTTTTGTCACGTTTTCAGGTTTGCTGATATTTAGCCCATGCTTAAGCAGTTCGGACAGAAAGACTTTTTCAGAGAGAAGGGTTTTGCTCTTTTAAACATCTTACTCCCTTATGTGAAATTGTGTATAGCAGCAAGATTGTATCTTTACAGTCTAAAATATTAACTTGCTGGAAGCTGTAGGAATGATGTCTTTAATGCCATCCAGAGATGCTGTTCCAAAAGAGAAATCCTTCACCTGAATGTTAACAGTTTTCTATCACAAGTTGGGAAAAATAAGCAATTTGGGACTCATTGGGTTCCCATTAACAGTTTTTGATGTGTTTAAACAATGATGAGGCTGCTGGCTTGACCTTAGTCCTCAGAATAGCAAATAAAAGTAAAGAGTAAAGACATTGTTTGGAAGAAAGCAGGTGTTTGGCTTGGTTCTGTTTTTGTAGCTCTTTATTCAAGTCTTAAAGAAAACCTGTGTGTCAGTTAGGCGTTGGCTTGGTTTGTCTTTCATGGAACATGGTGAGGTTAGGGCTTCTACTGACGACCTGGCAGCTTGGTCTATTACCTGTTTTTTTCAACCAAATTATTTTGTGTAATAACTATAATGTTAATGGAACTATATGTTATGCTTGAGTTAAGATTTGTCAGTTTGAAAATAAACGTCTTGGCTTCATTTCGACATTTGCCTTTCAGCATCAGTCCGTTAACCTGTCACACACTATAATTTCATTAAAACCATCATTTAATTGTAAGTTAATGTACAGCTATCTTTTATAGAAGAGCTTTGCATACTGCCTGAACAATTCAAATACAAATTTTCAACTCATATGATTGAAATAATTTGAAACACTAAATGCCCTCCAAACCCCTGTTTATGAATTCAGTACTGAGAAGTAAGATGCAACAACCACATTACTGTGCCACTGTAACAAGGAGACAGTTTTTCAAATTATAATGAAAGAACAACGATCTAGGTATATACGTATGTCATTCTGTCTATGTGTCTTGCACCTGCAGCATTGAAATGTAGTTCATATGTAATTCAGAGAAGTTTCTATTATTAAAAGAAGGACAATACAGATAGTGTAAGTGCTATATAACTGAAGAAAGAATTAAAATCTAAATGCTAATAGCTTTAGTGCCAGTCACAAATAGACTTGTACTTCATATATGAGATATATAAAGCTTATTTCAAAATAAATTCTGGGTAACATTCAACCTGATTGAATCTTTGGAAGCTGTGTTAATGTATTTGTTCAACTCACTTGCACTCAAAAGCTTTTAAACAGAATATCACTTTTTTATATTATTCATGATAATGTAATTCCTGCTTTTAATCTCCTCAGGGTTTCACATTAAGTCATGATATGCAGTTCAGGGGAATTTGAATCATCCATTAATCATAGTATCTGTACTTTTGTCCATCTCTTAAATCAGTCACTTGGCAGCAGCAGAGATCTGGGGATAGTCCAAATGTTTGACTGAAGAGGTCTTATTTATAAAACTTGTTTCCTGCTACAGTATGTATGGATTTATGTAACGTGTGGCATGCTGAAAAGAGAGTGATAGAAATATTAGCATAATCATTAAATATGATCCTCTTAGTGTTTGCACTGGAAATGTAGGCATGGGTAAGTATATTGAATGATGACATATCTTTGGTAGAATAATTAGCTAAAAACACCTGGGCTAATACAAAAAATCATGAGACATAATGATGTAGTGAAATATTCTCTTGTAATTAAAAATTTTCTACCAATCTGCATACATTAAGGGATTGAATTAAGGTTTCATGAGCAATGAAAATTTGGTATTTTCTAAAGTTTAAGGCTTTTATTTTATTCTTTCATTATTTTAATATTCAATGGATGGTAGGAAGATGGAGGGAAGGCTTGAAAACCTTACGGAGTTATTAGCAGGTGTATGGATTCTTTTCTTTGAAGTACTGATACTGTCCTTTGAACTGAACTAATCACTTCTACCTGTAATAATGGGTTGCTTTTTTCTCAAAAAGCCATCAAAGAGTGATTAGTGATGTATTTAAATTAATTTTTAAAATATTTATGAAATTAGAACAGTGAGGAAACTGAATTGTGTATTCTGTCCAGTTATTGAAATAGTGATGTTCCTTATCCCTTTTTACTGCTTTTTCCTCCAAAGTCTGATTTGTTTTTCCTAGATCCACTCTGGCCCTTCTTTCTTTTGTCCTATCTTCTCTCAGCTCCTTCTTTCTGTCTTTCCCATCCCAAACTGTCTCTTCCCACTTTAGTCTTTTACCCATTTTGTTCTACTCTTCTTTCCCATAACACTTTTTGTTCTGGTTTTCTTTTCCTCTACCTCTTTCTTGGCTTAGCCACAGCTCTAATTTCCTGTATTTAATATTAGACTAGTGGGAGAGAGCTTCTGGCTTTCTCACACCAGCTATGCAGTCACTCGAGCAAAAACTGCATCTTAAAAGTAGCTAGATGTTCTCTTCTTGCAGTGCTGGACTGGAATTGGTAACTTATGAGGTCCCTCTCTGCCTTAGGGGCTTGGAGGTTTCCCAGAAAACACTTGTAAGAATTTTTTGAAACTTCTGAAAATAATGTATTTTTCCCTTGTTGGCTTTTTGGAAATTATGAAAGCATGTTTGCTGAACTTTCCCACATAAGTTGTGCCCCACGTGGACATGTGTAATAGGAAACTTCAGTGAGAACAATTAGAGCTTGCTAAAGTTGTGAGCAACTGTACTGAAGCCTTGAAATGGGAAGTGTCAGACATCCTGAACTACAGACTATGTCACCGTCATCACCAAAAGGAACAACTTTTAATTTGAGAGATGGATAAAAATGATACTGTTGAGTCCTGGAAATCCATTTATGATTGTTCAGGGCTACCAACTGTAAAAATATTTGTGTGTATGCCACGTTATTTTTCTGAGACTCTAGTTGGAGCTAAATATATATTTTTAAAAGATGAAGAGAATCCATTTTCATTTCTTTGTTCAGGCTTATAACTAAAACAATATGTGGTATATTAGCAGTCAGGTTTCTAATTGAATCAAGTTTCTAATGTTTGGGCTCAGTATATGCTACTGTGAACAGAAAATTACTTGAAGTATAAGCATCTATTATACTCTGTGATCTTTATGCACTGAAACAGACCTAACGGCTGAATTGCTGTATTCTCTCTGATATTAAAAGAAAAATATGCTTTATACCATGATTTTAGTGGAAGCAGATGAGGCTATGGAGGCACAATGGGAATGACTGTGAAAGAGACCAAGACCCCTATTTATTGTGGTAACAAAGCTCTATGTAAATTTTGCTTTTCATTAGAACAGAATTAGTTTAACCCCAGTTGTATAAAGGTTACTGTTTTCTACTATTTAGATAAACAACTTTCCACTGTAAATTGTGTTATGATTTATATGAATCTGCCTACTGTCATAGAGGTTCCCCTAGAGAATACCTATCTTCCACTGTATCTCCATCATAATAAATAAGAACTTTTACAGTAGTTGTAAATACATTCCAATAATTATATTTATATTTGACAAAGTTTATTATTTCATAAATTCACATCAAATATTTACTATTAGTCAAACAAGAAAATTAGTGTCTCTGCTTAGTTTTTATGCCTTTAATAGTAAGCACAAAAGCAACTGGTAGGCCTTGTATTCTAGGCACATAGCATGCACAGCACAGCTACACTGTACACCTGCTGATAGTGGGTAATGAGTGCAATTTATAGTGGAGCCACATGCAAATACAGCGTTTGTCTTTGTATTTATATACTAAACACATGCAGTCACATTTTGCTGTTTGCACAAGCCCAGTAAAGCCGAGCGCAGGGTGTTTTGGAACATAGGCTTCAGAGTCTGAAGCAAGTTCATCTCAAATTTGCCTGTGAAGACTCTACGTTTATTTTGCATTAGTGACCACTGCTCCTAAACACGTAAGTGGGACAAATTGTGTGTGAATGAATTACTTTTATTTAGATGTGAGGCCATGTATTCATCTTTAACTTATGCTTAGGTTTCTATTAGGTGAATTTAACTGTGTAAAAAAATCTGGTGACATTAGGAAAGAAGACAGGACCTGACTCTTCTTGTTGGTGTATAATGATAGAACAAGAGGAAATGGATGCAAAATGAAATACTACAAAATTTGATTTAAACATTAAAAACAATTTTTTACTCTGAGTGTGGTAAAACATTGGAACAGGCTGTGGCATCCCTATCCTTGGAGCTATTAAAAACTGAATTGGACATGGGCCTGAGCAACCTGCTCTAGCAACCCTGCTCTGAGCACTGTGGACTGGATGATCTCCAGAGGTCTCTTCCAACCTCAACTCTTCTGTGACCCTGTGAAATTTGGGAAGTTGTGTGTGTGTATATATATATATATAAAAACTTAGAAATGTGTTAAATACTGTATCATATTGCTGCCTATTGCAACACCAATAATGGGTCGACCTCAACTGCTTGTTTAGATCATTCTCTGAAGGATGCTGAACTTACATTACATCAATGAACTTGGAAATATTCTTGCTTCTCAGTTAACCTCACCCTGTGGTTATTGCTTATATGCAGGCAGTTCAGTACAATCATCATCAAACTTTAGTTGCCCAAATTGTACAATCTTTCTAAGAGCATTCACATTTTTGCTGGGGGTAACTGTCAGTGAATGAGCAATGGGAGACATCTTCTCCTGGGAGATCAGGATAAATGTCTGAAAGAAACTAGACTGCATTAAAGAGAAGGGTAGATTTTAGTAAGCAAAGATTTGTTTTCATGATTAAATATGTATTGTATTAATCTTAGTCTTAAAAGGAACATTTATCATATTTTAACGTAGCTGCAATTAATTGAGGTATGTACTGTGAAAACTGTTGCTATTGGTTTTAAAATACCCATCTTTTTTAGATAATCTGGGGTTAGCTAAAGGCTAAATTTACAGATATTCTCTGTGACCTTGGTCAAGTCAATTCTCCCATGATAAAATTATGGTGGTATTTACTTAAGTTCTGTGAGTGTTGTAAAGAACAGTTCAAACCTGCTTATTGAACCTCAGGTCCCACACCTATCTTCAGTGTTATAAAAGGTTCATAAACAGGGCAACAAGTCCCAGCTTGTATCCAAGATAGTTTAGGATGTAGGAAACTAGATAGGCTCAGCTGTCTAAATGAACTTTCATACTCCATGCTCTTGTTTTTCACATTTAAAGAAGAGCGTTCATCTTTGTTATATTTCTTAAGTCTGGAAAAGTGAATTTGTTTGAATTTCCTGGTTTTTTAGTTACATGTATTGCAAGGACATGTTGATTTCTCCTTTATTTTCTTCAACTATTCAGTATGGGATATGTATTTTAGAAAGTGATTTTCAGTGGCATCACCAAATATCATTGTGCTGTAGGAGAGAAGATGTATGTGAACATTCATTGCTGTGTGTGATTTCTCGGGCTGGCATTGAGCCAGTTGTTTTACTAAGTTGTAAATATTATTTTCAAAACACAGCAAGATTTCTTTGTGATATTTCAGAGTAATGGTGTAACTTATTTGTGTTTATAATTTGACAGGCCTGAAAACATTAGACATTAGAGTTATTAAAGAAGAGAGGAGACATTTGGAGATGTTTTCATAATATTTTCTGACAGCGTTATAATGAAACCAAATCTAGAAGTATCTCAGTGTCATAGACTTTTTTGCAATAACAAGTCGAAAGAAAGAAATATGACATTGTTATTATTGACTACAATGCATAATAAAGAAATAAATTACATCTTCTAAGGGGGATCCATTATGGTAAACTTTTTTCTTTCTAAATCAAGTGTATGAATATATGATGACACGTTACTGAAACATGAAAAAAATGTGGTGATGGAAAGCCATTTTGAGTAATGCCAATAATTCTATTTTTCATTCCATTATGAGGTAGCATTTAATTTTATTTAACTTTTCATGTTATTTACAACAGGATATTTGTTATCTTAAAATAGTTTGTTTATGAAGTACAGAAAACTGTGATGGTAGAAAACACAAAAAAATGTTCAGTAGCACAACTCCATGAGTCAGAGGTCCAGCCAAACCATGGCTATTAATCATCACCGTCCATTATTTACTGAGGATTCATTCATTGTTCCATAAAGGTATCTAGAGGGTCAATTAGAGACAACAGACAGGATTTTTCAAAGACACAAGAGGGTCAATTAGGCCCTTCTTGTAATTTTCTGCTTTAACAGCAAATGCCAGCCTATCCTGCAACAGATACAGTGGAATTTAGAATTAAATAGTGTGGATTTTTTTTAAGCTGTTACTTTGCAACCAATATGAATTGGAGTATTGTCAGTCCTCGATCAAAACAAAAGAAAAATTTTGTCACTATAACTGATGAGAAGCACAGATGTATTTTTTAGAGTCAGAGTACTGCAAGTGCCTGGCAAATATCTGAGATAAACCAGTCTGTACTTATCATAGAAGGAATCATTTGTCTGAAGTTAGGACTCGACACAAATAATATTGCTAAATACTACCATTAAAAGTGTAAAAGCACTTGATGCAAAATACTGTTTGTAATTATTTGTGCCTCAACTGGTCACTTAAATCTCAAAATAAATACTAGATGTGAAATCTTAATATAAACAACCACAGTGGCATTCATTAATGCATAGGCAGTTCTTTCAGAACAGAAAGTAGGAAATAACACTAAAATGTATATAAACAGATGTTTATATAGACCGACATTTATAAATGTGTGCATGCCTCAAAACTTCAACAAAATTTTGGTAAAATAGCTTCACTATCTTATCCTTTAGCTGAGGACAGAACAGTTCTTCAGCAGATTTAAGGTTGCCTGTGAACATATGCACCATACATACAACAGCTCTACTGAAGTTATTTTTATTTTTCTTTCCATGAGTTTGTATTTTCATGAGAAATGGTTGTTTGCTGTTGGCATGATCTTCTATATAGGTCTGAAAATCTTGGGCTATTTTTCTCCTCTAAACTGTCACTTAGTTGCATTGCCACTGTTTCTAATGCTGCTTAAATCTGACTTAACTGAAAGCAGCCACTACGAATATGGTGTGTTAGACTTGTAAAGATTTTTATCTTTACAGATAGGGTTTTTGGAATGTCTGAGTATTTGATGGTCTCCTGTGAGAGTAAATCTCCGAGTGTGCTACATCAGTTTGATCCTCGTCGTCCTCTGAAACCCCCTATTCTCTGTAGGGTTTCAGCAGAGAGTTCTAACTAATGACTTAGGGCCAAATTCTGCCCTTAGATGCAGGCGTGTAATTCTCACTGAGTCCAGAGGGACTTCTGTGAGCATATCAGAGAACACAATTTTGTTCTTAGTGTGTGAAATTATAGCACAAATGGACAAAAGAATCTCATGCACATTCATCTTAGTGACCCCAAGCATACAGGAACGCGATACTAATCCACCCGCGTTTCTCTTTGCTCAGTTTGTGCTGTTTCTTGTAGATCACCCCAATTCTTCAGCTGTCACTTGAGCCTACATTTTTTATAGCGTGCTCTCTTCAGAAGTTTGCTATTGTGGTGCTTCAGTGAAATTAGTGACATTGAAACAAATGTTTTTAAGTAGCATTAGTAACAAAGACACTTGTAAAAGATGTTTTTTTCTTTCTCTGGAAAATTATGGTACACAAGCAGTCTTGTTCATATTCTGCAGGGAATTAGTTTGCAGGAGACAAAGATGGATGAGTGAGCGCATGTCTGTAAAGTGACTTAATACATACACATACACAAGGAGAAGAGAGCTGTGCTTGCATCACACTTTGCCTCTGTGACAATGTGATGTGATGGAGCATTTTGCCTACATGTGAACAGAATAGGTATCTCCTGTCCTTCAGTCTCTAGTTCTACTCTCAGATTTCACATTAAGCATTATCCCTTTCAGATTCTTTATAGTGCAAGAATTTTTTTCCTGCTTATTTTTTAACTAAGCCCTTCCACATTGAAGACTTGTAATTATTTTACTGTTCTGTTTTCTGGAACAGAGCTAGTATTGCTCTGTAGACATAAAAATTCTGAAGCTAGGTCAGTTAGTTTTGATGGACTATCATTTACATGTGCTGGTTATGAAATATAGTGTCCAAGCTTAGACTGGCACCAAAGTTGCTTATCATCCATTTTTTGTACTCAGGGCCTACATGTAAGGAAAATCTTCTGCTTTTTGCATTTTTGTGGTGGGATTTTGTCTTATGGTTGAAAGGTCTGGACTGGAGGTTTTGTATTTCTTGGGCTGATTGCTTGTTAGGCCTTTGCTTATTCCTTTTGGATTTGTGACCTATCTGACTGCTTACCCCTTCTATCTCAGTCCTTGGCAGATACGTAGTTATCTTCTAGAATAGTGTTATGGAAGACTAAACATTTCCAAACCCAGTATTTTGGTACATTGTGTTTGCTTTGTGACAACTGTATCCAATGGACCTGCGTCACCTTTGTGCTGTGATTAATACTATTCCTCACCAAAATAAAATCATATTAGATGTATCTGAGTAATCCCAGACATCTTCAGCACGTGCAGAACTGACTGTCTTTAGCGTTTGCCATATTTTTACTTTAGTAACTTTAATTTCCTGGCATGCTGCCATTCATGTTCTAGTTCTCAAGCATCTGACTTAGTTAAACCTTTGAGATTTCGCTTCCATCTCAGCTTTTAAAGACATCTCTGTGCTGTAGCAAAAAACCCATCATTTGTATCTCCCACATGATTATACTGTCCACTTCAGTTTTGGATTCTGCTCGAGACAGAACAGAATTTGTATTGCAACTTATGCAGCAGTCCTCATAGAATGAATTGTTTTGTTTATAAAAATTCCTGTTTTCAAGTTGTCTGGTAAGTCTTTAGAAAGCTAATCACTTACCCAGTGTTATTTCTGAAACTATTTGCAGAATCACCGTGATTGTCTGGGGAAATCTAATTTATAATTTTGAACATATAATTTATACATCACTTTGCCAAAGCTTTCTTTAAAATCTGTTTGCTGGTGTAAATTGGAATGATTGGTGATATTAATTTTGCTTTTTTAACCTGAAACTGTAGTTGAACACGTAACTGCAGTGATTTATGTTTACATAATGTTCCGTTTTCCTATTTGTGTAATATCAACAGGCAGATAGTAATTTTCTCAAGCTGGTTCATTAATTATATTTATTGGATGGATGTCCTTTGTTATTGTTTTGTACCTTAGGTATTGATCTCTATTACATGAAATTCTCAGTCTTTGCTGTTCACTTACAGTTGGACAGAAAAGCCACATGACCATCTGAATACAAGCATGAAGGTTTGCACATGCAAACTGTCATCAAGGAGCACTTGGACATCTCTATTCACTTGCACTGTTATGAAGTTTTATAAATTCTGTGTGACTGCAACGTCCCCCTCCCTTGTGTCTTGGTTTTAAGGATGGTATTGGAATTTTTCTTTATTAATTACTAAATTAAAGTAAATAAATAATCAGTGTGTAGTGATCTTAAAAGTAGGTAGATTGGTGCAGGAAGATGGCTAACAGCTCAGGACAGTGATTATATAGCAGGTGAAGAAATATTGAAAGGGTCCAGAAGCAGATCACAGGCAAGAATAGAAATGACAATGCCCTGCTTTGCACAAGTGCCACTTTCCACATACGTGATGAGAAATATTTTTGTTTACATCTTAGTCGGAATTAGGTTTGGTTCAGGGTTTACCGTTTGTAAAACAAGGACAGTGATGTTTATTCCTATTTCTGTAATGCTCTGAGTTTCACAAACGAAAACACCTTGAGTAAAAGGAAAGTATTGCCATTTGTTAGAGTCATTTCAAATGAAAATAGGGAAGGTACACAGAAATGATTCATTTCTGGTTCATCTGTGATATTTGCAGTCGTGTTCAGCACTGCTGTTTATTTTCCAATTCAGTTTGATATACTCAGTTCCGAAAGAATGGTAATGCAAAGAAAGTTATGACTGCTCTATAACTACAGTACAACAAGTAAACCCTGAATACATAAATAAGAAAAAATACTCAACTTTGTTGTGTTGAAATGATTTGGTCTCTCCCAAGGCTTTTCACACTGTGTGTCGTATCTGGAGGGAGATGTTTGGCCCCTCTGCAGGCACCTTTTGGCTGCCTGTGTTGTGTTCCTATTTGTCACAATGTCCCTGTTCCAGGTATTTTATTTGTTTGGTTTGAAAAAGGAACATTGCAAAACTGTTCCATCCATTCTGAAAATATGCAGATAAAAATAAAGAGGATAAAGAAGTGTCACTCAACTATTGAGCCTTCTAGAAGACAGTTTTTAACTGCTGCCTTAAACCTTTGTATCCACTAAGTGCCCTTCACCAGCTATCTACACATTACTAAAATCCTTCACAAACACTTTTTAATGGTTAGATTGAGCCACTCTTAGTTGAGCTGAGAAGTACCATATGCTTCAGGTAACCTCTCTAAAGCAGTTGCCAGTGGGACTACTTTTGTAACTGCTCACCAGCGTGAGCAGAGGTTACACAATCTCACCCATGGTGAATAATAATGTCAAAGAGCCATTAACAGTGCGGAGTGACAAAGTGTGGAGAGATCCATCAGCTCATCCTGTGTTTAATGAAACAGAAATGAACATCGTATTGCCCTTGTTTTCTGTCAGATTTTCCAGGTCTCCATGAGGCTTATTAATCTTAGGGTGTAATGGAAAATGTGTTGCTATGTTACATACTACAGCAGCCTTTGCGCTCAAAGGATTGAAGGCATTATTAGTCTTTGTCTTATTTACATACTGTACTTGGGTGCGTGCTACCATCGCTGCACTCGCAGCACAGTGGAGAGTGCAGAGTTATAAAATGTTTGTGGATTTCTGAACTGTGTACTAATGCGTGCGACCAGATGGCTGCATGGTAAGTCATTTTAACCTGAAGTAATGATCAGAAACTCTCTTTTGAGAAACACTGACAATGCACACTACAGACCTTGGAAATTTACTGTTATGAAAAATATGAAATAGGAAGAGTAGCTTGATACCCACATGAGTGCTTGATACCCCAAAATGAGTGCTTCCACATTTCTGAAAGGGAGCTTTCAGGCTCTCAGAAACAAGGGGTAGAAAGTGAGTGGTCAAATGGTATTATTGGCAGATACTGATTTCAATAAGTGTATCATAAACTTTCTCTATTGCTTTTTTAAAATTTAAGGGCCAGTTTCAAATAAGCTCTGACAAAAAGCATGTTGTGTTTACACTTGAGATCTACTTATTGTCATTCTCGATTAGCTAGAAAAAAAAATAGGAAAGTTGTTATTCCTTAGGAAAAATCCTGGCTTCCAGGGACAGATGAGTAATCCAGTTTGGACCATATGACCATAATCTCATCTAGTAGATGCCATTGCAATGAGATTCTTATGCCTTATTTTCAGAATGTATGGCCCATTACACTTACCAGGATTATTGTACAGATTCAGGGACAAGAAAGTATTGCAAAATGATGCTTCTAATAGTCAGATTTATCACATCTCTGAATACTATTTTATATTTTAATAATAATAAGGATGCAATGATCTTTTTATTTTTTTTAAAGAATTAATAACCCAGTAACAATACAGCTTTTTTGTCTTGTGCAGCTTTGGAAAGTTGTAAGATTAAACAGAAATACCATGTGTTTAGTAGGAGCAGTGGGAATATTTGCCTTTGGTATATTCATTATGTAAGCAATGATTTTTCTCTCTTTTTTTTTCATTTTATTTTACCAGCAGACCTTGTTTATCAGTAAAGTATGTGTTGATACAAGTTTCATAAAGAATAAGCTGTGTATAAGCATTGCAGTGGTACTTCGCAAATGTTTGTGAAGTCTAAATTTAGATTTGGTTAGAGCCTGCTCGAGGCTTCCCAACAGTGCACACAAAACCCAAGGCTGCCAGCCCCTCTTCTTCTGCCCAATGAAAGGTACAAGGAAGGGCTGGGGTGAGACTTGCAGAGTACTGGGCTTGCTTGGTCCTGTTGATCTGGGACTGGGATGGGAGAGGAGGTCTTGGTAACAACAGAGATGTTCTGGGATCTCCACCAAGTCTCCTTGCTCAGCGTATCTACCATCACTTCACCTCTGTCTCATGTATCCTTGTGCAATGTCTGTGGTATATGGTCACTGGCTTTTGAATGCTCCAGATCAGTGGCAGAAACAAAAGTGTCGGTGTCCTCAGTTGGCTGGTGCCATATGCAGTTGCGTTGTTTGCCTGTGCCCAGCATTGGCCAGGATGCTACTTCTCCTGCAGAATGGCTTATTGTTTTTTCTGCCTGGAGTTCTGTTCCTTTCTTGTAGCGTGTGGTACAATTATGAAGTGTTTTGTATATCATATATGCTTTGCCAAATTTTGAAAACTGCCATGTTCGAAAAGGAATTGCTGCCATTCACGGTGCCACGCTGACTAATCATAATTAGGGATGAAATACAGCACTGTTATTAAGCTTCCGGTGTGCAGGAAAATTAGCAGTTCCTGAAGGGATGAGAGTAATTCCATTAGTGAGAATTCCCATTTAAAATGTGGGATTTCGGTGCCATTTTAGAAATTTCACACTTTTGAAAGTATTCCTATAGCTGTATGCAAGTTGCTTAAAGTACATTGCTATTACATTTGCACACTGACAGCAAGTTAAGGTATTGAAAGGAGTTAATTATGTATTTTTTCATAATATTTTTCTGGCATTGTTCCAGGTTAGATAAATGCTGATGTAATTCCATCAGAGTTTGAAAGATACACATACCTATCTGTGTATTTTATTGGAAGTAATTTATAAGACCAAATCTCAGACTAGAAAATTGTTTCTATAGAATTTCTAACTTTCTAGGAGCTCTTTGTGGCTCCCTCAACCTGTACATACTTTGACTGGAAGGAGCGTTAATGCAGGCTCCCATATACTGGCTACATGACAGCTCTTCCCTTTGCCAGTGGTAGAAGTTACTTATGGCAAGGCTTTTACAGTAGGTGAATAAATTTAAAGATAGTAAATTATTCTAGGATGGAAGGAATCACCATAATTTCAGTGGCCCCAGAACCGTTTACACATCATAGGTAGGTTGTCAGATAAATACTCCCAGGTTACTAATAGGGCAGGGAATCACTTTCATTCTCTTGTCACACTGACTGTTCAGTTATTCACTACAAAACTGAATACAAAATGACATCTTAGCTGCTAGCTCAAGTTTACAATTTCCATCTTACAGCCTACCTCTCCCAGAAAAGTCTCTAAATGGCTGTGCCAAAGTAGCGTTTTAGCAATAGGCCGGCAGGCATTTCGTCCTGTTTTATCTTGTTCGGAGTAACTACTAATTGAGAAATAAAGTGAGTGAGAATGACCCTTTTGGCTGGTGATGGTGGCTTTTACCTGGGAAGTGGGCCACTGGGGTTTCAGTACCTGCTTCAGTGAAACTTTAATTACTTACCGAGAGTGGAATTGTATCAAGGAGAGATGTGAGTGGCCCTCAGCCACCACATAGCTACCACCTAGAGACAGGCGATGCCTTCCAATCCCCCAGGCAGAGAAGGGAATTAAACCAGGTTACTCCCACATCACGAGTAAGAGGAAGATGCCTCTTTGACAGAATTGTGAATCTAACCTTGTTTTCTGCTGCTTTTTCTATACAAGAGCCAAAACTGGAATGTTTTGTTGTGAATTATGTGGTATTATTTTTTCCTGACAAATTGAACATTATCAGGGGAATTTATTTTGTAATTTTAAAAAAGTTCAGGGTTTTAAAAAAGTTGTTTTATGAGAACTAGCATTTTATTTGATTTTCTTATATCAGCTAGAAGAAGTTCAGAATACTTCTAATCTTGCCAGTGAATTTAGGTATAAGTAGTTTGTTCTGTATAATTTATATTCTGTGCAATACTAACACATCATATTACTTAAAATGTAAATTTATTTATAAATATGCACACATATATAGTATATGTTTATATTATTTTAGATTTATGTAAACTATATCAGAGTCCTGTTACAATAAATTCTGTAAAATTACTAACAGATTTCTGTTGAACTGTGGCCAGATGTAGCAAGCTCATAGGGGTTCCCCTTTTCTTCATTGCTGTCTCTGTGATGCTTCCTGTTAAAATCTAGGTTTTCTCCTTTCTCTTTAAAAAAAGGAACATCATCATAATTTGTTTGAAATAATGTGTTTAAGTTATCAATGTGATATATTCCAGCACTCATAAAAGTAAGATTTCTAGATAAACACCAGTAGAAATATTTTTAACCATGTAAAAAAAAAAGAATTTCATAAGGTTGTATCTTTTTACTTCTCTGTATATACAAAGACTATATTAAAAGAGAGATTAAATTTTACTCTGCAGAGTAAAATGCAAACAGAAAATTATTTTTCATTTTTCTGTGCTAGCAATGGGTTATCATTTATTTATGAGACTTTTTTAATCTAGAATATATGGAAATCTTTTCTTGAAGCACAATGTAATATTGAATTGGGAATGTTGTCTGACAGTTTTCTTCTTACAGTTGCATAGAATGATTCTACTGTATGAATTTTTTAAAGAGGCTTCAATATACTCTGCGTTTGAAAGGGAGGAAGTAATCAGAGTAATCTTGAAGAATCTTATAAATGCACCTCCTCTAGCTCTTCGTTCTTCAAACAAACTTCTGCAGAAAAGACCAGGCTGTAGCAAATTTTAACATCAAGGGAAATGTCCAGGTATTTTTCACTTGTCCCAGTATGTATCTGCATGCAGGAGTTCATTGCCATGGCCAAAACACATACTGACTCACTCATTTCTAATGCTTTCTCATTCTCCGAAGGGCATTACTGGAACGTCATCCATACCTAGGGCTGGGTTTTAATCAGTGTGACTCTGGTGGTAAATAGGTCCAGCATTTAAAGGGTTTATTACTTTTTGTCTGAGAATGTATGGTAGAAATCACGTTAAAAAGCTGTTTTATCCCCCCGAAGTTTCTATCCCTCGGGACAGCACTGTCTTCTCTTTGTGACTGGGTAAAACTTCCCTAGTTGTTGGAGGAAATTAAGAGTTATTGAGCTAGTTGGGCTCGTCCAGTATTTTAAGTCTGTAGGTGTGTAATTGGAAGGATCCTTAGCAAGTCTTGTTAAGTAGCATGTCCAGCAGATTTGTGGTTGTTATGAAACATATCTTGGAAGCGATAGTTTGTATTAGGGAGCGGAGGTCAGCCAGTTGTGTTTGTTTTCCTAAAAAACTTAGTGTGAAACAGGCCCTGTGAACCATGGACAGGTAGACAAAATGAAGGACAGAACAAAAGATGCAAAAATAAGTCTTTATTATAAATAAAATTATCTACAACAGTATGCTTTATAATTTAACATTTTTGGTATTTATAAATTATAGTGACAAAAATGTAATGCTAACCTATTCATTTAGGTTGATATGAAAATGCTTACGGTTCTTATATATCGATATTAAAATATCAATCTTATATAATGATATTAAAATGCTTACAGTTCTTATATATTAAAATAGTTTCATAGAAATGAAACCAATTAAGAAATAAAGACCTATGTGTCTTTCTGTATGTATACCTTCCTCTAAATGCAGTTTGTATTAATTTTAAGCAGACATTCTGCTTTCATCTTCAGCTTTCTATTGTATTCCATTTTACTGAATTCAAGAATCAGTGTCAATTCTTTGTTAGTACTCTTACATTGTTGTATCACTGGAGTAATTAGAAGTTGTGTTTGGGGCCAGGTCTTAAATCAGTGAGAATATAGAGAACTTCTTACTTATATAAGGAATAAAAGCTTTTATATGTTGAGTCTAAACTTTCTAGGGAAGCTAATATCCACGTAGTTTCCATGTATGCCAGTTTCTTCCCTCCAGCCATGGCCAATGCCATATGCTTCAAAAAAAGAGAGTGTAATGTAACCTACAGCCTTGACTTCATTTCTTCTAGAGTGTAACTTTAGCTGTAAAGCATGAGATAACAACTAAGTACAAGAACTGGGTCTGCTGAGCTAAAGCATGTTCAATAAGCATAATGGCTTTACAGGAAGGAGACATGGTGTCTCTCAAGATTCCTCTGTGCTGGTGAGATCTTACCTCTGTCTCCTACAGCCTGCTCCGGGTCGATGAAGGGACATGATGCTCTAGCTTTGCCTCGGCTCGTTGCCTTTGCAGAGCTGACCTGGCAGCCACCTGGCACCGACAGGCAGCGGCCCGCTGGCCCTGCACCGAGCAGGCATGCTCTGTGTGCTTGGGGTTGAGTGGCAGCGCTGCAAAATGTGGAGGTGCCGGTCCCTCACCCTTCCCCTGGACACCACTGTCACGGCACGCTGGCTAATGCAAGTAGTTAGTCTGCAGAGCTTTGTGAGAAACATGGGGAAGAAGGCTTTGCAGTGTCTAGGCATACGTTATATCAGGCTGGTTTCCATCTTTTGCTGAAGAATCCACCAAAACTGAAGCAAGCTGTTTTTTGACAGCTGTGCTGTGACCCCGTCATGCCCGTGCTGTTTTACCATTACAGGAGATAACAAAATACAGAGTTTGGATTGCAGGTTCAAAAGAACGAGTCTGCAAAAATCACCCTTACTTGAGAAACGAAATCCATTGTAGAAAGAGTCTAACAGCAATAGTCACAGTATGTTAAACATGGGTAATTATGGAAGTCCTTCCAATGTTCAAGTTGGGCATTTAATATAAATGCATCTTGGTACATTTGGCATTCTGGTCATAGTAAGAAAGAGCTATTTGTAAAAAGTTACGTATGGTCATCTGAACTAATTGCTAAAAAGACACTACATTAATTGGATAATTAAAGATTGCGAACATGTGGCTATTGTATTCCTTGGGCATGAAGCCAACAATTTCTGTGGCTGGGAAGATGTCTGTTAACATAATTCACAATTCATCTGCTATATCCTTTCTCGTAGAAATAAATAAGCAATGTGGGTCCTAAATTTAGATTAGAAAAACTTGTAACTGGTATTTTTAAATTGAGTTTTAAAGCACATTCATGATTTCCATTGTGTTTATGTTTTAACACTTTTGAACGGTGGCAGCTTTGATTTTTTTAGCATCCATCTCACAAATTAATAGTATTGATTTTTGGTTTAGATTTATTGTTAGCATTTTGGAAAGTGTTCTGTAATTGTAGATACCTTGTAACATGAGACCTAGTGCTCCCTGGTTTATTTTGAAGAGGATGAGTGTTGGCACACAGTTTGAAGAACTCTGTAATAGCAGTAAATTGTCTATGTGCTTTACCTTTACCTATCAAGGTTATTTGTCAGAAAAATTATGTTTGGTAACTGGGATTCGTTTGGGTGGGTGACAGACTAACTTCACAAACACCTATACTACCTAGGCAGTTAGGTGTTGTTTGGTTGGTTGGTTGTTTTTTTCCCTCTGTGTGTGGGAAGTTTTGGTTATTATTTTTCTTGTTCCTAATTTGAAAGTAAAATCTGTGGTCTCCCACTGACCTTATAGTGACTGACCCCTAAATGTAATCACTCTGGACTCCTTTGAAAATTGACATATATGTCAAATTTACCTTTGCCTATCAAAGCATTTAAAAAATACTTCATTTGCTAGAAGCAGTAATAATTCTTAAGTTAGTGGTTATTGTTCCAGTATGATTTGGTCCCATCACTTTGTTCATAGTCATACTGTGAGTTTATTGCAATATAATCTTCTTTTCATCTTATTCTGAATTAGCAATTTTGTAAGAGTAAAAAAATTCAGTTTTACCTTCTGGATGAACAACTTATTGATTAGTTTATTCTGAGCAAAATGGTCACAAATGGTCAATACATGGTCAAAAGTGTGTCAGAGGCATATCAAAATAGATCTATATTTTTTATTTGTGTGTTTGTTGACTTACATATTCTTGTTTCTTTTTGCTTTTGCTTTTCTATTATTTTTTAAAGTCAGTTGTAACAATTATTTTAATGACAGGAATGCAAAGTCACTGAGGAGAAAGATACAGGAATACTTCTTATCCAAACAAATACTTATAATTACAGTTTGTCAGTATACACTGGCTTTAACCAGAAAAATGTATCATGCTTCCAAATTTTCCCTGGGTTCAGGTAAAAAAATGTAATTAGAAGATATGGTTGCCTATGTTACTATTTTCCCTGGATAGGATTTTTTTTTCTACAAAACTTTCTACAGCAGTGTAGAAGTGTACACCTGTGTCTGTGTTCATAGCCAAACTGATGTGAGAGATAATCTCATGTTTGTGTCAAATCCACAGCAGTAACATTTACACTCCAATTGTATTATTATCAGTTACATCACGACAAGGATGTCGAGGTAACTGAGGAAGACAAACTTGTCCGGACGAAAGCATAAGAGACTGAATTACCCAAAAATGCAAATTGCAACCAGAAAGGTTGAGGGAAAAGAAAGTATTTCTGTAGATGGAATTCCATGCAAACATTGTTGGATGCTGCTACCTGAGTACTTTGTGTTTGGAGTGAGAAATTGCATTGAATCATTTGTTTAAGTAATTGGTGTTGCATTAGAGATCCATTGACTGAGATATAGAGTGTACTTTACTCTTAAACTATCCAGACATTTCAAGAAAGACTGACCTTTGCAGTGTGTTTATGGGTCTATGTGAATAACTGATAACAGATATTATGTACTTCAAAAAAATCACATTTACTGAGATATCTAAATTTCATTCAAGTTAAAAAGCTGGTAGAGCTGGCTAACTGTGGTACCCGGTTCTGTGAAAGAGCACAAAACGCTGACTTGCAGGTGGCCTGAACAGAATGTGCTGTCACAATCTCATTTCTAGTAAGCGAGCAAGGACTGGTTATGCTTTTGAGTAAAGCTGTTACCAGATTTTGAGTCTCATTCATCACCATTCTGAATAACAATCTTTTCACTGACATCTTTCAGAGTGGGAGGGATGAGGAAGAAAAGTGAGGATTCCCTATGATAATCAAGAAGTCTGTAGAAACCTATAAGGCAGAGGGAAATTGGTATATTGTTTGGGGTTTGATAAAGTCATCTCTTCAGTTTTGGCATTGAAATATGGTCTGAAATCTGTCTGGCACTGGTGAAGCTCCATCTCTAAGCAGTGTGTGCAGCACAGAGGCTCACTGTGCACAACAGCACGTGTGATGTACATTTTGTTAATTGTAAATGTTTCAAATACTTCATTTGTTTGCCACTGCTTGAATGCAATTCAGCAGCTAACCCAGCAAGGGGAGCTGTAGATTAGTGTGGACAGTTCTGTGGCTTCATAAACCAGAAATTCTCAAATACGAGCATTTTCTTGAGGATCTATCTGTTTCACTAAATTTCTGAATTTTCACAGTAATTTCAAGGGAGGGTTCCATAAAATACCTGACTGCAGAATGTGTGAGAGCTATTTATTCTCTCCCAACCCACCTATCCTTCCCTCTAAATTAAAATGTTTATAAAGCTGTGCTGGTTTCACCTAGTATTAAAACAGCATCAATATCTCTGTGTGTGATATCAGTTCATCTGGGCCCGGATAATCTAGTACAGGAGTCAATGAACTTAATGCAGTATTGGTAATCCAAAAGGGTTTGAGTTAAGTGTTTTTGACATGCAGAATCAAGAGTCAAGGGCAAAGCAGACTTTAAATATTCCTTCAGCACAGTCTGGTAGGGATGTAATTGAATACCTCAGGTAAAGCATCTTATCAGAACTAAAGCTGGTTAGTGTCTCATCACCAAACAGGGAGGTGCTGTGTGTCTTCTCCACACAAGTGCTCTTTTGACATTGAGGTCTCAGTTCACACTGGAAATTCTGTCAGAGATGCATTTGCACATTATAGGATAAATTCTACTTCATCCAAGTTGCTCCATGGCATGGTTGTCGCTCTAACATTTTAGTAGTTTGTGCCAAAGCAGCTAAAGGGTTATGAGAAGTTGCACAAAGAGGAATAAAGAAAGGAATAAATACTGCAGTTTTGTGTCGTTAATGTGATATAAATCCTCATAGTAAAATACCAAAGTGTTTCCACTCAGACTAGAATTATAGATCATGTGTTCCTTTAAGAGGCATACAGAGAGAATTTAGTGAAAAAACATGTATCAGAAGACTAAACTGCCAGAAATTTTCTATCACAATCTATCTCTGGGATTGCGAAGAATTGTGCAGAGGAAGAAGTCTGAGCATAAACAATGTGTTCAAATGTCTGTGAAAAGACAAAGTTTTATGACTGATTTTGCTAAGTCTTAAAGCTGCATTATGGGTATATTTGATGTTTTTATCAAACAGCAGCTCCTATAGCCATGCAGTTATGGGTAATTCTCATTGCAAGTGAAGGTTCTCCCACCTGTTAATATGGATAGTATCTTGAACAGGTAGAGGGCTCAGGCACAGAATTCAAACAGAAAGAGTTCAAAAGAGAGATGGAGATTTTACACTCTGATTTGTAATTTTTAAATTATTATTAATTTGTAATTTGGTCCTTTAATTTGCATTTTTTCCATCATTACTGGTAATCCTTAAGACTTCAGCATGCATTTTGTTAAGTAACACCCTAGCAAGTTCTGCTTTATGTTTTCTGTCTATAAAATACTTCATTTTTTGAGAGATGCTATTATTACATGTTGAAAAGAGCCCGTTTGGTTTCATTTTAACTCCTCATTTGAATATGAAATGTAAAAATTCTTAGATGAGGAGAGGATATTGATGTCACATTGATCTATGTCTGTCACTGTGTTTCATTTAGAGTTGCTCTGGATTGGCAGGGATGCTGTTAAAATTTCAAATGTGGTGCTAGACCAGGAACCATCTTGTTTTCATAGTGAGTGATCATAGGAAAGATAATTGTACTCCACAACATGTTTTAGTTGTGCTTTGCTGATGGAGCTACATCAGTGCTCTTGGGTCTATGTCAGTGGAGATGTTGCTTTGTGAGAAAAATCTATCCACAAAAAAGGGAGGAATTAAGATTTTAGTTTTTTCACTCAGGAACCATAATTCCAGTTGCTATTATTCTTTCTAATCTTCTTAGTAAAAACAAAAGCAAGAAAGTTCAAATTACTTTGTATGATTGACTCCTCTGTATGGCTTCTGTGGAATCTGGAACCCAGATTTTTAAGGTCAGATATTTTATTCAGAATGGTGATTTTTACAGGAATAAGTTATGCATCATCATTAAAAGTATGGTTATTCTACCCATCCTCCTGCCTCAAAAGGCTAATTCTTATAAGTGTTATCTATTTGGACATTTACTTGGAGAGATATAATTTCTAGCATTCTGTGGGCACTGGAAGCTGAAGACTCTCAGGCGTGTGAAATGCGGAACCTTTTTCTGTTTGAAATGATAAAATATCCAAATGAAGTGTTTAAAATTTAGAAATGCTATGTAGTGTATCAAAAGGTACAACCAATGTTATTATTAACTCTGCTTTAATTATAAGAAAACATTAGCTATGGGGCCAAATGGTAGCCACAATTGGTAGGAAGGTTGTGTGGGCTATGTTTTACAGAAGAATTGTGTCAACTTAGAGGAGCCTCATTTCATTACGGTTTGATTTGTATCCACTTTGTACCCATTTTTGCTCCCTTGTTGTAAAAAGGAACAAGATCTGTCTTTAAAGCAGAACACAAGAGCTGAGAGCTACATAAAGTGACTCACTGTCTCCTTTGTCTCTCTCCCCCCAGTAACCCCAAGGACATTTTGCTATTTAGAAAACTTTTAATGACATCTCTCTCATTTCATTTACACTCACCACAGCATGAGCTCCTTGTCTCCCTCCTCCACTACCACAGCTTGATCACAGAATGAAATAATGCTTTTAAAATTAAAATTTCTTTGTTGTGGTTGTCGATTTGAGTTTTAATTATTATCTCTTTCAATACTTTACCCTTTTTTATTTCTGCGTGCTAAATGTTTAAATGATGTGTTTTTCAGGAGCATAAATAAAAGAAGAAAAGTTCCTCATAGCAAGAGCCATGTTTCACAGTAGTATCGTATATAAAGCAGATATTAAAAAAAAAAACCAAACAACACATCTCATATTAATGGAAAATGCAGTAGTTTTGTTTTAGAAATAAATATGCTCAATTTTAAGTTACCAAACTGGTTCCCGAGGATAGTGAATAATTCTGTAGAAGCATTTATTGCAGAGCTCAACCATGCTGCATCACAAGAGTCTGGCAAGATGGAAGAAATACAACTCTCAAATGAACAAATCTCAAGCCAGTAATATTCACCTTTTTTCATTTTCCTCTCTGTTCATAATTGATTCTAAACTTACGTGAATCTTTCAAAATAACTGTTTTATTGATTGGATACAAGCTATAAAATGTCATTATAAGAGTCATTCACTTTTTCTCTCTGATTACCGTAAACAGACACTGATCAGGCAAAATGCTATTTTTTCTTTTCATATATTGTGTGATTTGTACCTGTTATGTATGGAAAACAGCATGAGGAAAATGTCACAGATAGAGAAGGGCATTTATCATGCCCTTTTTCATGCAAGTGTAAAATATTCTAAAATATAAGAACCCACTGCTGTCAGGAGCCACTCAAATAATTAAGTTTCTGTCTTATATGTGCATTTACATGCATTATCTTAAATAAGGTACAATTCCTGTCTAGAAAGAACTATTTCCAAAAGATATGAACCAGTTTTTATAGGTGGATGGTGCATTCATGCTGCTAATAAAAATATACGTGAAGAAGTGTTAAAGGAGCTTACATTTTTCACTCCTTTGGTAATTATGGGTCCATTCTACAGCCATCCATTTTCAACACTTGCACCTTTGTACACTTGGGGAGGGGTTCTTTGATATGCCTCTGAATGAAGGAAGTTGAGAATGAGGAGACCTAAAGAAGTTTGTGTTCTATATCACTACAGGAATGAAACCAGTAAATTCAGAAGATAGAGTAAGAAAGCTTTAGTGCGTTGGCAAACTGGTACTCTGACTTAAATCATCAGTGTGATTTGTGTGTAGGTGTACTTGAAAATACTCAGAGGTAATATTGAAGAATTATTAAAAGAGCCGTTTTTTAATAAACTACACAATGCAGTTGTACGTGTTTCTGGCAAACTGCAGAGATGCTTGAATTCCTTTGGATGTATGCACATTTGGAAAGTACTCAGAAAGATGTGGTATGCTGCCTTCAGTAAGCCAAGTGAGAAATGGTCTCCTGGAAGTAGTGACAGTTGATGTCTTTACTGTGAATTTCTTTTGGTGTGTTTTTTTTGTTTGTTTGTTTGTTTTTGGTTTTTTGTCAAGAGAAATGCCACTTCTAACTATTCTCTGTGGGTTTCTAACACTAAGGACTCCTCTGTGGCAGGGAGCTTTGGAGCAGATAAAGCCACTGGCTTACACAACTTCTTTTCTATAAATTAACTGGGTGTGAAGAACAGTGTCTAATCTCTTAAGTTGTAAACCTGTTGTTTTTACTCTCTCTAATTTCGGTAGTAACCAGTAGTTCTCCCTAGTTGTCTTGCACTTGGTTCCTGTTGCACCATAGCCAGTAACTGGAAGGTCTTTTTATTAAAGATACTCTTTGTGGAATCAGCTGGGGAAGCCAAATAAAAAAAAAATAAATGGAAAATATAAAATGAAAGCAAGCAGTGGAGAATTTTCAGTGTTAGCTATTGATTTCCTTGATTGTGAGCACACAGGAACGCTGACACTCAGTGTACCTAATTGTGATTTTATTGACTATCATTTCTACCTTGTTTATACTGCCAGGGTCTGTTGGTCACTGTGACTGATGGTTTTCACTCATTCCAAGTCTTGCAGCTCTGACCAAATAGTCCTTTGTTCTTTCTCTTCGTTTTTTCTTAATATAACATCACTGCCTATTCAAGTTCTGTGTGTTCCAGGACTGCTGCTAAGGCAGGAAATAGTCTTATAGCAGCTCCTTAGACTCTAGAGGGACATTTGTTGTTAAAAAGTTGATCTTCATTCCTAGGAAAATTTGACAAGTCACTTGCTGAAACCATATAGATGAAAACATACAGATAAAAACATACAGATAGAACAAAAGGTAATCAGATATTGGGTGTCAGTAACAAGAGGTGACTGCTATGAACACAGGTACTGATCATTTTAGTGTTTTCTTGGCTTATGCTACTTATTTTTGGTTTATAGGTAATACATGAGCTATTTTTCATGCTTTACACAATCCGGTTACCAGTATAATGAGCAGCCACCACAAATTACAGAACATAGCACCAGTTTCCTAGGTTAGGAACATCTTAATTTAACTTAAAAATTTCCCAGGAGCAGATCAAGGTACCAAATCTGGACAGTCTGTAAACAGGACTTGACTTCTGTGGAGTTTTTAAGATGTGAAGAAAGATGGAAGAGGCATAGGGACAGGAAAAATATTACAAATTTTCAGGCATGGATGCCAGAGTAATTTTCGGGAGATGTGCATGTGCTTGGGTGAGTGAGGATCACTGTGGGTGCCCTGTGCTCTGCGACAGCCCTGTCTTCTTGCTTGAGGTGCCTGTCCTGGAAATGCTCTGCTCTCTCTGCACTTGCAGATATGATGTATGGAAATAGTGCAGTGCTCTATGGCTTTATCTTGTGGTACTTCTCTGACTGAGGGCTCTTCAGTGTCTGTCTTCTTCCCAAAACAGATCCTGACAGTATAACATGCTCCTGTGGAGAGGAGATGGGAGAGATGTCTATCTTCACCCTTCTACATAAGAAGAACAATCTATTATATGATAAGATCCTTTTCCAAGGTCTTCTGCTACCCACAGATCCTGATGGGGGAGAATTAGAAACCTTGGCATATATAATTCCTTTAAAAATCTAATTATGTTGTAGAAAAAAAGACCCAACCAAAGAAAAAATGCTGAGCGATTTACTTTTTGAATAACAGAAACAGCATAAGTAAAAAAATTCATGCTTCTCCTCTAATAATTTTAATTCTCACATTTTTCTGGTGTATTGTATGGCAAGATGTCATTAGGAGTTTTATGGTAATGATTACATTAGCCCCACAGACCATTTTTACTAGTTGTTTTTACTGTTGCATTTGCTATATAAGCCTAATTTTATGTTATTGCAATGATGTTCCATGGTGTGTTCAAATAATCGATAACAGTACAAGGGTTGTTCCACTGGGATCACGTTATATGAGTTTATAATATACAGTATATGCTTTGATGTATACATGTAGTGTTTGCTGGTTTTCCCCCTCTTCTTAAATACAGAAATTTCTAGTTGTGTTTATTCCCGTCGTCAGCATACTTTATCATATCAAAGCCTTTACAGACAGTGTAGAACTACTGAGTTATGTTTGGGTCATGTTTTGCAGTGTGCCCTTTAATACTGTAGCTTTAGAAATGCAATTTTCAGCCTCTGCTTATTAGAATATGATAAAGTATTCCTGGTCTATGTCCAGCTCCACTAATCTCCAGACTACACTTCATGAATTAGGCATGAAGATTTTAGTCAATGTGCTTTCAAAGACCAATGTTTAGGGAATCATGGATTTTCTACAAGCTGAGGGAGAAATCTATAATAGGAAGAACTGATTTTCAAACATCATATTCTGTGGAAGAAATGACCAGTTCTGGCTTGGAAACAGAAAACATTTTCTTTTAGAATACTCGGGAACTGGTTAAAAATGTATTTTAAGTTTTAACTTATAAAAGGAGTAGCTTTTTAAAATGTGCTGTAAGTGCTGTATAGTGCATAGAGGCTCATACATATTAGATACCACGTAGACACCTTCTGAAGTGTGGGTTAAAATCCAAGTCACACTAAAGTTGGATCAGTTTAGTGGTATTAACCTACTCACTGTTGGACCATTCGTCTGCTTTACCAGTGTACTGTTTGTATGCTGCAGATCCTGCTGTTGCGAGGCCTGGCATAGGGAAGCTAGAGGCGTTGTACGTTGGAACATTGTAAACAGAGTTTTAATTCTGTCCTGTTGCTTTAGCTTTCGCTGAAGGTTATGGCCAAATTAAACAAAATCATATGGAAAAAATAAAAAAAATCTGTATTCATAATGCCAGCCAGTCTGACTCCCAGGTGTCCACTTGTGACTTTAATTATCTTTGGTTTCTCACTAAGACTCATCTTTATTTTTGTGGGATATAGGCTCAAAGATGATTCATGAGCGAGTCATCTTGTAAGCAATCACTCAGACTTAGGAGAATTATAAACAATATTCACCTCCCTGGGAAACGTCACCTGTTGGTACACTATGTAGGCTGAGTTTAGTATTGATTTTTTTTTTTTTAAGAGTCCCTTTTTTATGCAAAAGACAGTGCAACTATGAAAGACAGACTTTGCAGGGTTTAAATAGATCTCTCCTGGAGTGTCATGTGTTACCCTTGTCTTAGGCAACTGCAGCACTGTTACACAGCCCTGGATATATTTCTTGCAAAACAACTAAATATGGATGAAATGAGAAATTACCCTTTCAATTTCATTGGCATTGGTCTATACTAATGAGTGTTGATAGTGTCTAGCACCTTGTAGTTACTACTGAAATCATATTAAAAATTAATAAACAGTGATGTTTAGTCATTGAAGAATTAAAGGATGGTTGTAACTTACCTGGATGCAAATGGGCACCTTCCTGCCTGAAGGAGATGGCCGTGCGTAATGAATCCTATCTTCCCTGTCCCGTTCCCCCCAGACAGACATGTGAGATGGAGCAGGAAGAGTATGTCCACGTAATCACATGAGTGTTTTCAATAGTGATTTCTCCATCCCTCTTCTACAGTGTGAAGTCATTCTGCCAAAACCAGTATTTTTCCCACTTTTAGTAAATAATAAGTAATATGAGATGCTGATATTGCTTTGGTTTACTTGTGTTTTTAAAAAATATTTGTTGTGTTGCTTGGAAGGAAAGAATTTTTCCATCCTGTGAGGCAGATGTGTGTAGTATTATTTTCTACCTGAAATACCTATTGCATGTCCATACATACATATATCCACCTCTACTACCCATGTGATATGCTTATCTAGGACAAAAAAAGAAAACTAAATGCTGACTTTTATGTTGTTCTTTTCAAAATATTCAATAAATTCTCTGGTAAAAATTATTCTTAACCATACATTCTGTAGTTGAGGGTGATCCCAGGAAAAACAGAAATCTGTGTCTAGATTTGCAGGCTATTGACTACACTGGTAATTCTTTGGATCGAATAGACAGCATCACACAAGAGCTTTGTGCTTTTCTAAACACTATGACAGCATCCCTAAAAGGAAAATGAGTCTTGTAGCTGAATTTAAATGATGCCAAATGTTGAACACCATTCGCATCTTTCTGTATTCCCTATAAAGTCATGCAGAATGGTGAGCAGGACAGTAGTAGTGAGTGTTGGCTCTGACTGGTAACTGTCAGAGATGTGGCAGAAAACTGCCAGCAAGCCACAGGTTGTGGAAGTATCTTTGTGTAGCTTGCAGCTGTGATGATCAGTGCTGGGAAACAGGCACCCCTGAAATTTACTTTAGCAATGAAGTACCCACATTTAACAGGGAATCTGGAAAAAGTTTGCTGTTGGTAGAATGAGTTACATTGCATCCTGCCTGCATGTATGCCCTGCACGAATCAGACACAAAATCCCATCCTCTTTTTCTACCATTTCCCTGTAGAATCCAGCCAGGAATCAGCCAGTCCAAAAATTGTAGTAGAGGCCCTTCCTTGACATCTGTGTAACCAGGGAGTAGGGAAGAGTAGAGCAGAAATTCTCAATTAATTACACGGACTTTGTAATGCAAAAATGTGTAATACTTTAATGCAAAGCAAGGGGATGCATTAATACACCAATAAGAATGGGATGAAAAAGTTGTGATGAAATTTGCAAACTGGAATAGCAATGAGCACCAGTTCTTTCTTTGGAAAGAACAAAAGATTGAGGTAGCTATATAATAATGGTTTAACTGTTTAAATTCTTTTCTCTGTGGAAAAGTAGAGACAGGTGAGATTAATACTGGGAGTGTTAGACTATGCAGATCTCAGCTCTTGAGTGCACCGCTGAGTTTAAAATGCCAGGCTGGGCTTTGCTAGTGAATGGCTTTGCTATTCAGTTGTTTTCTAGAAAAAGCATTTGGTATTTCACTTTGCTATATACACTTGCATTGCCAGCCAAACATTGATTAAGACGTAGAGAGGGAGCACTAGGTTGGTGCTGATTTACAAAACTTATTAACTTGGTAGCCCATTTCTAAAATTTACACAAATACCATTTTAGGAGAGGTGGGAGAGTTACGAGGGTCTATTTGATAGTTTCTTCAACTACAATGAAAAACTCAGAAAGCAGTCATCTGCCAATCTTTGACTTCCATATGGTGCTTTCAGTGTTCTTTGGGAAACAGAAAGAGCAGATATACCTAAATTATTAGATACTGTGTTATCAAATAAATGGCTTGACCACTTGGAGCTACAGAGAAGAGTCTCTCATGATTTTCAAAAGAAAATTCAAGCCGCTCAGGAAGTTAAGCCACTGCACCCATGATTTTGAGAATACTGATAGGCCCATAGCTTCCTTTTCAAAGTTTCTGAACTCGTTTGAAAATACAGTCAGATCACTGACTGAAAATACAGTCAGATCACTGACTGCCTAAAACCTAAGTTGGTTAAAACCCTAGTTCCTAATTTAAAAATTAAGTTCCCAAATCTTACCAAATTTCAGTGGTATTTGCACTTCCAACTGCCAGAGTCACTTTTGAAAATGAGATACGTGCTTCTAAATTGCACATTCTTCTTACAGCACTTCTTAGCCTGGACTTGCATTTGCCCTGAGGGGAACGGCAAGGAGGGAAAACAGGGACTCCTTGTTCTAGATTTCCAGAATTGAAATATCTTTCATTCAGCTAAATTGCGCATACAATTTCCCTGCCTAATGTTGAAACCTGATTCATGCATATGGAACTGGAGTAAATACTCTTGCATGAGATTGTTTTGTCAGGTTTTTTTGAATGGTACATTAGGTGTGCCAAGGTTCCTCACTGAGTTTTACTATATAATCTTAAATGACTACCTAAACTATCTCTGGGTAACATTTTTAGCCCTTCAAAGGTCATTTTTTCCTAGCCATTTATAAATATTTTTTGGGCACACTATAGATGCTATTAATAAAACTGCATTTTTCAATGGGCTATAGAGATTAGAATCTCAGATTACTCTAGTTTTTCTCTCTATATTACAGGAAGTTTCTGTGGTATATTGTTGGCAAATGTTGACATTGTATTGTCTTTTCCTGCATTTGTGGTCAATAATGGATTGAAGAGTATCTTATGGTTTTTTATTTTGCCAGAATCCATACAAGTTAGACATATGCCTATAATTCACATTTTTATAACTATCATTAGAACTCCCACTGATGATTAATAGACTGAAACCTCTAGGTCTGGGTCTTGAAGGGTTCTTATCTAGAAATCTTTATGATAGGACAAATAATAAATTGCTTTATAACATTCATATTTATACCAAATATTTAATGTGCTTGTCTGTTTTCTGACTGAAGTGTGGCAGTAATTGTAAGACTACAGCAAGAATGCAGAGGCAAAACTGTAATCCTGCTAAAGGGAGGTGGGAGTTGGTCACTACGGAGCCATCAAGCTTGTGTGTTTGGAAATAGTGAACTAGTCCCTGTGCTCTCATCATGTCAGATTTTCAGCAGTAGTGGAGCATCCCATCCTTATCTTCAAAGGAAGGGTTTCAGAATACCTGCAGGTCAAGATAGTTATTTTTATCACTAGTACAAAATTTATTATTAAACATATATGTTACCAGAATTATCATATGTATTCTTACATCTAAACTTATTTTCCTTTTGGTCTTATTGTTTGTTACAAAAGCCTTATTATACTGTACCATCTTCTTCTTAACATTTCTCTGGGTAAGCCTGACATTCCTAATATCCCTGCTATAGTTCTGTAATGATATGCTGCCATCAGGATCTTAGCCCAAACCAGCATATCTTATTCTAGGTTCGAAACCAATGTGAAATGACTTTTTTACACCAGCGTTTTGGGTTTTTTAAAGTGATTTAAATTGTTTTCTTTGTCATGAAAACACAAAATGACCATCAAACAACAGCCAAGTGCAGTTCAGTGAGAGAAGAAGCTGAAGCAAGCAAATTTGTGACAGAAAATATTGAAACTGGATTGGCAACCTTCGTTTTCCCTTATGGCAATTACTCAAATTGTTTTCAGAATATACCTTAGTTAAACAATGTGTTCTTAAACTTATCTTTTAAAGCTCAAATGTACAGTAATGTAAAGGAGTGATTTGATATCCAAAAAGTTTTTTGGGGAGCTAAGTCTTTGCTAGCAGGTGCATGTGAATCTTGTCTCTGAAATACTCACTAAATTTAAGATTGTTTGCCAAGCCCATAATATATTAATTGGTCATATCCTTTATAATGTAAAAATTATGATCCAGTTAACTTTGTGTTATGACTACACAGGGATAAATAAAATATGTCATTTTTCCATGTTAAATTTAATCTAAATACAATGCTTCTGTAGTTGTATTTATATTGTATTGAATTCTACATTTTTGTCTCTGATAAATGGTTTTGAATCAGAATTATTTTGGATCACCACTCTAAAGACTCTATTGTGCTTGTGGTTCTATTTATTTCAGGACTTTATCCTAAAGAAGCAGAGCTCATTAGATGTTAAAAGACCCACATGCATGCACACACACTCTCCTGTCCCTCCACAAGCACAGAGCTGTGAACTAACAGTTGGCACCATAGTGCAGGAATTGAAAATACATAGATTTAAAACACAGTGTAAAAGGTCACCATTTTCAAAGCCGCAGAATGATATATAGAGATATATTGTTTTTATTTTTGTTTATATGTTACCTACTTTTAGTGCTATTGGGCTTATTTTTGCAAAGCTCATGTTAGAGCTTTTCTTGTCCTGTCTGTCTTTCACCGAGACTTCCACTCCCTGTTATCACAAGAAAAACTTCCTTCTTTTTTAAAGTGGGTATTTTTTGTCATCAATCCTGTTTGATTCAGTCCTACACAAGTTTGATCAAGCCACATATCCTCTCACTAGGATCAATTTTAGCCATGAAGTATAGATTGAAATATCTCTGTGTGTCAATTTGACAAAGAGAACAGAGGAGATATCTTTACTAGAACTGTATTACAGTTGACAGATTCCTCCCCTCGCTTCAGCTATTGACTGAGCATGTGGGGGATCATGCATTGCTTCAGTTACTGTCTGGATTTGCTGTGGCATTACTGGTGTGTAAGAGTGTCATCTTCTCCTGAGGACTAGCTGGGTATATACACTTGAAGTTTGTGTTTCATATTTGGAAAATGTGCATTTTAAGAGGCTATGGAAAGAGCTGGAAGCACAGCTGAGCTAACAAACTGGCAAGGATAGATGATTGGTAGGAAGAAACACATCCTATGTGCGGGCAAAGAGCCTGTCCTCTTTGACTCCCCCTTCATACTGCAGAAGCCTCTAAATACATTGGGGGACAGTGCTGGGAACAGCCCATGTGGAATATGGACTTCTTCAATGGCAAGGTCTCGTGTGATACTGGCAGAGCTCTCGCAGCTCAGAGTTTCTGCATGTCAGGCTTTCTAAAGCCGTCATCATCGTTATCTTTGTCAAACCAAATGCACCACGTCCCTCTCTGCTAAGACATGACAGGAGGGGAATTTTTTCTTTTCTTAGTTGCAATTTAGAAGCACGAGGTGTAGCAAAAAGACCATGAGATTCCAAATTTGGAGACAGGGAGCGTATAGCTTGAAATAAAAAACAGGGGAAGAAATATTTCTATCTAACAGATATGTAAGTATACAGATTTCTAGTAGTGTTGTACTTCAGGTGACAGACAAAAGGGGGAAAAAATGGAGGAAATAAGGTATTCCCTCAGTGAGAAAGTGTCAGGGAGAGCCTGGCTTGGAAGATTCTTGACATTTCTCTTTAGTTGTCTGTTAGTCCACTGTGCTTTATTACCAAGGGTTATGGCTGTGATTTCCTCTTCAGTGTGCAAAATTAAGGCTGTTTTGCCTATGTAGGAACCCATCTCTCAAAACTACGATCCACTGTTAAGATTATTCTTACTTAAAGGAAAATTACTCTAATTACAGTATATTGACTTACTAAACCAGTTTTATCTATAAACCTGCTTTCAGCAATACAATATACAGTCATCTTTATTAAGGCTTTATTCTGTAAATTAAGTTCTTTTTCTATTACAGGCTTTATAATAATAGTATATGACCTGCATTGACATCATCTTACTAATACATAGCTTAAATGTATCTTAAAGCCAAGATGCAAAAGGTAAAAAAATACACAAGCATATTTCGTCTTGCAAATGAACAAAGCTCATTTGACGCATTCAAAAACTCTGAGTTTCCCTGTGGTTCATTTGTAGCTAAATCCTGAAATTATGAGTATGTTATTCAGCCTTTCTATATACTGACAGGGGCAAAAGCAACAATACTCCTTTCTTACGTAAACTTCTAAAAGGCTGAATTATCGAATGTAGTGCAGTTGATATGCTCATATAGCAATAGGAGATAGGACTTATGGATATAAATCTGGTTTTACATTTGAATATTTTTACTACAACTGCATGAGTTACGGGCCAGTTCATTCTTGACTGTGTGTGGTAACCATAAAAGCCATGAGACTCGGAAAGGACACAGGTAGCACAGCTAGTAAATGACTCCTAGCAACTGGACAATTTCTCCTGATAGTGAAAAATGATATGCAATATCTTCAGCCCAGAAATCAGTAGAATGCAGTTTACGGTATCAAGTTATATAGCAGAGGCAAGTGAAACAGGATTCAGAAAGTTTCCTGAACTGGCCACGCTGAATATACTGACAGAACTAAGCAAACATGAAGTCATCCTAATTACTGATGAGCAGAGGGATATTTTCCACTGAATTTCCTCTCTCTCTCTCTTTTCTTTTTTTTTTTTTTTTTTAACTGCAGGATGCTATTGTTGTAGTTCAGAAAGCCCCAGGCAGCTTAGAAATCAGGCAAAAAATCAATAGCCCACTTGTTGAGGATAAGTGAATTAGCTTGTGTTGAATGTAACTGAGTACCTGAACACTTCAGTGAGCAGCCTTTGTTTTGTGAGAAAGGAGATTTGTAAGGTTTCTCTTCTGAGAGCTGTGGTGGTGCACATCTCAGATTAATCAAGCTGAGTAAAACGGAGTTGACCACTTACATAGGGAAATAACTTGTGAATTTTCCTTCCTTTTGTCTTCTTCCTGTCTGCTCACCATGCTGAGCAGATTTCCTCATATTTCAAAGCTGATTATGAATCTCACAGAAGAATTTTAGTGAACCTTTGTCCGGTGTGGTCACTATTTGGTATACAGATAATTTCTAATTCCCATGTCCAGAGACAGCAACCCTATTCCCTGCTCCAGAAGGTTCCTGCTGGCACAGGGAACGGGCAGTGTCTGGTTCCCGCCAACTGGTCTGCTCTGCATGACAGCCTGAGAAAGAGCTCAGATCTCTGCCCACTGAAACCACTTTGCCACTGACTTCTGTGTTAATTGTACCCGTCACTGAGATGATGTTGTCCTAGTCAATCTTCCTCTGAGTCTCTGGCTTGCCTCCAGAAAGGGAAGAGAAATGCAAAAATCTTCTTATCCCAACTTTACAACTTCCTGATTCTTGAGCTAGTTGCCAGCTGAGCCTTAACCAGACAGAGTAGTAGGAGGACTCTTTGAAGTACCCTCTGGCCATTGATAGCCCTGGAGGCTGTAAGAGCAGCAGGAGATGGCCTCATCTTTTGTTGACAACTCATGTAATTTCTTTGTGAATAATCAATTAGAGAGCTCTGAAGGTAGTCACACAGGATGTATTCTTGCTAAGACTTTGGTCCTCCTGTGAACTGCAGTCCCAGTGCTGAGGAGGAGGCCCAGCCAGTCGGACCCGTCTCTGGCCATGGTGTTCCCGGCCCATCTTATACTCTCTGAGCAGGTCAAAATTGTCCTGCTCAACTTCAGAGAATTAATAGCAGAATTGTCACCTGGGCACTTTAAACATGGCTTTTAGCTGCAGGGGTAGCAGGGCAGGCTCACCACTGCTCGTAGTTGGTTGTTTTTTCAAACAGGAACCTACTGCTTTAGTGCTTTGGGAAGTTATCTACCTCATCCAAGCATCCTGAAATACAGGAACTTTTTCCACCTATGCTCAACAACCATGTCAGCAGAGGGTCCAATGCACAAATGAACCTACTCTTTTCAGGCCTGACCATGTTGGCAGGTCTGGCAGTGCTGATGAAACACCACCTTGGCCCATTTTCCTTAGTCATGCCATCAGGGCTGGGAAGCAAACCTTTTAAATTATGTTCATGCTGGCTTGATTTCAGGTAAAAAGATCAGGTCTGCAGGTCCTCCTACATGGCGCAAAGGACCCCGAAACATTTCCTGAAGAGTAAAGCTGGTTTCTGCTAGTTTAGCATTCCTTAGCTGTTGGAAGTTTTACAGCTTGAGACTTCAGCCAGGGCCCTTTCCATTTGGGAGAGCTGGTATCAGAAACATGAAGTTATCTTTGGCGATGATGTCTGGGAAGTGTTTTGGCTGTGGCCTGCCCTTCAGCGTGCATCCCCCGGCAGCAACCCTGGCCAGGCCTCACCTTCTCTCTCTCTTCCTTCTCCGCTTTTGCGGCAAGGTCAGTGGCTCAGGCTGGGCACTTCTAGGTACCTGTTGTACATTCCTCATTGCTGTAGAGACTTAGTATTTCTCCTGTAATTACTTCGCCCAGCTGCTGGGGACACTGTGACATCAGGTATGACAGTATTCAGGATGCCTTGTTGCCTTCCCACCCTGCTTGTCTTAGTTTTCCTGAAGCTGGTGCAGGTAACTCCTGTGTTTGGTGTAGAAAGTGGCCTGACACAGAGAAGACAGTGATGGGAAGACCACAGGAGGATGGGATATGGAAAACTACCTAGAGATTGTGGAGGATCATCAGCTGAGGCTTCTCCCATCTGTCCCAGGAAAATTAGGTTCCTGTATCATTCCTGGAACTTCTCTTTCCCCCAGGAATGGTGAACCTCCTTCCTCACCTGCAAGTGCTTTATGTTTTATTCTTCCAGTTCTTTCTCCAGCACCATCTCTTGCTATCTTCAGGGTGTATTCATTCAGTGTGCTTCCTCTTCCATCCTTTTTCTTCCCCGCTTACACATGTGTGAACATAAGGAATAAGCTCATTCCACGCTCCTCCTTTCCCTGAACGTGTTTATGTGCTTGCTGGAAAAGGCTGTGCAGGGAACCAGGGGCAAGGAATCAACATGGTAGCACTGGCCTGTGGTCTTTGGAAATGTCTTTTCCCTCCCTGCAGATCAGTGCTGTTGATGAGGAGCCTGTGAAGGTCTTTGGGGAAGCCAGACCCAGATGGTTTCACCAAATGCCTTCTCCTGGGAATTAAAGCAGAGTCCCATGCTCAGCCTGCTCCCTGAAGAAGCTGTGCATTGCTCCTTCCAAGGCCCTTAGATTCAGAGGAGATAATTTGACTCTAAATTTACATATTAATAATTTACATCGTTATTACAAAGCCTGCTATTTAAAATCTCAATGGTGACAGCGGCATGCCATGTTTCTCTTGACTCTGATCTATGGAGCGTCCCTTTACATAAATGAAATTATAAGCCTGGAGAAGCTTTTTTCCTTTTGTTTGTTTGTTTGTTTATCCTTTCTTTTGCTTCCTTCTTACTGCTTAAGGCAGACGATTCTTTCAAAGAGCAGAAATAGTTAAATTAGGTAAGTTCATTAGACCTCCCCATATCACCTCCCATGCAAAGGTCAAGCACAGTGCCATGATCCTGTTACATCTTCCTGCCAATTGG
>VZZY01004395.1:0-72993 GCA_013400335.1 Eurystomus gularis
TCAACAGATAATGATGCTTAGTATTTAAGATGGGATGTATATATAATTTTAATTATGAATTATATTTATTATATATAAATTATAAATTTAATTATAAAGTTTCATTTAGTACTTAGTATTTTTGTGTACATCTTATTTGGACAACAATATATGAGCAAAAAATATATGTGCTCATGTAAATACTGAAGACGCTCAAAAAAATTACACCAGTTCTCCAGCAATCTCGTATAACTGTATTTCGGACTAGAATTTTTTAAAAGTCTGGGATAGTTAAGTAGTTCATTAATATCACATCTTCCACTGCTTTTGAAAATCTGACTATTAATTTGTAGGACAGGGATCTGCCCCTCAGACAGTAGTAGGTGATATTTTGTCAGTATCGGTTTTCTTATGAAGTATACTTCTGGATAGCATCAACTCCAGCACAACCTTGGATTAATAATTCAAAGCCAGGTCTTCTTCTTGACAGAAGCAGTCACCTAGTCTGGAGATTTAAATTCTTGAAGGTTAGACCCTATTCTTCTCTCTTGCACCTTTGTAATAACAAATGCCTAAAGAAAATTTTAATTTCGAGAAGACACATTCAAATTAAGCCCTTGCTTTGGAGATGGTAAACAACCAATGACAGTGCATAATCTTCCCTCATGCGTTTTTGAAGATACAACTATCCCTTTCTAAGACCTTATATCCTCAGTGGTATTATCTGAAGGATCATAAAATTACTTGGTAAAGTTTTCATTATATCACCATGTGGGACACCATTAAATATTGGAAAATTTCTGTCACTACTGCAAAACATAAATTGCATTTCACCTCTTCACCTCTGAAATTCCTTGGCAGCTGAGATTTATTTGTTGGAAGGAGTATTTTTATTTCTTTTTTGTTTGATTTACTGTTATGTGTTAGTAAATAGTTTCAGGAGATGCATGTCTCCTTCTTCTACTAATATTTGAAAGATATTTATCATTTTAAGTTTAGTTAAAATGTTTCAATCAATGAGTCTCAGTAGTAATAGAAGAAAAAGTTGCAGTGATATCACTGTTGCTTAATTTATATAGAAAAGAAATAATTTATATTTATAAACAGATAACCTTAGTGGTGTATAGTATAAAAACAACTTCCATCTCTTTCCCAGGCAAATGTGCACCAGAAGGTAGTCTATGGGTATGAAAGCAGTTAATAAAGTCTGAGGAAGATAATGAGAGATTTTGCTCTTCAATGAAAGTTATAAATACCATTCTGTTAGCCACTGCAGAAGTATTGCTGATTTCAAATTTTTTTTATTTCCTGGTGGAGTTATGAGTCTCTGTAAAGTTCAAATGTATTGGTAATAAACCTACTTTTTTTAGCAGCCTTTCACAGACCCCTGAGAAGTAATCCACCAACCCCAGGGAGCTGTCTAAAGTAGCATGGGAATAGGTTGTTATGCTTGAAGACACACATGAACAATTTAGACTGTGAATACAAAGATGTGCCATCCTTTTATTCTGACTTCATACAACATCTAGAAAATAGCTGATTGATCCATGATTATTTTCCAGTACTACTGCAATGAAAATTTCAAAACTATAATTACAGGTAAAGAATTCATGTGTTTGTGATATAGCTGTATTTATAAAGATAATGGTGAGAAAATTAAATTGAAAGATTCTACTTCTCACCTATAGAATCTCAGGCACAATTGCATCTGTATATACAGATATGTAAACACAAACACAAAAGTTCCTGTTAATTGAGAGTTTTTAGTGTTGCTGACATTATTTTTGTTTTCTTCTTATTATGACCTTTATGATTATTTTACTGCTTGTAGCGTAGCACATGTGGGTGCTAGCTAGGAAAATTCTTTCATTCAGTTTGTAAATATTTCTTGATATCATCTAATGGAAAAGTGTTGGAGAAACAGAGAGTATAGTATCTTTATACCTGAAATGGTTGAAAAATAATTAAAGATGTGAGAAAGAACAGATAATACCAAAGAACTTGCCAAATTTTTGTGAAAAAATATGACAGATTAACAGTACTGAATTGCTTTAGCCAGGCACAGAGAGGAACTTCAGTGTTTTTGTGTCTGTGAGAAACAGAAACTCTCGCGCAAATGGGTTTTTTGAATCAGAATGTTTGAGCCAACTCAACTATATAATGTGAAAGCAATTCATTTACACAGCAATCCTTGAAATAAAAGCAAATGGAAGAGAACTGTTAATTCTTGTCAGTATCAATTATGCTGAAAATACTACCATTTTCTTTTTCTAACTATGGGATCATAATCCATACTAAAGTGTATGTTAGCTTAAGCTGAATGGGGAATTACTAGGCTTGATGTAAGTAGTCTATAAAATCAGCATTACTTTGTTACTGGAAGGTTATGCAGTCTGACTAATGGAAAAGACCTAAACACTGTATTTTATTGGCTCTTTAGTTAACAGCCTGCAGTGGACAGTCATCTGGACTACATTTGAAATACAGCTGAATGGAACCTTGTTTAATGAAAACCCACAGGCTAAAAAGTGACTGCTACAAAGCAAAGCACAGAGCAGTTAGTGTACTCAGCATCCACTGATTGTTTCATAAATTAGTAAAAGAATGCCTGAAAATCAAAACAATCTGAAAATACATTTCCTGTACATGGTACATGGGAACTTCAATCCTGTTCTACTCCAGCATTTCTTTTCTGTGCTAGGCCTCTTTATCTGAGATCTTAATCTATGAGGGCAGTGAGGATCTATGTGTTCTACTCCCATTCTGACAAATTCCTCTAGGACAGGAAAATCTCTCATACCTTTTTCTAGAGGACCAGACAAGCCCAGAAAGAGGTACTCAGTCTGTAACTTCACTGAACCCAAAGAAACAGGATGAAAATGTCATATAGAGCATAGAAGAAGATGGGGACATGGACTCAGGAAGTAATAAATCTGTAATGCATTAAACCTGTCTTACAGCATCAACAATATTTTATTGGTCAGCATGTGCATCAGATATGTGTTGTAATTTGCAAACACATCACCATGTGTTCTTGCCATGGAGCCTCCCTAGCCAGGCTGATTACACCTGCAGCTTTCCATGTGGTTCAACACCATTCTAACTTTCTGCCTCACAGCTCTCCTTAGACATATGAATGAGCTGAGATCCAGCCCAAGCACATCAGTATTTGGTAGCCAGGGAAGCTTACTAGTCATCTGCGTAATACTCCTAACTGTATACATCCCACCCATCTTGTGCAGTTACGTATGGACTGTGGAACGTGCAGCACACAAGGCCAAAGAACTCAAACAGCTGTGGACGCTGCAGTCAAGAGTGTCACATTCCTGTTTTTCCTCACAAGAGATCCTCTGTGGTTTTGAACAGTTCAGAGCCTTTTGAAAAGCAGTACAACGTGTAGTTGGATTCCTCCTTGCACAGCCTGAAACCTTTCATGCTTCTACAGCCTGTACACCTATAGTATTGCGAATGTACAACCAATCTTAGTGCATCTTCAAAAGAAGCAGGATTGTCACAAATATTTTAGCAATCACACTTTCCTGCCTCCCAGCAATAAAGACGTAAAAGTTTAACTTCAAAATTACCTGCTTTTGATAATAAACTTTTTTTTTTTCGGTCTACTGCTTTTTTTTTTTTTCTTGGAAAAGATTGTGCACATACTTTGGCAGTTCAGGCTTTGAATGACCTTGGCAAATGTTCATCTGGGGCAAACAGCCTGTTAACATGACAATAATGTTGACCTTGAATTAATTCCTCTCCAAGAATGCAAATGGCAGAAGTTCACGCAGAAGTGAAAGAAACAATTCAGTTTTACATTGTTTTCAATTGCCTCACACCTGCTGTTGGGTCTAGTAAGGCAGATTAAAAACACAGTAAGATACAGCAGGAGAGATCTTAGGTCAGAGCTGTGAAAACAACTGATGTTTGTTTGTTTTGCATTAAAAAAAAAGAAAAAAGAAAAGAGATCATTTCCTCCACTGAAGACTGTTGATAAGCACTCCTGGGGCTTTTGTTGTATTGCAGATAAAATTAATCTTTTTGAATGATGTCATATAAAGAAATTAGTGTCCCTCGTTGATTTGCATTTAAAAGCTAATTGCATGTGTGTTGGGTGGGGGGGGGTTCAACATTTTTTAGTCAAGACAATTTATTAGATAAATAAGGTAGAATTTCATTACATTTGTGTGTACTCTTTCTAAAATAGAATGGTCGATGAAAGTATTTCAGAAAAAAAAGCAGTGCAGACTTTCATCATATTAGAAGTAAAGAGAGGTAAGAAATCATCATAGTATTTCCTTTCTTTTCAAACAATCTGTCATAATCAAGTATGAATACAAATGAAGCCATAGACGTCTCGTCAAACATTCTGTATCTATTGTATTGATTAGAATTGCTTTCCGTATCTCAGAGGGTATGTGTAGAACTCAGCAAATAAAGGCAATTCATAACAACAGGAAAATGAAGGGAAAGACAGTGAGCTGAAAGAACAAATGCAAGCAACGTGTACTTCCATATACTTCCCTTCCTCCAAGTCTTAACTTGCAGAAGGTACTGATCCTGCCTCTTTTTTTTTCATCTCCCAGAGGTTAAATGAACATTACTAAGGACATTGCAAACTTGCAAAAGCCCTGAAGATAAAAGCAAGCTGGTCTTCTGTGGTTTTTTTTAATGTAAATAAAAAGATAGTTAATTTTAGGCATTTGAATGTAAAACTGTAAATAAAAACCCAGAAGTTCAAACAAGTTATTTGTCTCTTTGAAGGTCATGTGTAAGGAATAAGATACCACTACACTTAGATATCACTATCTGGGCTTAATTCCCATGGTGCCACAGTTTAATGGTTTTAGGAAGCTCTGAGAAGTTCATTTGCAAGACATTGTAAACTTAAATGCTGCTGACATACCAGACAATGTCTTGTTTATAGTTTTAAAGTGGTAGTATATTACAGGTGATTTATTTTGTCTGTTCACATCATATAATTCAAATGACCCCCAGCTTCTGGAAGAGATAAAAGGATTGGGATTTCTCTTTAGAAATTTTGACTTGGATGTGCTCATACTGTATACTTCTAGGAGCTGGTAGTTAAGCACATATTGTATTATTCCCAAGTGTTTCATTTCTTTCATTCTTTCATCCAATTTTCAAGCTCAGGAAAGGCAGCACTAATAACTTAGTACTCAATTTGCTATTAAAATGCTGTTTGTGTACCTTGTTTAAGCATGACTGAGTTGGCATTACCCCCCTCTTTAAAAATTATGTAATCATGGACATAATTAAATGGAATAAAAGAACAAAAAGCCACAAGAATGTAACAACTGAGGATGTGATTCTAATCAGTAAATACCAGTGATCTTTCAGTTCATCAGTCAGAAAGTTTTTCATTTGTAGTTGCTTTTGCATTTATACAGACTTACAGATATTATACCTATCAATCACATCTACCAATCAGTTAATTGTAAATTCAAAGGGTCACAACTGGTGCCAAATGGTATTACTTTAATTTCTATTCATGTTGGTTATAATGACTACTTTGTGAAAAAATAAGTATCACAGAGTTTTTCTTTGACAGTTTAAAAGCTAAACACGAACCAAACTTTTTCTACTCTTTCCCCTTAAAGTGTAAGGTCTCCAGGCTGACGGATCTTTTCTTCTTTACATGTTGTAGAACAATTTCCCAACAGAGCCTTCCAGTAGGAACAACCTTACTGTCAATCCCTGGGTTGATATGCAGAATTTAGTACTCTGGCCTCCTGCAGACAACCTTGTGTTTGTTTCTTTTCTATTTCCAAATTGGCTGATAATATTAGTGACCAACTGCAAAGACAGATGTGGGGAAGAAAGGGAGTCCATGTTACATATTCACTTTCAGCATACAGCATCTTTACTGGCAAATCCTTAAACCATGTCTGAAAAAGTATGGAACTTTCATTGTTACCAGCATCTATCTATTTTTGCAACGATTGCCTAAGATAATCTATTTTATAGCTGGTTTTGCTTTTCGGTGTGTGCCATCATCGCAAACCAAGTTAGAAAAAAAGTCTCTAAAATATTTATCAAGTCTTACATCTCAGTGATTTCAAACCTGAAGGAATGCATTTGCTCACAGAGGAACACATGCTGAAAGAAATTTTCTGTGTGCTCTGTGCTAGTATTTGGGATTAGATCCATCTGAGGATTACATGTTCAGCATAGCAGAATTTGTATACAGTATGTTAAGGAGAATCACTTGTCTCAAGACACAAAGTAAAACAGGAATGAAAAATGTAAGAATAACAAATAAAAGTAAGGAGAATTTTTCCTTTCCCTCACCTCTTCAGTGTATCAATTCAGGAGATTGTGATGGGGGGTAAGAGTCTAAATCAGCTCCAGAAAAGAGAGCATCTGAGCAAGATGTTTCATGCATCCCAGATGCTCCAGTCATGAGGCTATGGGGAAAAGGGGAGATATTACCATATGGTTAAGTATGCCTTAAGTTTACCAGTAAGTAGGCACAGAAAGCAAACTAGGCAAGACAGCTCCTGGTTTGTGTCTCTGTAAGCCAAGTTAGGGAAACATTGTGAGAAAAAAAAAAAAAAGCATTTTAATTGAAAAAGTGTGAATTCACTCAGGCCATACAGGCTGTAACACAGGGAAAGAAAAGGCAAGGCAAGGCAAGGCAAGGCAAAGGAAGGCAAAGGAAAGGAAGGGAAGGGAAGGGAAGGGAAGGGAAGGGAAGGGAAGGGAAGGGAAAGNAGGCAAGGCAAGGCAAGGCAAGGCAAGGCAAGTGTGCTTTTAAGCCAAAGTAAAATACACTTCTTTCTTTAGGATGTAGATTTACATCAGTGTTAGGCCTGTATTAAAAAGCCAAATACCTTTTCTGTTATTAGTTTATTTTGATGGCACCTAGAGATAAGGAAGGAGAAAAAAAGGGAAAGAGCCAATCCTATGTGACTATCCTTTTTTTTTCCGACCATCAGAAATTTCTGTATCAGCAAAGTCACTTACTGACGCAACAGATATTTAATGTAGAGACACCTTGCATTACATTGTCTGATGGTATGATGAGTAAATGCCTGTCAATCAGTCAACCAATACAGCTCTGAACTCCTCTGTGCCAACAGCAGTCATTCAACCTGGGCAGCTCTCCAGACACAGCTGACAACATCTCTCAACACAAAACCAAGTCTAGAGCGAGCTTGGACCTCCATCCCCGCTATGCAACTAACTCTTTTTTTCACTACGGAAAGGCTTACTTTCTGCTATTAAGTCTGGTTTACTGCCATCCTAGGAGGATGTATGGAAAATTCCTATGTAGCCCCTATGGAAATATATTAGCAGTTTATTATAGCATTTCCTCATACACATTTTATTTTCTTAGACCCTCAGGGGGAGAATTGCCTTACACTGTTCTCAGGAATTTAAAACCTCAATTGGATCTGGACATATTGTGTTCTAACACTGAGTTGATCATTCATTTGACTGTCATTTGGTTTCTGGAAGTGATACACACTCTCTGTTCTTATTCCCTGCTAAAATATGGTGAATAAAACTAATGAAAAGTAACATAAGGATACTGACTGCAGATTCCTGCAACCCTTGATGAAAAATGTCAGACAATCTGGAAAGTTAAGAATAGTTCAGTATGTATTTGACAGACCCAAATCTGGACACTTTTCAGAATAATGTGCTTAGGGCAAAGCAATGCACAAAAATAAAAATAATTGAAAACTGTTAGTAAGGTAAATTATAGTATCCTTTTTTTTTATTCATTGGAAAGTTATATCTATCTTACATTTTGAAGACTACTGAACAACGTAAGGTCGCTGTAAAAGACTACTCAGAAGTATGGGCACAAAAGTTTTGGAATAAACTCTATTTCCACAGGACACATTTAAATGCATGTTGCTTTTCATGACAGTTTCCACATTTAGGGAAAATAAATCATAAAGTCTGTGGGCAAGTAGTGTCTTGCAAAATCATGGGCAATTGTTTAGATTATGCAGTATGCAGATAACTGGTTTAAGTAGGCTTTTTACCCAGACATTTCTAAATACGAACAACATTCACCCTGTTGCCCAGGGTAGGAATTCATGCTAACAGTAGAGCCAGTTGGCAAAACTCAACTCCCATTGGCCCAGAATATGTTCCTAGTGATAAGATTGCAATTCTAATGCAACTTCCATTTCAGTGCATTGCTCCAGATTTGTGAGAGTTTGAATGAGAGTAGCTAACAAAAAAAAAAAAAAAGAAAAGAAAAGGGGTAGGGGGGTTAAAAAAGAACAATTCAAAGGCTTGATTGATTTATGTGTAGTTTGAGGATCATCAGAAAAAGAATAATGTAACATGTCACACCTCTGGTGAGCATCATTAGTGTGCTTTTTTAGTAATCTGTTCAGTATTTGTATTGGTGGTCGACTTACATAGGGGTCAACTGTATAAAAAGTTAGACAATATTCAGTCTATAGGCTGAACTGCATAGCTTGTATGTAGATAAAACAATTCCTTCAGCCAAATTTTTACGACTTTTTTATTACCTGAAATGATAAAAGGGTTTTATAATGCAAAGAGTCAGGCAACCTTAAGATCAGGGAATGGGGATAGCCTGCCAACAGTAATATTTTCAGATGAGCAGGCTTTGTTAATTCCTGGTAGGCTTACTAAGGAGATGATTTGGGGAAGTCATTAAATTGTACTATCTTTCCAAAGTGAAACTGAAGGTTAATTAATTCTGCAAAAGAGGTTCATGATTATATCTTACAGAATATGAATAATTACCATACTAGTCTGTTTTTCTTGATTTGCATCACGTGAATAAAACAATCTTTTACAAAAAATAAGGAAGATTATTTTTCTACTGGTATAGTGGTATTTAATAGTATTTATTTAGTGGATTTGGCTTATAAAATTTGGGAAGCTATGAGATGCCAGAGTTAGACTCAGTTCAATCATGTTGATTCAATGTCTCAGTATGAAACATATTTGATCTTGTATCTATGAAACTTGTTTCTCTAGATAATTTATGTGATAACTATCAGTCACAGATTGGTGAACTGGGCTGGATATGTCTACATTTGTTGTGCTCTAGTGTGCTTGGTGCAGCGTGGCTAAGCTAATAATCTCTACCATTTTTTTCCACAAAATAATATATTTTATCATTTTTCTTTATTATTTTCCTTATTAGGCAAGAATAATCTATTCTCCTACCAAAATACTGTTGGTTTCTAGCAGAAAAAAAAGAGCACTAAAGAACGTCGTGAAGTGAATGTCTTCTTTTTCTCAGTATGAAAATATAATCCTACATGTACTAAAGCATGATTTGTAGCCCAGCTAAGATGTGTTAAAATCTGTTATTGATCATACTGAAATGATAATGAGGACAAAACTGGCTACACCATACAGTCTGGTGTTGCCTGGATGTTCATTGTTATTTCTCATCACAAAGGGAGCAGTGAGGTTACAAATCTGAAAAGCAGGTGAATACTATGAACTCAACAAATTTGACAACTTTATAGTTAGGTCAAAGTATATGATAAATATCTAACCTGACAACTGTGATAATTTTTAGAGGAAGATTTTGTACCTGGGAAGGGTGCTTTAAACCCAATGTAATACCCTGTAATAGAATTGAAGCACATGCTTTAGTGTTATGCTGAATTGAGGTGAGCTCATGGATAGCTTCAGACCCTGTTCTCAGCCTGGGTCTTTGCAGGTAGACTCTGTCTCACAAATTCCACAGAATGCAGAACTGAGTTTCAGTGTATTTTGAAGGTGTTTGCAAAGGTTTTTGATGCAACAAGGCATCAGCTAGAATTTGATTACCCCTAAACCATGAGATTTCATAGTTGTCTGACATCTGAGATGTGAGTATGAGAAAGTGAATAGATAATCCAGATTTGCAGTACTAATTTGTATACAAGAAGATAAGACTAGCTGGTAGGTACTTAGTAGCTGCTGAGTCAAAAGGAAAGGCAGTAATTTTGCTTTATTTCTCACTGAAAGTGGGGGAATGTATTTTCAAGGAGTTTCAAGCTAGCAAATAATCATCATGAAACTTTTTTCTCTAAAATTACAGTAGAAAGAGAACTGAAGAATCTAGTAATGTTTCCTATTTGTTGTGTAAATGGATATTTTTGTCTTATACTGGACTCGTAAGGTTTAAAACTTTCTCTCAGGTGCACTAATATCAAATGACAAGTAATTCCTCCACTATCAATATTGTATACACAGTAGGTTACATGATGTCATTCATCTTACACTCAGGCTCGTGGTATTCACTTTTTAAAAAATACCATTTTCAGAGTAACCAGATACAAAAGTTCAACAATTTATTTTTTTAAATTGACATTTTAACAAACACTTTTCCAGGATAATAAGGTAAGACCATCCATGTTTGTGTCATTATCAATTTTTTGAGTGCTTTAGGAGTACACCCTCATCAGGAGGCAGATTTTGAATTTTCGAATAATGAATGCGACAAATGCTGAGAAAAGGAACCCTGTAGTCACAAAATAAATTTATTGTTGTTGGTATCTCCATTAAGGTATTTTTCACATTCCCAGGTGATCTCTTGGAATAACTGGTCTTAATTACAGCCTTTTCAAAAATAATGACTGTGTGTTACTTTTTCAAGGCAGATTAATGTTAACTATTTTGAGGTATACATAATTCTTCTTTTGGATCTCAGATAACAAAAATTTTTGGAGTATAGGTTAAGAGCCCCAGATTGATGGCCTACAAACTTTCAGGCTGAAACAGACTAGCCACTTATTAGTACAGAAGACTACAGAAACACTTAGGGATAAAAGTAAATGGTGCTGCCTTCATGAGCACATGAGCACATGATCAAGGCTAGTAAATCTTCTGGCATCGATTGAAATTTTTCTGTGATCTCACTGGCTTTTCATACTGGAATTAAGGCCTCAATTTTGAAGACAGCTACAATTGCTCTTCACTTTAGATGGCTGAGCCCTGCACATATTCACTGAAAATGTTTAGCTTCTTGTCTGCTCTTTGTTCAACTGTCTATTCTTTAGTCTCAATACAAGTTTAACCCACTATAACAGTATTCAAAAACTTCTCTCTCACTCACACTGTTCCCAGTCCCCTTTCTTAGTGTTTCTTTAGCACAAGAGCTTCTTGGAAATAAGCTTAGGTTCCCCATAACACAGTGAAATTGTGCATGTTTTCTGTTAACACTGCAATGAACAGACACCCTCTTTCTTTTTCATTGGCTTTAACTAAGCAGGATTTTAGTGCTCATGATTTGAAGTGTTGGCTTGTAAAATTCACAGATAGAAGTCATCTTGAGAGAAAGTAGCTGCTTCTTTTTTCACCTTTTTTTTGTACATCATGGACCACTCTTAAGTGAGCTATAAAATGATGATACAATTATGCACAATGGTAATACAATCAAGCTGAAAAATTTTTCAAAGGCAGCTCTGCATTAAAGGTAGTGTTCCCTGCTGTTTGAAACACTCTAAATGGTCTGCTCCACTTTGGGCAGTTATTGTTAAAAATGTTAGCTGAGATTTTGCTTCAGCTGAAAAATGCTGTGTAGGCAGATCTGTTGTAGCAGTGTGAGCCTGGGCCTTCCTTTATAGTTTAAAACAAATTGGAAGAGGAAAGGAACATTTCTTCCTGTGGACCCACTCTGCCCTCCTGGCAGGAAGCTCTTTGCAGCTGCACTGCTGGCCACCTGTGACAGCAGCACTCAATAGCTGGATATCCTGTTGTACGACTGGGCTTCTCAGCCATCCAGGACGACTATGTGGGAAGTAAATTGTGACTTTCCAGGGTTTTAAGCATGCCAAAATCAGGTATGAAAAAAAGGACGCTGGAACTCACTAAATCCCAAATGTTCTTGGCAGACTGCAAATGATGCACTCGATTTCCAAGACATGATCACGTGTGTGCATGCATGCATGTGTGTAGGAACAAGAGACAAAGGTGTTTTATCTCAGCTATGGTTTCAGATCCTCAGCAAGCTGTTGAAAAGCTAACAGCTAAACAAGAGCAAATGAAACAAACATCAAAACTAACCACAAGTTTCCAGTGTTCAGGTGGAAAATCCACAGACTGGTTCAAATAAGAATGCCTATGAAGGAATCTCAGTTTTGGCCCTTCTTCACTCTTTTGTACAGGGAAAGTAAAATCAGAGCATATGATTTGCTCTCCTAGAGACATGGACACAGGGAGATGTAGGATTTTAAAACTAAGTCTGGAAAACCTGTCTAAGCATGAATCACAGTTTTAGATCTGTTAGATTATTTTTTTTAAGGACTTTACACAGGTGAAAGCATTCTATGTATCCCAGGACCTAAATTTTTTGCCTGAAAGGAAGAGGTGGGAACAGATTTACTCTTACACACAGGTTATACACTTGGATAAATGTTTTATAGTGGTTTTCTTTGAAGCACTGATTCTTATATTGCAAGTAGAAGACAGGATACGTTACTTGTGTGTTTTGTAGTATAATAACTTTTATACTTTTATGGTAAGTTAAATGGACCATAGGATTCCTGGGAATTTAAAACTTGATTGGATGGGCAAACTGTCGCTTATCTTTAGACTTAATTCCATCTGACAACTAAACAAGCGTGAACTTGAATACACCACTGTACCAAAGATGCATTCACCTTTATGTCAAGATGTCCCTTAACATTTAATTTTAGTGAATGTGGCTACCTAACCCATCTAGATCTTTTTGAAAGCCCATCCAGAATGAAATTTGCTTAAATGAACATCAAACCTAAGTGTCAAGCTAGGAGAGAAACACATCAGTATGATCACTTACAATGCCTATGTTTTGGGTGTTTGCTTTACAGCTTTAGACATACAAACTTAGCTTCCTTAAATCCATGTTATAGACTGATGTTATAGACTGATGAAACTGCAGCAAATAGACACATGCAGTTCTTGCATGTTTCTGCACATGTGAAATACTATGAGGATGTTGGGTGTCACTGAGCTGACAAACTGTCATCAAGAGCTTAACATCAATTTAAGAAAAAACCCCACAGTTTTCAATAACTAATAGCTCCAATAACAGGGGCCACAACTCACAATACAGTAGTATAATGAGATATGCCATTGTACCAGAGGTTTCCTTCAAGGCTAGCGTAACAGTTGTAGGTGCTCAGTCACAGGTTAGTGTGTGTGAGTGCAAGAGAGAAGTGACATCAAAGCATATTTATTCAAGCAGAATGAAACAAAGCTTACATGTAGTAAATGTCATCAGATACATAAAGGCAACCGGGAAAAGGGTAGGCTCAGTGCCTTTCTACAAAAGATTTAGAGCAGTGAGTACAGAAATTAGCTCTTCTTGGAGCCCATCTTTGTTGATGTCTTAAGATTAGGTGTATTCTTTGTGAATAATGGAAAGGCCTCAAAGAAACTTCTCACCCTGCAGTTTCTCTCTCTAAAAGAAACAATCTGTAAGATCCAGCAAACCAGACAAGTGATTGAATCTGAAAGAAGAAGGAATAATATGCCTGAATATTTTGTCATCAAAACAAATCTTGAAGCTAACTGCTAATTTAGGAAGTTTAATGTTGAGTCATCAATCCTTTGCCTTGTGTCTCTTTCATAAACCCCAAATTAACCAAAAGTGTACCACTTCATCCTAGTGGAACACCTCCGAATTAACTGGACTTACACTAGGATTGCATTTGGCTGCACAAGCCACAGCTAAAACAAAAGGGCTAGCAGATATCTCTAACATTATTTCAATAACAAATTAAAATGAACTTTTATAGAAAATGTTACATTCTCACAGGCCCAGTTGTCCTTCTTCATTTACTGTGGTAAAGCAGAACTAAACTTGTTTTAAGAAACAACGGTCTTCTCCTATAAGACAAGAAATATTAATTTGGCTAATGTATACTAAAAAATGCTATTAATCAAATGAATCTGTTGACTATACTTTTTCCTGAGGAGCAAACTCTATACTGGGATTTCTCATCATTGATGGTCTCCCCTGTTAATTACACTGAGAACGCCTTTGTTTTGTTTGCAGGAACTCATCTTTCTCCCAATGAGTATGTAAAAGGTCATATGTTTCCACAGTGTCTCTGCCAAACAGTCAGAAGAAAGGGTCATGAATTATGACATGCTCACAATCAAGAGCTCTAGTGCTTCAGAAAACTGCTTATTTTGTTGCTCCTTTTTTTCTTATTTGTTACTGAAGTAAAAGGTCTGCTGATTCACTTGTTCTTTTCTTGGGAAAACCTGTTTTCTCCTTTGAAGAGCCCTGAGTGCCAAGACTTCACTGGTAATAAATGTGCAAGCACAGCTTGGCTGTGAACTTTACCAAAGTGTTAGGATTGTCTCTTTTGAAAGTCGTACAACTGGTATAAATGATTGTTGCCTCTATGTCCAATTACATTCAGACAAGAAAAGAGGAGATCAGTCCATAATAATGATAAAGTACTCAGGGACAAACACAGGTTACAGTACAGGTATCATTATTGTACATGCACTGGTAATTAGGAACTAAAATGCAAGGAACCACTGGGGAATGTGATAGCTTTTTACTGTTTATTAATGCATTTTATAGAAATACTATTTTGTATAACTTAGCTAATTATGAGGCGAAACATTTCAGAAGAGTATCCTGTTAGCTAGATTGATATTTTGTCCTGCATAGAAGGATACATCAATGCTCCAGAGTTTCCTTCAATGCCAAAGTAGCCCTCATTATCACTTTTTCCCCCAAATTGGTTAGACAGCTGAATCATTGTGGTCAGTTTGGGTCAGCTGTTCTGGTTGTGTCCCTTCCCAAGATCTTGCCCACCCCATCCCACTGGGGGGGTGAATGTTGGGAACAGCCTTGGTGCTGTGTGAGCACTGCTCAGCAGTAGTCACAACATGGGTGTGTTATCAGCACCCTTCTAGCTCCCAGCACAAAATACTGCTGCTATGTGGAAAACCAACTCAGCCAGACCCACTACAATCATTCACTGCATTTTTTTCCTACATATTAAAGCTGATGAGATCTAGTCATAATGCTATTTCAGTTTTGAAGAAACTTGGTTGTTAAGCTACCATAAATCTTCTATTCCAAGCCAAGTGTTCTGTAGAAAATTTCACAGGATGAAAAAAAATGTCAGATTTGTTTCTTTGAACATGACTAAAATGCTGCATCTGTAGCAGACACACACACACAAAGATAAAAAACACCTCATAAAGATCATGGCCTTCAGTACAACTGAGATGCATAGAAGCAGATTTCCCTTTTCAATAACTACAGGTTCCAGTCTTGCTGTAAATATTGCTATGTGGTATTACTGCTAAGCAAGAGGGCAGAGAGTTATCGCACAGTCCATTATGGGTTCCACAATTCCACCCCATGAATTTCAGTTAGGAAAAAATTGGAGACCTATAGTATTACTCAGGCGACAGGGTGAGGTTAGGCTGTAAGAAAGGAGCACTGACTACATGGTGCTTGCAGCAGAGCAAAGGATAATTCAAAATATTAATGAAAGAGAAAATCTATTCATTGCATGAGCATGTGAGCAAAGCCTGGTAGCAGTAGAGCCCATAAAATAATTCAACATCCCTCTAGGTCTGACAAAGTTATTCCTTTCTGGTGAATGTGTGGCTTTTGTTTTTATTTCATGAAGTTTTATCCCCTAGTCTGAGTATGCCTCCTGAGGGAGCATTTTCCAAGGAGACCCTTGGAATCCAAGTAGTCACTTTGTTCCTTGCAATCTGGCATGCAGATTATAAGTAACCAGAATAATAACAAAAAGGATTGAAACTTGGCCATCTTGACATAGATATCAGATAATATATGTTAGAGCAGTGTTAGCCTTTTCTAATCTATATAGGGACTGGAACTGAAATAAAGTCCCCTAGTGTCACAAAACGTTTCCTTTAAGTTGTGTAGTTGTATCATGTCTGGCAAAACGTTTAAGATATGCATGTTTCCTGACATCTCTATTCAAGGACTATCCACTGAGTCTATTAGTTTTTCACTGCTCTTTCACTAGACTGGTCTTAGGCTCCTATGACTGGGGAGAGGCAGCAAAGATAGGAAGAATAGAAAAATATATATAAAAATCTCAACTTTAATTAGAATGTGTTTCTCTAGACTGCTAGTATTTGTGTTATTCTTAATGGGAAAAGATAAGTACAGCTTTCCCATTGGGACTGAAAGAAGGGAGGGGGCTGAAAACAAGATATTTATTTTGTGGAAATTTTGAAGGCTTCAAAATTTATTTTCATTCCTTAGTGGGATAAAAATGAGCCATGTTCTTATTTACACAGAGGAAAAAAAATGTGAGAAAGGGCAAGAAGACTCAAAGAAGGGTTGATACAGACACACATATGGTCCTGTTATGACTGGAGAAATCATCTTAACCATCAGAATGCCATTTACTTCATTCATTTCTCGACTGACAACTCTTCTTCGTAGGAATAATCTACTATTTGTTGCCCTATGCCACAGCAAATCTTTAGTACCAGAACCATCCCAATCCAAAAGACATAAATAAATAAATAATGCTAGTAAATATCATGAAAACATTTGCATTAGTCACATCGAAGGAATGATACAGTAATACTGGGCAGGAATATGTCAGATCTTCAACACGTCTGGCATCTAACAGTTATATTAACTCTACTGATGATTTAGTCAAGGCAAACTGAAGACCATTTAGCCCAAGTAATTTAGGCTTCTTCTGTTTCTGCGTTTTATATTAATACAACCTTTCTAGTTCACCACATTCTCTTTTAGGGCATGTCTAAAGTGGACAGGCCACATCTCACTCAAGGATCTTTCTGAAGCGACTGGGCTTAAAGCCAGCTCTCTGTCAGAAGACACATGCACATGTTTGTATGGCACTGTGGAGGTTCAAGCATCACCATAAAATCTATGGAAATTGATTTTTTTGTGCATAGTGCCTTTTTCAAAGAACCTCTCAGGTGTAAAACCTGTTTTTATCCATATTTCAACATGGAGTCAGGAAACCACAGAGGGACTCTGTTGTATCAGCCTTCCTATATCTTGCTAGCTCTTTCTACCTTCTTGGTTTAGTAGAGTATTCACTTGCCTTTCCCAAGCACTGTCAGTGAGTAGTAGCGCACAGACTATTTTATGCCAGATCTGCCAAAACCATACTGGAAACTGCACTCTCTTTCAGCTCAGAAGCTTAAGTGGTACCGCTATGTAAGGAACAAGGGTTTGGAATAAAAAGGAAAAATATAAAAGCAAGCAAATTTGTTTTTCTGTTCTTCATTGTAAACAGTCTTAAAGAACTATCTATTAATTTCAGGCCTAAAAATCTCTGATTTTAGATTTCATGGCTGTTTAGTTTCGGGGGGAAAGACCCCAACTTCAACAAATTATGATAGTTTTCATCATTTTACAAATAAAATAATAATCATAGAACCCCTCAAAATAACAACTAACCTGTCTGAAACCATGTGTCATATTTTAAACTCACCTGTCATGAGACTGCACATCTGCTAAGGAAAGCTAGCAGCAATAGATCTATCCTATTTAATGTCTCAGACATGCAGTTATGAGACTCACCCAATGCAGAATCAATAATTTATACAAGAAATCCTGCATGTATCTCCCTTAACTACCAAATAATAGATGAAAACTGACAGATAAAAGCCCAACTTCAACAACATCTCAGAGAAAGATACCATGTACATGCAGTGCATCAGTTAAATCTGTTCTCTTGAGTATGTACTATGTGATGATTGGAGCTGGAATAAAATTCAGCCGAGGAAAAAAAAAATCTTTAGCTTTGGATACCAATAAACTAGCTTGGTTGGACTCCAGATAACAGGGCAATAAGGTCACAGGGTGATTTATGAGGCAGTCATGCTTCTTTCTTTCAACCTCTTTTGACATCACATTGGAAACCTACAGGGGATGTTACCAAAAAAATGTCTGGACCACTCTGCAGTCAGAAATTTAAGGTTCATGGAGCTATAGAGACAGCTAGCAAGCAAGCTGGAGCCTGTTTCCTGCTGCTTGGTGTAAAGGGCACTCTCCTGGGACTAACTCCTGGTCCATGTTCCTATGGTATTTTCATTAAGCAGTCTTTGGATAAAATGCTAAGCAATATTTGGAGCAGAGTGTAAATACCAAGCTCTTCATTTTCAAATGTATCTACTTGAGCAGGGGCTGCAGTGTCATGCATTGACTCTGAGCTCTTACCACTCTTTCATTACTGGTTGTACATTGTACTATCTTCAGCAGCAAGGGTGTAGATCCCCACTTTCTCACTCCTGCCATTGCCTAGGCCATGATGTATCCTCCTGAGATATATCAATGTGGACCTCTTCATGCTCTAGGGGAATCTGAATCCCCACTTGTTGCATTGCTATTCTGACCACTAAGTGACTATGAAAATACGGACATTTCTCTGCCAGTTGTGGTTGCACACGAAAGAGATCATAACTGGTGTGCTTGGTGCTGAATTGTGCTGGCATTGTGTATCGGCATTTTCCAAGATGGGTTGCCTCAGAGTAATAGATGCTAAAGAATACAGCCAGAAGAGAGGACAAAACAGGAACACATGCACCTACCAGACTTCCAAAACAAGCCATACTAGCCTTGCCCCTTGTGGCCCTTGAGGTGTTGCTTCTGCAAGCCATTCCACTTAGATCCTACAAATGGGGCTCTGTGGCTTTTTAATGATCCTATTCAAACCCAGGCATCTGACTGAAATGATGTTGTAAAATCAACAGTCTGTCTGGTCTCTCTTAGGAGGCCTGAGTAGTCAGGTAATGTTTTTAATGACTCTTTTTCTTGGAATCAGAAAACAAATTTCCCTTAAAGTGAGATTTGCCCTGGTTCCTCAGGAGACCAGAATCTAACAGGCAGTGATTTACTAAATGAAGCAAAGGAAGATACAAAACCTTTCAGAAACTTGTTTTAGTTTACACTCTTCTATGGAATTTCCTTTAACAATTGCAATCCAAAAACAAAAGCTCTCAAGTGCTTGAAGTATCTAAGCTTATGATATTTCTTTTTTCTGCTTCTCTTGAATTTGATATTCTGTTTAGATCACGTTGGCATCACCTTTCAAACAGCTTGTGGTTTTTTTAACAAGTTCATTTTTAGCGAACAAGGAAGCAATCAGCAAGCTTCTCTGTCTGTTGTCAGGGGAAAAAGTCCCCCATATCTTCCCAACTCTTTGCCTTCTGACCTCTCCATCTCACCATGTACAAAGTAACACATGCCCCTGGTCCAATGCACAGATATTTTTTTCACAGATAGCAAAGCTCAGTTCATGATTTATGCTAACATTTTCTTAGAAGATGAATAATTTTGTTTTATTTTCCTAATCAGACTACATTAATGTTTTACCTCTGTTTATCCCTGTTTTTCAGTGTTTTTTACTTCCTTTTAATTGATCTGAATTCCTGGGAACATGATCACCCAGAGCAATTGAAGAGAATTCTTGCATATCTCCTGAGCCTACATTAGACTTCATTAGTACTCAGTGCCACTGATACCCATCTTGCCTTTAGCTGGGGGCTAGCAACTTACACAAGAGGAATGGCTTCTCCAGAATTAGGTATTTGCCAATAAATAGCTATATTTCAGGGCTGCTTGCTACTGTCTGCTTTGGAAAATATCAGTATCTTGCAGTATCTTGGCTGAAATTGTGCCTAAAGGACAGAGGAAGCCTGTTCACTTAGAATAGAAGTTTTTGTTTTAATTTTTCTTTTTTTCAGTGTTGAAAACCTGATGTGCGAAAGTTCTGGCCTGGATTCTACAGATGTGCTCAACTCTCCTACAACTGATAATAGAATAGCAAAGTAAATAAGAAAAATGTTTATCTTCCCTACCCACCATACTTTCAAGGCAGCCAACACCAACTACTACTAATAAGGAGGCTCAGGGGAAGAGACCTTATCACTCTCTATAACTAGAAGGTTACAGCGAGGTGGGTGCCAGTCTCCTCTCCTAAGTAACAAGCAATATGACAAGAGGAAATGGCCTCAAGTTGCACAAGGGGAGGTTTAGTTTGTGTATTAAGAAACAATTCCTCACTGAAAGGGTTGTAGAGCATTGGAACAGTCTGCTCAGGGAACTGGTGAAGTCACCATCCTTGGAGGTATTTAAAAGATGTATAGACGTGGCGCTGAAGGACATAGTCTAATGGACTTGGGTTGTTAGTGGACTAGTGCTGGGTTAATGATAGGGGAAATTCTGCCGTCTACTACAACATAATAGAAAATGCAGGTAACTGCATTAAGCCTACCAAAACTCTCCTATTTGTAGCAAGATCCATAAAAATGAAATTCATGCCCATTGCAATTGACAACAAGATACTGGAATCTGGCATGGAGGTTTTATTTAATTTTCTCTTGGTACAAGCTTTTGGATCCTACTTCTTGTACTACTTGGGGCTTTTAACATTAATCTAGATAGAATAATTTAATTTTAAGAGTAGCCCAACTGTATGGACCAACTTCTTCTCTGTGAGGCTTTTGAGGCAAATGGCAAAACCTTGTTAACAGCTTAAAAAAGACAAGTTAAAAATCAAGCTACAAAATTCACACTTACCTTTAGAAATAAATAAATTCAGCTCCTGATTAGAAAAGAAAAACTATTCAACATTCACTGCCTTCTACTGGAAACCAGACTACTTATTTGGATTTAAGAGCACACCTTCAGGAGTCCTATATTTTTAAATGTTTGCTGGTGTGTTTTGCAGAGCAGTTAGTCTGTTTTGTTTCTGTGAGTAATGAATTTATCTGTTCATAGCCTTTATATAAAGATGTGGGTTTTGAAATAAACAAATGTCATTCCCTAAAAAAACCACACATCAACACAAGCACCTTCTTCTATATCAACTTCTCTGCCGATTTTATGGAATTAAGTCAATTTACGTATATTTAGCTAACTATATTTAAGATTTACAAGGAACTGTACTGAGACAATGATCATATGAGCAATAGTGCCTACCGAAATCACAATTTAATTGCTTCTAGCCTCTCAAACATAAAGGTCACCGTGGGGAAACACATTTTTGTCTTTGCTCTAAGGTGGATGAACAACTGAACTATGTTACCCCAGAGGTAGAATACTAACAGTATTTCCCAGTGCCTTAGTCTACTTTGTAGACTTTAATCCAAAAAGTTGGCAATAAATTGAAGACCATTAGAAGCTACACAATGCTTCTGATGAATTACAGGTCATTCAGAAATCGTTTATATCAAGGCATCTAATCTTGAGAAGGAAAGCTTTTTTGTTGTTTTTTTTATTGAGTTTGCAATATATTCAAGCAATGATATTTTAAATGTGCTAAACCTTGCTTCTCTTAGATGCACACTGCCATTTCAGAGATATAAGTAAACTCAATTTAGCTAACTTATTTTTAAACATGTCTTTTACCTGACTTCAGATAGATGTGCCATTCCTGTTGAGAGTGACCTCAGAGGTTTTTCACTCCATTACAGAGTAAGGACTGCCTATCCATTCCTTTTCCCTTCTGCCTCGCTTATTGATTCCTATTATCAGCTTCTTCACTTCCTCTTCAGTGGCACAGACATAAATCCAGTGATATGACCTGGGCTAAAAAAACTTGCATTTGGTCACTGAAGCAATTTACAAGTAGACTGTTGAAATTATTTGCTATGCCAAAAAAGATTATTCCACTTTTTCAATATGATTGTTTTAGCAAAGTCCATTTAAATGAAAACAAAACAAAGTAAAAAAAAGAAAAAAAGTGGTGGTCTTGCATGAAATGGCAGGGACTAAGACCTCATACTCTTGACTGAAGTTACTTGTGTCAAAAAAGAATCCATCGACCCAATGTCTTATACCAATGTTATTTAACTACAAGCGACGTAGTTGCTTTTTTAAATTTTTTAAATTTTTTTAAATTTAGGCTGAAGTTTTTAAATGCTTTTTTCACCAAATATTGATACATCTGTAAAATTTTTACTGCTTCTGAAATACTGAAAAGACAACAGATCCTTTCTTTTCCCTATGTTTTGTAGGGAAAATGCTTTTCTGACTGGATAGAGCTTCTGTGATAACTTCCTAATTATATTTCATTTTGTTGCATGAAGAATCCCGAGAAAACTCAACTTCTATAAAAAATGAGAGACATTAAAAATGTATTTTTATCAGTCACCACAGCCAATCACTTCCTTCCAAAGAAATAAAGACATCACACTGCCTTTAAAATCTGTAAAAGTGGCATCTTCTAATTTAAGAGCTCTAGCTTTTGCATATAATAAAACTGTGTATTTAGAATTGTATCTGGTTAGGATTATTAGCCGACAGAAACAAATTTACTGCCTTGTTAAAACCTTTTAGCACAGCAGAAAGAGCATAACAAAGCTGTAGTCTTTTCCATCTTGTATGGCAACAACTGGCTTGTTTACAAAATTTTGAGCAATTACCTGCTGAGGAAGTCCACTTAAGACAACTGCATTTACTTTACTGTTGGAGAGATTAAGTGTTTTGGGTTGTGGGGTTTTTTTTATTTCAACTGTAAGCGGAGGATTAAACATTAGAAAACATATATTGAACTTGACTTTCATATTCTCAGAGCTGAGTTTGCAGCACTAACAGTTATTGCATTAACTAGTAGCTTGTCCCTTTTGAAGGAAAATAACCACAGGCAGGTCTGCATCATAAAATGTTGCCAGTATAAATTTTTCACTTTCATTTCTGAGCAAAATTTCACTGCTACAATATTTTTTGAGGAAAAATTACACTGGAAATGCATTTCATTTCACAGTGTAACGGATGTCATTTAGGAAAATGTCTTAACACTACTATCAAAAAGAAACCCCTTGCGGTATTTTGCCATTATAACGTTGCAGAACAGTTGTAGTGATAAAGATGAGCCACAAGAGCTTACCAAGGGCAGATCTTTCATGTCCACTTCCTATAGTTCTCTGATATTATAAAGAAGAGCTCTTTTCTTGGACAATAGGGAAAACTTAGATGGTGTGTGATACGTGCTTCAAGCAAAGCTGGTCAACAGAAATCTTTCTTGCAAGCCTTATGACCTAGTAAGTGTAGACTGTGAAAACAGTGGTTCAAGATTTGGTCTTGCCAAAGCTGGGGTACAAGTACTCCCTGGCTTCTTCCAGTCACTTTCAGCCTTCAAGGAGCAAACAAATGAAAAATCACTGATTTCAGGCAAACCAACAAAACATAGAGGTAATTCCAGTTTCCTCTGGATATTAACCTCTGTCCACTGATTGCCCCTTCCCTCTCCTTTTGCAGCCAGAAAGGCCTTTTTCCCTAGTCTGCCTGTGAATAAACTCAGCACAGCTGTGCCGGCCATGCTGCAGTGCACGTCTCCACAGTGAGGGCCAGGAAGCTGTGGTCTCTTCCCGAAGAAAGCTGGCCATTTGGCTAGGAGCTTTGGAAGGAGGTATATACCACATCATGGAGAAAAATGCCAGCTACATGTGATGGCTGAGAAAATCAGTCTGGAAAGACAATTAAGAGTACACAACAATGATTCCTTTAATACACTGTGGATTGGTAATGTTTTTGAACAAAGTAGAAGAGAATAGCTTAGAGTGCTGGAGGAGGAGGAGGAGGAGAAGGAGGAGACAATGCCTTTATTGTCTTGTAACAAAAACAATTCTGAAGTTTACCTCAGCAAAACTCATGGCTTGAAATCTTTTTTCTTTCCAGTTCAGGCTTGATGTGCAGTGTGTTCACCTAGTTTTCCCCCGTTCTTAATTGCATGTACACTCAAAGACTTTTTTGTTGAGCACATTTTACTACTAAAAGGAGAAAAAATCATTGAATGTTTGAGAAGCTGATTGACTGGCTTTCAGCACTGCTTCCTTATAGTTTTAGACAATGCCACTGACCCTTTTACAAATAACTGTACACACTAAAGAGTGAAACTTTATACACAGTTAAAATTAAGCTTTTTGGCCAAGTTTTGACAGCTGTGATTCTAAAACAATGTTTTGGCTCTGATCAAAAATATGACATTATTTCCTTTTGAGTTTCTACCAGGAACCATATGACTGATAGACGTGGAGGAGGAGTGAGAGCAAGAGAGCAAGAAGCTCTTTCAGCTGCTTTCCCAGTAGAGCTCAGAGTGCAAAAGGAAATGATGAAGGAATCCCATTTTTCCAAGGCTTTAGGTGTATTGTAGGTGGTTCCTGAGATACTGTTTGAAGAGAGGTGAAAATCATGCCTTGCATATTTATTATCAAAGATGAAGTCCTGAATCACAAGATCAGGACATGAGACTACACTTTGATTTTCTACTCTTCTCTGTGAAAAATAAAAAAGGTATTCATGCACAGGGTGTTATTTATATTGCTTTAAGAGTCAGATGAACCATCAACAGGTTCATGAAAGCCCCAGGTGGAGCTAAGGCAGGGAGGGACAACCTGTGCACTCACCAGCACATTATAGTACTTGCTCAAGTACCTAACTTTCCTTAGTAAGGCCTCAGCTTGGCTTTTGACCACAGGCAATTGCTGTGGTTGCTTTTGCCAAAACCTGTTCTGGTTAGAGATCATATCAGCGTAAGAGGTGGTCCAAGCACGTCCACACTGGGCAGGCTGAGCTCTCTGCTGCCTGAGCCTGTAAGAGCTCTGAAATACACCAGTGTCTGAAAGGCGGCAAGAGCTGAGGGGACCCCTGAAAGCCTGCCAGGTTTCACTGAAAAATCATTACTGGCTGCAGCAGGTGGTAACTTAGAAGTATAGAAATCATTTCTGTGGGGATTGAAAAAGGGTGTTTAAGTACTACTGTTGGTTGCGATTTCCAGAGGTGCAGGGAAATGTAGTCTAGTGCCTATTATAGTATTACCTGCACTAATTACACTACCTGCACAGGTTTGAAATTCCCTTTTAAACGCCGCTTTTAAAAATTGAGCAAAAGGCTTTCAGCTGAATCTTTTGGCTGAACTCTGATCTTTTTGAGACCTAACCCCACCAAGCTTTGTGGAGTTTGTCACAGCTGCATTAGCAACCAGAGTAGCTAGCTGAATCCTGTCCATCTCCCACAAATACTGCAGAGGAGAACATGGCCACAACAGCAGTAAGTCAGGTGTTCTCCACCGTCCTTTCAATAAAATATGTCTGTGCTGAAATTCTCCACATCTAAGATGAACAAACCATTTTTGGATGTAGGACTTAATGTGTGTAAACACACATTCTCAGAAAATGTAATGGAAAGAGGAAATAAACTGTTAGTTTCTCTGCAGTATGATGCCAGCAAGGAAAGACTCCTTTAAAAACCAGAGTGTATTGTGTTTAGTATGTGTGTATATGTCAATATATGGATTTTTAGCTTGTAATTCAGATTTTAGGAGCTTTATCTTTGTGAGTCATAATAAATGTAAAGAATTGAAAACTGTGAACAGAGGGGATATGTGGGACAGCTGTCAAAGACACACTAACCACATGGAATATATGAACTATTTAACTTTGCCAAGATCACCATGACTGGTTGAAGAACTGTTGGTCCTGCAAGGTACTTTAGATAACTGAACAGATGTACATGATATTCAAAAGGAAAAATACTAATTTATAAATTTCAAAAGAGCAAAATAGCAACATGTTTTGATTTAAATTAAAGAATAATTCAAAATCCATGAAGTAGTGAACAATTGTTAATGGATCATGTCCCAGTGGATCCCATTCGTATTCTGGAAGAAATAATTCTTCTGAACTGGAAACTAAAATATTTTTCATATTCCTCATTTGCCTCATTTGCAATGTCTAACAAAGCATCTACCATCTTGTGCATCATAGCAATTACTAAGTTGAAAACCAGCAATAAACCCAATGAACTACCTCAATTATTGTAAAAAAGGTATGGTCTGCTGATATAAGATTGGTAAAGACACTTTAGTATCAGCTTTCCTCACTCCCCCATCTTTACTTGAGACAAGAAAGAAAAGAATTTTACCCCAAGCAAGGATCTGACACATTGGGACAGTGGAGATAGAATGAGAAACTCATTAGAACATTCTCTATTTAGTTCCTTACCTCTTAAACTTACAGTATAATTAAAGCAGTAACAATATCATAAATAAAAACAATAGCACTACTTCCAATTTATCCACCTAATATATTAAGGTTTTAAAATGTGTCTTACCTCCTTCATTTGTCTTCCTTTATAAAGCTTGCGTATTCTTTTCATCTTGGTGAATATCAGCACATTTTTTTTTTCTCTTCTACATTTTGAGAGAAAGATATCAGAGCCTCATAAATGAGAATATTCCATATGCAACACATTTTGACTAGTTTTTTTGTTTAGATCTGCAAGACTTGGAAATTACTAAACTGACCAGGATCAAGGTCCATCTAATACATTATTTTATCTCAGAGGGTAGACACTCATAATGATTGTGAGAAAGAGGTATTGAAACTTCATTGTAAGTTATTACACAGGAAGAGTAAAATAATCTTCTCTTCAGGTAAATCTGACCTTTATTAGTGCAATAATTAAACACAAAAGCACAAGGTGTATCTTTCCTTCTAAAAACATTTATAAGTTGTAACACTGACTTTTCCTGCTAGCCTTATAAACTTCCAAACACTTTTATTCTGGAATTCCCGTGCCAATGAAATGTACACCTGAGTTTTTTTCTTTAATCCTTAAGGCAGCATTCATTATTTCCACGGAAATACTGAAGCAATCTAAACCAGCTGCTATGTTCTTCAGCTATTTTAGTTTAGAAAGAAGAGAAAACCAGGGAAGTATGTTCTATCTCTCCTTTACTCTTTCTGTTCTCTTCCAGCTATTTTGTAATTATTGTGATGACAGGTTCATAGTCTAAATGTATTTCCCATTAACAATGTGATCATAATATGCCTTTTATTTTTACAATTACTGGAATATTTTGTAAATTTTTTTGAATGAACTATTGGAATACTCCTTTAGAAGGAAGCATTGAAAACCTTACAGCTGAAAAAGCTTCACAGGTATATTTTTCTTCCTGCGAAGATTTTATAGATTATTGTGGATTTCTTAAAAATGTCTAGTCACTGAAATAACAGGAGACTAACACTGGTTGAACAGTACAGGTAAAGCTCTGAACCTTGCAGAGAAGTACTAAAATAATCGCTTTTCTTTTAACTTGTGAATGACTATAGCTTAGGGTAAATACTTGAAACTTAAGTTGGGTTAACTTTTCTTGTCTCTTATTTGACCAAGTCAGTTCTGAGCTTTTAATTCAGTGCAGGTATTTTTTTATTGACATTTTAAGGAATAAAACCAAATGTTGAGGTGTTAAAGTTGCAGATTCTTGCTGTAAATTTTCATTCCACTCCCATTTTTGTTTGACTCTTAGGATGCAGAGGACACAAACCTCTGCAAAGATGATAGAAATTATTCAAACTTTTCCAGCATTTATCAAGTCTAGCATTTATCCATACAGCATGTGAGAATCAGGGAATTAGTAGCACAGATCTATGATTTGTCTCTGCATTTAGTTTGGAAAACACTTTTTACCCTATGAAGAAACAAACAACAAACAAAAAAGCACAAAAAAAAAAGGAAAAAAAAAAACAGCTTTGACTGGACCATTTAGAGGTAAAATACAATTGCAGTTTGCTTCCCTTGGAATGCTGTCTGATAACATTGCTTGTAAACTGGCCTTGAGTAGACTCCAAGATAAAGTCTAGTGGTCCTGAAGAGGTACTGACAATTATGATGCCATTCTTGACATTTATTAAAACTTGCCTTAAATATCTATGTTAGGTGATGTTATTAAAGGCTAATCACAGTGAATATGGACTCAGAGAGGATTGGGAGAGCAAAGACAAACAGGGCAGGGGGAACCCACTAACCTCTTCAGAGCAAAAAGGAGACTGATAGGACCATTTTCCTGGTAGGAAAGGCACCAAGAGGAGTCAAGGGAACACCATACAGACTAAAGGGAGTTGTTGTCTTCTGGAGGATCTGGATTATTTTGGGGTACCAGGAGAGTAAAATTTTGGAATTGTGTACAACATATGGAATGTTTTAAGGGAATGGAGGGAATGTGAGACAGTATGGGATGTTTAGGGGGGAAAGTGGGGAAATAGAGGGATGAGGGTAATCAAGGGGGCAGAAAGTATGGGACAATAGAAGGAGAAGAGGATAAGAGGGATCAGTGAAGTACAAACAGGATGCTGGTCAGCACACTTCTCTGACTAAGCCTAGCTGTGATCACTGCAGTCTGTCCTCCACTCATTAAATTCTATTTCTAAGTGTTTTTCATGTGGTTGCACTCTCTATTCTGTGAATATGAGACCAATAGCAAACTACATGGTGAGTACGCAAGAGATCTGAGTGCCAACAGCTGGAGTAGACCCTCGAGGACTCATAGGTCTATGGGCCAGCAACAGGAGGAGACTGAGCATTTACAGCCAGCTGCTGAAGAAATGCATACTGTTTCTATATATATTCCATTATTGTGCATTGCAGATATCTCCTGGCAGAAGAGGAGGAGCAGGATGGGGCCATGTACGCTCTTCATGCTCTGACTGTGGTGGATCTGTGTCACCAGGCATGTGTGTGTTGTGTGTGTCTGTACCTACTGGGAACACCAGCCCAACAGCACTGCTAGCTGGGACTGGGGCAGGCACCTGTAGCATACTTGCCTCTATGGGCCCAGGACAGGAGGGATCAGATGGGACCCCTATCCTGCCAGGGTCAGCAATCTCTAACCAGTGAAAAAGATGAAAGCTCTAGGCAGTCTGTTCCAGACGTTTAGTGTCCCTAATCCTAAAGGGTTTTCTTGACACATATATGTAATTTAAGATTACCATTTCCTATTCCATCCACTATGGACATGAGCATAGATCTTTCCCTCTCCACTTTTTGCTTCTTTGCCAGAGAACCTCAAGGGAGAACAGACCATGTTTGGAGGCCAATGCAATTTAAGTAAGCACATAAAGATTCTAGTGGTTAACTGGAACAATTCACAGTTCTCTCCTGAGTGCTGTTGCCAGTTCAGTGATATTTAATGTTTCCAAATACACTCCTAGCTGTAAATTTAACAGACTTGGCCCATGCTATATCACCTATGACTTAATACATTGAACAGACCTGGACTGAGGCCCAAGTGAAACCTTAGTGAACTCCACCTGTTACACCCCTCCATCCTGGCAATGAATCGTTCCCAGATACTCTTTGGGTACAGTTATCCTGCAAGATTGTGTCCAACAGTAGTTTCATCAAGACCATAGCTCCCTGGTGTGGCTATGAGAACAACACCTGAGAGAGTATCAAAAACCCCATTAAAGTCAGGACATATGACACTACTGCTTGTCCTCTGCTGCATCTGTGCTGCTATCCTGTCATGGAAATGAATTAGATTAATTTGACAAAATCTGTTCTGGACAGATCTGTGTTGGGTGCTACACAACTCCATTTGTTATGCTAAGAGCTGTTGCACGAGGGGTGACCCCCAGTCAGGGAGATGCTTAATAAGCCAATAAATCAAACAGGACTAGAAAGAAGTGCTTGGTGATTCAACCTGCATCCCGACAAGCACTTTCTGACACTTTGTCAAAAATGTGCCTGGCATAGCATCCAACTCACTCCATATTTGAAGCATTAGTAAAATATTTTATGTGTCTGACAACGGCAGGACAACGGCACTTCGGTTAAGAAGCAGACATAACCTGTATGAAAATGAACATACATAGTAACTTTGGATTGCTGGCAAATTGATAGAAGAATCCCATTTAACAGTATAGCTGTATAATAGCAGCAGTTATTGATGACTAGTACAATTACGTTTTAATTACCATTCTGGAAACAGGGCAAGTCCTGCCTAACCAACCTGCTAGCCTTCTATGATGGAGTGACTACATCAGTGGACAAACGAAGAGCTTTGGATGTCAAGTGTGTTATATGTTTCTATGAAACATTCTGATTTAGCGTATTTTTTAATAAGTATGCGCCAGTTAAGGATTTTTATATTGAAAGTTTTAACAGTACCTCTTCATTTCTGTCCTATTGCTATCATTTTTAAATCTTTCCCAGTAATTGTACATTTCAATTTTGTAAAATGGTTCTAGCAAGTAATTTGTTAGAAAGATGTAAAAATAAATTACAGTTGAACTGCATTACTTTAGAAGAAGGTTTCTGTAATTTATTTGCTAAATGAGGCTTAGAAAACTTCGGTTTATTTCTTCACTCCACTACCAGCTTCCTCTTATAATTAATGAAAATAAACTGACAGGGCCTCATGTTACTATGATTTTCTATATTCAGAAGGTTTCATGCTAATGGAAGGTTAGAAACATATGCTTACCAAGATATGATGGAGGAAAGGCAACATCTGCAAAAAGCATTTTGGCTATAGTAGACTGAGGTATATACTTCCTGCAGAGCTAGAATCTTATTCAGTCATCTTCTAGCTGTCAGTCATTTTCCCTTCATGCCCAGAATGACTCTGACCATAATCTAACTCTCTTTATTCTAGGTTCATGCCAATTTCAGACGAATTTTTTTTAAACATACGTATATTCTTTCTATGTATGATTGATCCATCTAATTTAGGGATCTAATTTAAACACAACTTCAATGACATCTTGAATGTGTGCCCCAGGTAATTCAGTTTGATTAACATAACCATCTTTGCTGAAAAACAAACCAAACTGCACCTAAATTATAGTTACATATCTGTTAGGAAGGTTACAGGTACAATGGCAAATGTGCTTTTGCTGAAGGTTACAGTAGTATATCCTCAAACCTCTGTATTCACAGGATGAATGGATGTGGCCCTGTTAGATTCCTATATCTAAAGAAGTTACCACAAAAGACAGAGATGAGGATGTGCTGACAAATGTGAATGTTATGTCTGTGATTTGCTTTTCCAGAACAGCCTGTAGAAGCAGGACTGACTGGCTTAATGTGAATTCTGTTTCTTGGGGGTGGTAAATTCATTTTTGTGAATGATTTTGAGGTTTCTCATGCTTGTTTGTCATTATTATTCTTCTCTGGATTTTTTTCAGTAGGATGGTGGTATAGTAAAGTCACTGACAACCCGTGTCCCAGATTCGCCTAGCATCCATTAACTTTGTGGGAAGTGGCCATAGAGAATGTGCTGCAGAGTTGTTCCACTCAGCTCCAGCATTCAGACACACATGTACTGACACCACAGATAAAGAAATCTACATGAAAAATAATTTCTGCAACTCAATCACTCGAAAATTAAAAATAGGAGAGGAAGGACGAGGAGGAGTTGGTGTTTAAGTATCCCCTATATCTTTTCAGCAACAACTATGTGTCTTAGAAACTGCAGTTTAGTGATATCTCTATATGAATAGAACTATAGCTCCATGGCATAATATTATTTAAATGTTGAACAAAAAATTCTGTGTCCAACTATGTTTTATAAGGAAAATATTTCCCAGAAGTTAAAATTAATAACAAATTTTAAAACCTCTCAACTCACCACTTTCCATAATACTCTGGAAGATAGTACTAAGAGAACAGGCATATTATTGGCTGACTAAGTGACTATAAGGGCGTACTAAATATTTTTTCTCAATTTCTAATAAAAATGGTAATTGTTTATTCATTTTTCAGTAACAAATGTTTTCTACAAAGTTCAGATTTCACTGTGAAAGTAGAAACAATCTCCCTGAACAGCTCAATTTTCTAGCTATGAAGATATTGTTTCCACAATTACAGGGGTTTTATTAGAGTTGTGGGACAGAGTGAAATAATAATTTAAAAAATAACATACATTAATATGTTCACTGGGTGTATCCAAAATTTTCCTCTTGTGCAGGTTCATTGTAAAAGGTATTGACCAGATCTGAAAGTACTCAGAGACATGAACAAGTATTGAAAGAAGTAGGGGAGCACAGGTCAGGAAGGATACACATCCTGAAGAATTCGTCAGGGTGTTACAAGACTTAAATCTACATAAGTTTGAGAAAACTAGAAATAATTCTTTATCTGGTGAACTGTTTATTGTGAAATACTTTTGTACTTGAAAACCATTTCCAGATCTCATCATCTGCTAATACTTCAGCTATTTGTCTTCTTTTATTATGTCTTTCTAAGTCGACTCAAGATGTTGTTTATAATTGCTGACAGTGTCTCTGTCAGATGTACACTACATACCTCCCAAATCTAATTTTGCTTTTATCTTTTACACAAAATAAAACTGCTCTTACTAGTTTCTAATGCCTGTTAGCCAGATCTCAGAACCAATACTTCTCCCTCATCTTCCTTAACCTGCTTCTCTGTTCATCCTCTCCTGTGACTCATTTCTCACTAACCTTATCACAAAACTGAATACAATGATTTTCTTAATATGGATGACTCCCAGGTGTGTACTCTAGACTTAGCTGCTTCTCTCTAGACCAAGAGTCACTCAAGAAGATACCTAAAATCGTTCCACCATGTCCCTCCCCACACTATCCTTTGATAATATTTTCACTGCTTATTTTTTCTCCTGGACATAGCCTGCTAGTCCTCTCCAACTCAGACTCTTCTGTAGGTTTTTCTGCCTGGGCTTTGCCCAGATATTGCAGTATCTATCAGACAAAATATACCCAAGAACTTTCCTGTCTAAACCTCCAACTAAAGTATGCAACTTCTCCAAACTTAAACCATCTTTTGTTTTTTTTTTCTCCTTGATAAATATTATTATGTCAGACCCATTCTGAATGCTGCAATAAGACATTTTCTGCTATGACCATGTCACATGTCTCTGTGCATTCCTCCACTTGCTTATCCTTCTCATTTATCAAACTTTTGTCTTCACTGCAGAAGCCACTACCACCATTTCCACAGAAATCTTATTTTTCATTTAAGACTCTGGGTACAGATCCTATCTGTCTAGTCCTTCCTAGAAGGACTAGAAGAAGAAGCTGTTTCTCAGAGACTGGCTGGGCATCAGTCTGCTAGTAGGAGGTGTTGAGTGCTTCACTTTGCATCACTTTCTTCTTCTTTTTACTTCGTGTATTAAAGAGTCATTATCTTGACCCATGAATTTTTCTCACTTCGCTCTTCTGATTCTCCCCCGCATCCCACCATGGAAGGGAGTAAGCAATTAGTGAGTGCTTAGTTGCTGGCCAGGGTCAACAGAAAAAAGAGGGTTTTTTTGAGAATTCCCCTGATATGGCACTATTATGAATCCTGTAATTTACAGCCTTTTGATGGTAATTGTGTAATTCCAACTGTAGGAAAACCTGACATAATTTTAACAAACTCGTAATGAAAGCTTGAGTCATGAAAAGTTTTTCTTACTTTTACTTTCAGACTCTTAGATTTTAGAGCTTCATGTTTTGTTCCTTGTTATTTCAGACTCTGAAAGTGAACCTGTTTAGAATGCTGTGGTGGGCTGTTTCATTACTTTTTCTTTTTTTTTCCTTTACTTTTTCAGAATTTCCTTTTCTGGTAGAAACAGTGTAAAGTAAATGAGTGTTGTAAATGATAGTGTTCTTGCACCTTTGTCACCTAAATGTTAACGTGAAATATACATACTTCCAAAGTATGTACATTTGCCCAACTTTAAATTTAAATGAAAAAAAATCTCTTGCTATTTAAGCAAGTTCAAGCACATTCAGTTTTGTCATGGATGGCTGGTTTTCCCACGTTCCTGTTTTTTGAGATTAAGAGATCTCCTTGCCATAAAAAGCATTAAAAGAATAGAAATAGCAGAATAAGAAAATGACTTGCAGCATGTTACTGTCTGGGCTATCAAGCTGGTTAACCCCCCTGAAGTGTTTAAGTTGCATTTTCTGTACACTGTTATCAAGACAAAAATCAGAGAGAAAATGAACTGGACTTGAACCAATCAGTAAGATCATATTTCACCACTTGCACAGCAAACAATTTCTGGCAGGTGGCAGGTACTAGAGAATAAGCATTAAACTTTTTGGCAAACTGAGCTTGTGAAGTAATTGCCAGACCGTTTAGCCTCAGCTGCCTGGAGTAGCTTTTCAAGAGATAAAGCACACTAATATAAAAATTAAATAACATCAAAAAAATTAATCTTCACTTTATTGAAGAAATATCACTGGCAACTCAGAACACAAAATATGCCTAGAATACAATTCCAGCAGTAGAACTGTTAGCATTAACATAGCTTTTTGCATGTACACAGTACAAGCAAGTCCTGTGCTTCTCCATGCAATGCAGAATTCTGCAGTTTTTGAATGAGTTTGTGAGTGAAATGGTGTAATAAGAATGAAAGGATACAAGAAATTTAAGTGTTAATGATTTATTTAATTTTGTATGACAGTAATCATGATATTCTGATACATCAAACTACTGAAGTCATACAAATGTAAGCCTAATACACTGCATGATGCACGTAAGTAAGTATGTTAGTATTTTATGTCAAAAATATTGATACATGTAATTTTAGGTGTCGATGTAGGTAATATCTTAGCAAAATCAAATCTTAAGTGTTTGGAGAACTAGCTTTTCTAATCCTAAAGATCTTGCCTTTGAGATTTCACGTAAGTTCTCAAAGTTTTTTGTTGACAATTTCAGCATTTTCTTTGAAGACACTTCCAGAAAAGAAGCTGTGGACTTTGTGCCTTGAACAAAAAGATGATTTCTGGGCCAGTTTTTCAAGCAAAGTCTGTCTGCATATATGATTTCATTCATGTTGTAGGTGCTGAATTTAGGATAAGAAACTGAAATAAACATGGAAGAAAAAATAAAGGTAACTTGATAAATTTTGACACAAGACTTTCTGATTTGTATACTGACTTAATAACATTGGGGAAAAGGTAACGAATGTAAGAAATGTATGTTTTTGTATCACAAAAGTTGCCCAGAGAGGTTGTGGATGCCCCATCCTTAGAAGTGTTCAAGGCCAGGTTGCGTGGGTGTTTGAGCAGACTGATCTAGTGGAAGGTGTCCCAGCCCATGGCAGAGGATTAGGAACTATATGATCTTTAAGGTTACTTCCAGCACAAACCATTCTATGATTCTGTGAAGACCAAAATTAGTCCAAGATTGTTTTGCTGACTATTTTGCCATACAGGCAAAACAGAAGATATAAAGACAAATCTCATGATCTCAACAAAACAGTGGGCAGAAAACTGCTGGATTGTATCAAGGTCAAGGTCGCTATGCTCTCTCCTTCAGGAGCTGTTTAGATTTTCTGTATTAAAAAATCTTTGTCATAAACTCCATTGACAGAAGGAACTGAAATCCAGGACTAGACCTTCCAAGAGAATGTGCTCATTACCAGACCCATATGCAATGGTCTTTGGTCTCTGTTAGGCCCTTAAAATCTATCTGTTCTTTAGCATGAGGGACAGAAAGTAAATGCAATCCAGTGGTGCATTGCATCTACTACTGTGATGGAGTTTTCCTCTTCAGAAGAGGAGGACTGAGAACCCTAGTCACCCACTCACTAAGCTGTAATAACAATAATGTACCTTTACTCTGCTTTTGTACCTAAACACATAAAAGGGTTTCTGTCTATCAGAACCAGTCCTAAAGAGTGACCAAGGCCACAGGCCTGCAAGTCAGTCTGAGGGAGCAACGCAGAACACCTTTCCCCTGTGGCATTCCTGTTGGCTGGCATATATTTTCCTCTCTTGGTATGTGGCACATCATGTATCCCATTGCGAAGTTCTTCTGGTCATGTAGCTGACTTTCTCTGCTCTGTGAATTACAGAAGTGAAAGGTGCCTCATTGTATTGATTGCCAGATTGGACATCAGGGCACATACATGCTTTTGTGAACTAAATGGCTCCAAGCATAAGGGGGGCTATATATCTTTCTCCATCTCAAAACCTTTGAAGAAATTCCAACCTAAGTGATGTTTTGTGGGAAAGTTAGACTGAGATTTGATGTCCATTGGCAGGGATCTTTAGTGTTGATGGTGATGGTGAAAGAGCTTTGTATTATAGGTTTGTATTATGGAATGTGACATATACAACCACAGGAGAGCTCCATATCTATGCTAAGCATATGTTATACTTGGAAGTGATAAGAAGCAGTGTTGCATATCGTGTCAGGCCATATCATATGATACTTATTATGTTTTGGAAAAGCACAAATTTATTTCCAATTCAGCCTTATAATTACAGTGGTTTCATTTATGTCCTCGAGTTGAACTTTGTGTTTAGTATCTTTCCATCCTCTACAAATCAAGAGTTTAAGAGACAAAACACAATATGTTTTAACATTTCTGCCTTTAAAACATAGACAAGTGGCCAGGGGTTGAAGGAAGCTATTGTAAAATAAGTCAAATGTAAAACTGGTTGAAAGAAAAAGATGATCAATATATGGTCAGATTTATTTAATGACCTAAAAGTAATTTGGCTGGTTTTATCTAAGTATCGTTATTTCTTTATTTCTACACATTTCTTATTGTCTGATTGGGTGAGTGAGTAAGCACTCAGGTAGTGCTACTGATTATGTCAAAGGAATTATATGAATGTTTAAAGCTGAGATTGCTTTCTGCTCAGCTTTGCTGAATGGTGACAAATTTTCCATGATAAAGCCTCAATTCAGCAGCAGAATCACTTTTATACAACAAAATAGAGAGCAATGTGCATAGTTTGAGGGAGAGGATTCTGCCCCTTTGCTCTTATGAGACACCACCTGGAGTACTGCATCCAGCTCTGGAGGCCTCAGCACAAGAAGGACATGGACCTGTTGGAGAGGGTCCAAAGGAGGGCTACAAAGATGGTCAGAGGGCTGGAACACCTCTCTATGAAGACAGGCTGAGAGAATTAGACTTGTTCAGCCTGGAGAAGAGATGGCTCAGGAAGACCTTTTTGCAGCCTTCCAGTAAGTGAAGGGGACCTGCAAGAAGGTTGGGGAGGGACTTTGCAAAAGCCTGGAGTGATAGGACAAGGGGTAGTGGAAAAAGGTAGATTTATATTGGAAATTATAAAGAAATTAATTACCCTGAGGGTGGTGAGACACTAGAACAGGTTGCCCATGTGGGTTGTGGATGCTTGAAGCACTGGGGCCTGAGTTGTGGGCCACAAATTGGAGTTGACCTGTAGATGAGTCACAGCCTAGCAGAATGTTTTGTTTTCCCTATCAGCTTCATGTTCCAGAGACAGAACCTGGCCCACCTGTTCCTCTGTGGCTCTGCCCTCACCCAGGTAGTCATGGTTGGGGTGGTGGCCGAGGCCAGGGCTATCTTAACCAGGAGCCAATCAGCTGGAAGAGCTTCCTGTTGGGTGGGGCTTCTGTTGGGGCTGCTTACATCTTGCTGAGCACTCTCTGTGGTGTTCTTCCATGTGAAGGGCCACTGAGGGAGCCATCTCTTCCTGTTGCATCCAGCAGGTGATGGTAGCACCACAGCGGGTGGTGGGGGAGCTGGGTCTGCAGGAACCTATGGCAGGACTGTTTGAAAGAAGACTTCTGAGGGGATGTTGCTGAGTTCACTGTTGGCCTGTGTGATCAGGCAATTGATGGCAGCATAAAGTGATGATGGCTGAACCAGCGCAACAATGCTCCATCCCTGGAGGTGTTCAAGGCCAGGTTGGATGGGGCCTTGAGCAACCTGGTCTAGTGGGAGGTGTTCCTGCCATGGCAGGGGCGGTGGAACTAGATGGTCTTTGAGGTCCTTTTCAACCCAAACCATTCTATGATATGATTCTATGAACTTCCTTGTCACAAAATCAGTGGCTTTTATAAAAATAGTCTTCACTGATACACCTGAGAAAAGAATATGCTTAAAAGGTTATGTATTTTTATATCTTTATTCTTTACCAGTGTAAATCTCCCTAAACTGACCAGTCTTACCCTAAAGTACAGAGTATTTCCAATTTTTAATATTGGAATTGTGCCTTCAGTTTATGTAGTACAGATGTCAGAATCAAGATATGATGAAGTGTTACCAAGAACAGAAAAGTCTATTTCCTGACAAGGAATCATGAATTCTCAGTATTTTCAAAATCAGAACATCTTAATACAGAGTCCAGCCAAACCACTGGAAAACCATTTAGGTTGAGATAAAATAAAGAATTTTAAAATTTTTGTAACCTTTTTTGTGATTTTTTTCACAGGTGTTCTGTTCCTTGGTGATCACTGTCTGCTCAAAACAATCTTATTCTAATACCATGTAACTTATCCTTTCTGAAAACAGTGCATTTCCCTTTCTTGTACACAAAATATTTCTGATAATTGAATCAAGCAGAGCAGAAAGCATTTTGAGATTTAATCAGGCTTTTTTTTTCCAGAACCCAATGATAATTTTTCTATTTGTAACATTAACAAGAGCTAAAAAACACAACCAATGAGTCTGAGAAATAGATATTAACTCAGAAAGCAGTGTTCATTCCACAAACCAAATTGCTGGAATTTTTTCAGGTTATGACAGAAGAAAATGATTTCAATATTGCAACACTAGATGTCATCACATCATGGTACAACATGATGAAATTATATTTAAGCTTTTATCAGAAAATGGGTGAATGAATTATTCAAAAATGAATAATTAATTCACTGGATTTTGCCCTTTTTTTGGTCCATGAAATATTCAAAAGCAGATTACAAAGCTCTCTAAACTATTCCTGACCAGAAATTCTTTGCAAGTTTCTTTCCATTTTAGATCCTATCAAATGACTTTCAACAGATTTTTGTGAACTTCAAAAGTCACAATTAGTCATTGATTAAAGAGTATTACTTATGTTCCTGATTTATTTAATAACAGTGTAAAATCAGCTGCAAAGACAAATGAAAATCAGAATTGACAGAAATGGGAGTCTGTTACTAAATCAAAATTTCCAGTAAAATTTCAGTTCAAATTTTAAATTTGTTTCAAATATTTAAAACAAGTATGGGAAATGTGGGAAATGTATTTATTTATGCTAGTTACTTAGCTTTCTGTAAAATGTTATTTAAAAAAAAAAAACAAATAAAACAATTTTCTTTGAAATTAACTTCAAAAGGTGTAGTAAAAAGTAGATATTGACCTATGAGTGAGTTTTCTTAAAATTATTACTGTTAAGGTTTTTTTCACTTTTCATTACAATTGACTTGCACCATTAATAGTTTCCTGCATATATGTTTGTGTAACTTTCTTGGAAATTACCTTGCTTATGGTGGGCCTGGTATAGAACTGATGCAAATTCAGATCTTTTCTTTTAAGATTTATTTGTTGATAATATGAAAAGGGCAACATACTTTATAAAGTACGTCTTGCTATGAGCTCAGGTCATAATGCGGATGTTCTCCAGTCCCTGAAACAGCTGCCATTAGGGCTAGCAGCTACCTTTTTCAGCAGTCCCACCCATGCCATACATTTTGGTCCAGAAAATAGTATGTCCAGTCTGCCTAATAATAGTAAAATTATTTTCAAATTCTCTGCCACTCATAGACATACTTTTCTGAGCTCTGAAAGTACAGGAAATCTCCAGGGATTTTAATCTGCCTCTTGTCTCTTCTCCTCACTCTTTGTCAATTCTCTACTGTTCTAGAGTAACACACCAAAAGAGAAAGCTCCATAACTTTTTTAGTTTAGGCAAATGCAAATGTAAAAACTGTTAATGCCAAGAAAACAAATTAAAAGGCAAATCTACAAAACTACTGCAACATCTACTTTAAAACTGACTATAGGTTCGTCCTTTCAGTGTCTGGTTATTCAGGAAGTTGGGACTTTTGAAATTAATTTGGAAATGCTGAAATGACCATTGAATTCAGGATTTTATCTGATGAGTCTTACTTACACAATATATAATGGCAGTATGAGTAAAGGAAATTGAAACTTCAGTTAACACCACCAGGATTATAGAGCAAAGCTCAGTCATGTTTTTCTACTGATAGCCCAATTTGCACCCAATTTTGTTCTTGGTTGAGAATTGACCCCAACCTAGACCAGACAGTATGGACTAGGCTGCTTTCCAGTTAGGCCTCACATTTCCTAGGTGACTGGTCTACCAACACCTCTGTTTTACAACAAAAAACAAATTAACCTCAAATACAGGTGCCTGAATCTCAGAAAAATATTTCAGATCATGAATCTTAGTCTCACTGAGAATTTCACAGTAGTAACATCCAGGTATGCTGTTCTTATTGTCATTTCTTGTTGGTCACTTCATTCTCATGCATTCCAATGCTAAAATGTACCATCACACTTAAGATCCTTAGATTAAAGGATGAATGGAAAAGATACAGCACATTTTAGATTATTTTCTGTCATTCAATATGCCCATTTCATGCATTTCCTTTACTGGACTGAGATTCTCTTCCTGCTCACTAGCATTAAAAATTTATTCTAATTATTATCTTTTTTGTCAACAACCAATATATTTTTAAATTTAATATTTTAGATTAGCCTAAATGGTTTAGTTAATTTTAACCATTCACATTTATTGTGGTTACTGACTTAATTATCTGGGTTTTATAATAAATTTTATTTGCTATCTGGTTTTGATTTTTTTAATTACATTTTCTGGATTTATTTGTGTATATTACATTCTGTCAATGCACCATCATTTATCTGTCACCACTCTAGAATTTTTTGATATTGCATTAATATTCCTAGACAGTGCTAACTCTTTTTTTTTTTTATGGAACCACAGATTCAGGGAACTATTCCCCAGAGCTCTTGGCTCTCAAGGCCTGTTTGCATTAGTTTATGATCTTGTTACCAGCCACTTCCTGGGCTGAAGTCAGTGCAAGTGTGGGCTAGAGTTCATTGCTGTTAACTGCTTGCTCTGCAGAACAAACAGGAATGTTCTGTTGGAGGTGGCATGAGGAAGGCTGTCACCTTGGACAAGATTCAAACAGCAGAGGCAAGGTTTCTTGAAAGAAATTTTGACTTGTCTTTTTGTGACCTAGGGAAGGGTAGTATAACAAATTAGCATGATCTGCCAAATAACCAGGAATAGCATTCCAGAGAATGATGTAAGAAAACTACACCATAGTACGAAAACTATACCACTATATTTCAAAGAAGTATTACAGTATTAAATACAACTTGCTCCTCTTTTCATGAAAAGAACTCTTCAGAGTCTACTTTATAAATATTCAGAAGATCTTGAAACAGCAGCTAAGCAATAATATATATTTAAAGCTATTATTCCAATATTATCAACAGATAAATGCAAGTGAAGAAATGAGGAAGTTCTCTAAGTCTTACTAACATCTTCTATCCAGTTAATAGACAAAATGAGAATATATTATCATATATATTCCATATTCCTTTACATTTTGGCAACATTTCAATGAAAAAAGTAACTTTCTATTAATTCATCTACTATTAGAAGTCATTTAATAAACATTTTATTCAAATATTAATAGAGAGCAAGTACACTGGCTGCTTCAAGTCTTGATGATTTGTCACCTGATTGCCTAAATCCCATAGATTTGTTACTGTTCCAGTAACTGTTCATGAAGCTGCTTATAAATGCTTAAAGTGTTCCAGTTTCAGGGATGCAAAGTCATGCTATTTATTGATCTTCTAGAAACGAACCTTTGATTCTAATCATCACATTGGAGCACAATTTCTTTTATGGTGATCAGGTGTAGAAGGTAATTATCTCACTACTACTATAAAAAGAGAAGAGAACAGGCATTTTTTCAGTCTGAAACTTACACTTTACTGCAATAATTTGTATACTATCTGTCATCAAACTCTCCTTCTGCCTTTGAGCTTCGACAGATTTTTGGAAAGCTGGATGACAGTCATATGAACTCTGAAAATAGGAGCTGAAGGATGAGAAAAAACATGGAGCCCAATCCTGCCATGGAAACTGTGTGGCTGCAAGAATCTAGAGGGCTATTACAATCTACCTCTGTCTGCAAGAGATATTAATGACACAAGCACTGACAGAGGGGAGAAAAGAATCAATTCATAGCAATAAATTTTCACTCATGATAAAATTCAGAATGACACTTCAGTTTTGTAGGTACCTCGTGTTTGAAATAGAAGAGAACATCTTTGTAAGTGCTTTGCTCATGCTGGTTTTATATATACAGACTTAACCCTCCAGGAGTTTCCAGTCTGATTGCATTTCATGCACCGTTTCAGCTTTACAGCTATCATTTTAGTCAGGCAGAAAAATCATTTTATTGTGTATTTAACAATTTTCATATTTTAGGGCTGAAACATCATAAAGTATTTTCATAATAATTGTTTCATCTGCCTTCTTACAGGGAGTTTAGCAGATGACAAGTTTATATAATTGAGTTGAATTTATTACTCTTATTTAATAAATTTATGTGTTTCCACCTATGAATCCTTTACCCTGAGAGACCTTAGATCATATATGCCCCCTGTCATTTGCCAGCAAAAAGAATGTGAAGAGGACTGTATTACTAATGCCCACAAAATAGATTCCTGAGAGCCTGTCATTCTTTACCTGCAACTCTTGTTGTATTTTAATATTGAATCAGAGAGTTAAAAGTATTGTGGAACTTCATTTAGAATACAGTGTGAAAGACTTTACACCACTATTGTTACATTTTTATTAAGTTCATCTGACAAAACAAGCTGAATTTTTTAGTTGTTTGTATAAAAAAGGAAATATCATTTGATTCAGAAACTACAACTTTTTCTCTTACAGCCGGTCTATAAATGAAAACTATTTTTCTTGAAAATAATTTTTGGGAAAAAAATCATTAGCCATTTTTGGTCTTTTAGTTCAATTTTAAATGCCTGTGTTATTAACTTTGCAAATATTTCCAGCTCACTCCTTTGTGGATTTAGTTGTGTGATCCTGGGGTGCATTACAAAGAATGTGGACATCAGGTTGAGGGAGGTTCTCCTCTCTTTCTACTCTGCTCAAATTAGGCCACATCTAGAGTACTATGTCCAGTTGTGGGCTCCCCAGTTCAGGAGAGACAGGGAACTGCTGAAGAGAGTTCAGCAGAGGGCTACAAAGGTGATTAAGGGTCTGGAGCATCTCTCTTAGGAGGAAAGGCATGAGTGAGAAAACGATGGGGCTAATCTCTTTTTAGTCATGCCCAGTGACAGGAAAAGGGGAAAATGGGCACAAAATACAACACAGGAAGTTCCACCTCAACATAAGGAAAAACTCCTTTACTTTGAGGGTGACTGAGCACTGGAACAGGCTGCCCAGGAAGGATGTGGAGTCTCCCTCTTTGTAGATATTAAAGACCTATCTGGGTGCCATCCTGTGCAAGCTTCTTTAGGTGAACTTGCTTTGGCAGTGGCGGTTGGACTAGATGATCTCCAGAGGTCTCTTCCAACCCCTACCATTCTGTGATTCTGTGAGTTCCTCTTTAAACATACTATTATACAATTACTGTTATTCTGCTTGATTTTTATCACATTCATTTTTCTCTTTCTCTCAACAGTAAGATGTATAAACTTTGGGGAGCTTCTTTCTTATATAAAACTTGCACTCCAAGTCAAAAAGGGCAGTAATGAGCAATACATCATGTATAAGTATTATGCATACATATGCATGGTAAACAGTATTAATTTTATTGCATGAAGTGACTTCTTTTTTTTATAGTATATTTGTGTACATCTATTGATCCATCTTTTTTCAGGCAATAAACTGATCACTTAAGCAAATGCAGTGGAAAAAACAATATTACTTCATAGCACTATTTAAATACACAAGTGTTAAGAGCCACAAAGAATTCACCATCATACCATGTATGTGGGATGCATGTAGAAAACATCTTTCTTTTGGTCCAGTTAGGCACCTCTATGACATTTCTGAACTGTCCTGACAGGGCAGAGGCAGCAAATCAGCTTCAGGTAGCTATTCCTCTGAGTTCAAGGCTGCCTATGTAAGGAGATAGGGTGAAGCACACTATTCCTTTGGAGAAAATAAATGCCTTACCCATTGAGATTAGAGCCACATCAAGAGATTGGAGAGATTACAGTTTTGGTCCTTGCCTCAAAATCTGTCTGACTCCTGTTTTAGGTACCCATATCTACTCTTTTATGTGTGTCCATTGTGGTAATGGAGTCTGGTCCATCCTAATTACAATAGTAGCAATAAATCTTCATAATTTTCCATATTTCATTAAGGTCTCTGGAAAACCTTTAATTACCTCCTTGAGGGTTACTATATAGCTCTTTTCACAGAATCACAGAATTATTGAGGCTGGAATAGACCTCCAAGATCATCAAGTCTAGCCTATGACCCAACACCATGACATTGATATCTATCATTGATGGATAACCAAACATTTTCTACCAGTAAGGTGTGACAATATGCCCTAGAACAAGAAAAATATTATTGGCCAAGTAGGCTTTTTTTTAAAGTGCCCGGAATGACTTTTTTACTTACTTATAGTAAGTTTCATCCATCTTTGCTATGAAGGGCAGCTAATACTCAAGGGAAAACAAGCAGAACAGAACAGAAATGTTAAATTTTAACATTTCAATGAAAATGTGCTGAGTCCATGAATACCTCAGCCTATGGTATTCCTTCTTAGATTGTTCATAGGATTTGAAGACAAAAGAGACAAATAATAAAATGATTTATATAGTAATTAAAAAAAACCTGAGTACATAGCAAGTAGGAAAATTAAGAACAAGAAGTAAACTTATCAAAATAGCAGAGGGAACAACTTCCCAAGGACTATTTAGAACTATGACAGACCTTTGAGTGTAGCATACAGAAATTCCAACAAGAAACACAAATTAACTAACCAAAATTTGGTCATCCTAAATTCTAAGAGGAGGTCTGGTTTCTCACAGACTTTTCTCCAAGTGGAGCTAAAAACAAAAGTTAAGTTTTCTGCAACTCTCACATCAGAAATATGTGAGAATACACTGCAGCAGTTAAGAACTTAGTCTACTGCTATGGTTGTAAGCAGGCTAAATACACAAATATGATTTTGAACAGAAAGACTTAAGTACTGTCTTCTGAAAAGGACAAAACCAGATGCTCCATACTTTCTCACTTGTTTTTCCTGTTCTCTTTACCTATTCCCTGTTTTGGGTTTGGTTTTTTGTTTGTTTTTGTGTTTTTTCACTGTGAGGCTGGGGGTTATTGAAATGCTCCGAAATTCCAGCATGGAAGAAATCTTAATAATACAACTAACATTAACACTGCCCTGTTATAGGAATGCTCTTCATCTTTACTTCCAGGACAAAAAAAATCATTCAGGCCAATGAATGTTGCATCTCTAATCATGTTTGATACAAGCAGTATGTGTAGACTTACACTAAGAATAAATGAGCCATAGAGTAGAACAGAAAAAGGAGAATAGGTCTCTTGAAGAAGCTATGGCTCACCACCTCTTGGACGTTATTGCTGACGAGTGGATATATTTTTAGTCATTACTGCATAATGGGCATAAAATATGATAGCATGTCTTAGTCAAATTCCATGTTCTGTGGCTGATTTTCAATTTCTCACTTAGACATTTTCCTTTTGGGTCTGCATCTCATGTTCAAGATTGCTACATGACCAACAGAATACATTTAGTAATGTCCAAGATTGATGTACTTGTGCCATGCAGTACTTGTGCCACAGCCTCATCTTTATAACTAGGCCAACTGTCTGATGAAGTAGCAATAATGCCATCACTTTACACTGGAATTTCCCACTACATTAATGAGACTAAAACCGATATCAACTAAAAGTGGTTTCATCCTTCTGTTTACCAGATAATACTAAGGAGCAGTTTATGAACTCTGTGAGAGCTTACACTACAAAGCAGTGCCTTGCACAGCTTGTAAAGAGCCATGTTGTCTGTTGATATAATCACCATGCCAAAACTAATAAAGCTCAGAATGACATTTTCTAGATAAGGCTATAGCAAAGTTCTATAAAGAAGACCAAAGTAGATCAGATCCGAAAACCTCGTGGTCTAAATGTCTTTACGTACACAAGGACAGATCTGGCCCACTTTTCTGAAGCACAGTAAGTGTATTTTTTCCCTTCCAGCTCTGAAAAAAGAAATTGGAACTATACCATATGTGAAAGCTGAATTATAATTTGAAGACAACTATCATTTAAGAATGTCATATTCTTAGTTTACCCTTTGTCCTTACACGATGGCATATTAAGGCATGGGCATTTAAAATGCACAGTGCTGGTGGGAGATTTTAATATTTTAAGACATAAAGTCATTAATTTTGCAAAAAGCCAAGGCTGAAGGGAAATTATCAGTTAAAAAAACTTCTAGTAATGTCTGTGTGAAAAAACTACTGGGCATTTGCTCTTCCACCCTGTCAGTTTGATTGTTCATCAATTGTCTGGGAAGCTTGCACTGATGTAAGAAAGAGACTTTGTAAGAGCCTAGAAAGGGAATGTAAGTAAGCAATGCTAGGATTATAGACCAGGCTGGTAATGCATAGTAAACTAAAAAATGTGGTATTTGTGTATATGCATGTATCTATATGTGTTTACATAGAATAGGAAAAAAACCCACTCCTCAGCTGACTACTTACCAATGTGTTATTCTACAGTGGAAATGATACAGTTTTACAGCATTAAACATTCCTTATGATTTTCATTGAAATAAATTTTAGAGGAGACAATAGGAAATTCAAAGGAGCATTCTTTTTGAAGTGATGTCAGACAAAACTCAGGTCAATTTGTTTAGTACAGCATTACTGTTAAACTAATTATCCAGTATGCAAATACAGCAGACAAACAAACAAATCTTGAGCTTGTTTAGTAAGGTCTAAAATAAGACTAAAAGAGTCTATAATCCATTGAATTTATCACACACTCATAACACATTGAAAATGTTGATTCCAGTGAAACAGATTCTGCCCCTCTGCTGAGCAATACTAGGTACAGGGCTTTTGCAGATTGCCTGGCAATTGAAAAAGAAATCAGCGATGCTGAAATGCAATGTGTCTTAAATGTAACTATGTTATTTATATATGTCAGTCCTCAATCAGATTATAATACAGTCACCTATCCCAGGAAATTTACTTCTGCAGAAATGTCTAGTTCCAAAAAATCTCTTTGTAACAAGAGCTGCCTCCACAGATTTTATCTCCTAGTACTCGTCAGTCTTCCTCTACTCAAAGCCAATAAGAGTCATTTTAACAACAGACATTAATTTTTTTAGGAATTTTCTCATAAAACAAAATTTTAAAAAAAGAAAAAAAAAAAGACATAGGAAATTGTATATTGCAACATCACTGGGTGACTTACACAAAGTATTATTTTGGAGTGTGTCCAGAGGAGGGCCACAGAAATGCTCAGTGTGCTGGAACACCTCTCCTATGAAGAAATGCTGAGGGAGTTGGGATTGTTTAGCCTGGAGAAGAGAAGGCTCCAGGGAGGCCTTATTGAGGCCTTTCAGTACTTAAAGGGTGCCTGTAAGAAAGGTAGGGTAGTCTTTATAGCACTGCCTGTTGCAACAAGACAAGGGGAAATGGTTTGAAACTAAAAGTGGATAGATTTAGACTAGATATAAGGAAGAATTATTTATAATGAGGGTGGTGAAACACCGGCACACATTGCCCGAAGAGGTGGTAGAAGCCTCATCCCTGGAAGCATTAAAAGGTCAGGCTTGATAGGGCTCTGAGCAACCTGATCTAGTTAAAGATGTCCCTGCTCACTGCAGAGGGGAGGGGACTAGGTGACCTTTAAAAGTCCCTTCCAATCCAAGCCATTCTATGATTCTATGATTCCATGATTCCACAGTTCTACAATTCCTTGAATATTCTGTAAGACACTGCAGAGTTATCAAAGAGAGACTAAAATATGTTTTTGGTCCTACCTCTTCTATATAACTTATACACACTATTAGCTTGAACTAGAAAAACCTTCACAATTAATGGTATTCCAAAACCATGTATATTTCAGGTATGCATTGCTCAGCATTTCAGATCAGATTTTTCATTCTTTAAATATCCTTTCGTGGCATTTGGTTATTATTCAGAAATAAAGATATTGTGTCTTAATGACTTATTGTTTGCAAATATCAGTACTCAGAAAGCAACTCTTTTTTAGGTGTCAGATTATCTATGAGCCAGTCCTGATGGTCTTATTCAACATCTTTATTCACAATACTCAGACTAAAAATTGTTTGCAAACTCTTGGATGGAACAATTCACAATTCATGACACTAGCTCTGCTAAATTACACTGTTCTTTCTCACTCCTACCAACATGATGGAATAATAATTAAAAACCAGAGTCAGCAGTCTTTTAAAGGTGATGTGCCTGACTCTAATTAGATGTTAAGTCTTCTGGGTTGCAGATTCTCCATATCAGTGACATCGTACAAATGAAAGAAGAGCTCTCAGCTTCTGCCTGATCTAAAGCTCTGTGGTAACTCATTGTCCAGGTGCTTTCTTACAGATTTCTGAGCTTGTATAAGCTTTTACTTCTACATGAATGAATGATAAAGTTGCTTAAAATATATGGAACTGAGGATTTCAGTACTGGGTCCTGCACTTTGGTCACAACAATCCTATGCAACGCTACAGGCCTGGGGAAGCATGGCTGGAAAGCTACCTGACAGAAAGGAATCTGGGGATGCCAGCTGAGCATAAGCCAACAGTGTGCCCAGGTGGCCAAGAAGGCCAATGGTATCCTGGCCCATATCAAAAAATACCGTGTCCAGCAGGAGTAGGGAAGTGATCATGCCTCTGTACTCAGCACTTGTGAGGCCACAGCTTGAGTACTGTGTTCATAGAGACAGAGATTTTGAGATGAAAATGTTTGACATAGTAAAGATCCCTGGTCAGAGGCTTGTTTCAGAACTTTTAATGTGCTAAAGAGTAAGAAATTCTATTGGCAAAGGAAGGCAGAGCTGTCACTCCCTCTCTTTGCAATATAAGACCATCCTTTAGACATTTCTCAGATTATATACGACCTGAACAATCTTATTTTAGTTGGAAAATCTGAGAGAGATTACAGAACAAAAATATTAGGAGCCAAGCTTAGATGAGCTAACACTTCCAAAGATTGATTAGCTAGGACTTTGAATACTGTATAAAGCTAAACTAGTAATAGCCATAGACCAGGACTGGGAAAAAAAGGTATTAATTAATTTAAAATGAATGGAGCTGATGATAACAGATTTTTAGAAATCCTAGCTGAAACAAACACAGAAAACATTTCCTTGAAAAAGTGTAAACCTTTTTATTTGAATATGGATTTAATATTTCACATGGTGTTAACTGATGCCAATATTTTAGTATGAATTTGGACATGATTCAATAAAGAGATTCTGGGCTTGTCCATCTGTTGTAGCCAAAGACATTATGCTCCTTATGAGCCTTGACTGCTACGATGTTTGTATCAATTCAGTACATATAACATTTAATTCTGCAAACATATAACAAAGTGGAAGAAATACTAAAAACTAATAGTGACCCAAAGATAAAGAATCCTAAGTTGTCCATGAATAATTAAAGTTAGGAATTGATGAAATTCTCCTGATCATCAGAGGGTAAAATCCAAAGGGTTTTACAAAGTCAGCAGCAAGTGAATATGACAACCAGTTTTAAAATGTAACCTTGTAAATTGCTGAATAGAGATGTTTGGAATGATTACTTAGATGAGATCACTTTGGATAACACTTTAATTTTCATAAGAAGTAAAATTGCAAAATATTTTTTCTTTCTTTATTTAAAGTCCTATGAAAAACACATAGAATGCCTACCCAGCACACCTGTATGGTGGAATAAAATTGACGGATTTTTTTTTTTATATAGGACGCTTTTTCTTAGATAAAAAGTGAGTTCATGAACTGAACATTTGAGGAAGAAATGTCAAATGAAGACTACTTTGCACATACAGCCACATGACAAATATATTTTTGTATATTTAACCCTTTATGAGTAAATGCATATTACATACATAATATATACATATTGCATGCATTTGTATAGTATATTGTGACGTTTATAAGTTATGTATGTAATTGATATATGAAGCACGAATGTATATATGGAGAGAAATGTAACTGAGGAGTACAGATGCAGGTAATACATGAGAAAACTTACCTTACTCTGGTGTTCCTTGCTTCTGGTATTTTGCCATCTTTTGGCCCTCAGCCAACTCCTTCGAAAGTAACAGCCCCCTCAGTCTCTGGGTCTAGAGGTTATGTGATAGGGCAGGCTATCTACTGCTTTATTTCAGTGACTGATATTTCTAAGGGTATGTCAATAACTGGAGATGGGGGTTATGCATGTGAAAATACAAAGCAGAGATAATTCTGTGCATAGTCTGTTTTAGCCTCTTGTCATGTAACATTTATTTATCTTTTTTTATACGCATTCATATAAGATCACTGAAGGGATTTAGACTATGATTGTCAGAGAAATTTGTATTTCAAAGGAGGATGCTAGATATAAGAAATAATTAGGATATAAGGAAACTAAATCCAAACAAACAGACTCATTTGCAAAGAACCAACCTAAGCTGTCAAATGACGGCCTTCACTGAATCATCTGTGAACCATTCCTTTTTAATTTCACCATGGAATGAAATAACAGACTGTTAAAGAGTTTGTGATTTAGCCAAGGATATTCTGCCCTGCTGATGACTGACATCTGATAAGCAATAAAGCTGCATTACAAGTGGTGGGTTCTTTCTTTCAATCTGATGAGGTCATCCCATATCAAAGTCACTTCATATTTCTCTTCTCTGATACCCTCAGACTCTTCACTGAAAGCTACCAGATTTGTTCTTTCTTTCTTTCTTAATCCTAGAAATAAAATTCTTGGGGAGGACATGTAGACACAAAACATAAGAAAGAATTTCAATTTCTTGTAATTTCTTGCATATGCAGTATTTTAAAAGAAGTTTGAATATCTGCCTGTTCTGTAATTATTCTTGACAGAGGTTGACAAAAAAAGGTTTCAACTGACAGTAACTACACTGAAAGTAGCTTAAGTTCTTGCAAACACTTGGGAAAAAATTACTTGGAATGCAGTGATTACCTGGCTTTTTGTCAAGTTGAGGAAAAGTAGTTTATATCTTTACAGTGAAATCAAGAACATTTTAATCACTTGTGTAATTCAGTGTTATCTTGATGAATTATTCCATGAATTTAGGAGAGGACCAGACCCTCTGGTGAAAAAGTTAGTATCTTTACCCAAGATGTCAGCTGAGACATCAAAGGGAAAGCCAGGATGTCTCTTTTTAAAAAAAATCTAGATTTAACTTGTTTGTGAAGTTCGTAAGAAGAAATCTATGATTCAGAATAGAAAAGAGCGCAATTCTATCAGTTAAGGGTCTAAAACCAAAATCAGAAACAATTTTGGCTTTGTAATTAGGAAAACAAAATCAAGTTGATGTTTTGCTTCCACAAAAACATTACAACCTGAGTCTCATGTCTGAAGCTACTTAAGTAAGCTTTTATCAAGGTCCCTTTAGGCCATCCTTGCAGGACATTTACACAGTGCTTGTATCAGTGCAGAAGCCTTTTTTTCTTGTCTGAAGTGATAAAAGGATCAAATATGCTATCATTAAAAATCATAGGAAAAAAGAGTACAGTAGTGCAAGTATTTAATTGAATACGATATGCTGCTATTGTAAGATATTTGAAACCAGGTCATGTAAAATGCAGAGAAACCAAGTATTCTCATGGGTAGACTGGCCAAATACAGGCTATCACATAAGATGAGGTCTTGAATACTTTTAATGTAATAATTTCTATATATTTTGAGTAGATTAGCCTTTTTCATTCTCCACTTACCTCCCTTCCTCTCATACACATACCTTGCTCTTCATTGCAAGACATTTTGGAATGAAGGTTTTGTGGGAAAAATGGGGAGAAAATGTATCTCTATTAATGAATTCTGGTCATAGACTCGTATAGTATTTGAAGAAATCGCTAATATTGGTGTAATTGATTATCTATGCAATGCAGGCTTTCCACTTACCAGCCTGTCTCCTTGACACAAATTCTTATTGAAATACTCTGAAAAATTCTTTCTGAAACTTTTTTTCCAATTGTATATACAAATTTAACATGGTCTAGGTTATTGATAAACATTTCAGCTTTTATATGAAGAAATGCTAAAGGGAGTTTTGACAGCAAAAGCTTTCAAAGGTTTAGAGACAAGGAAATGATGGAAAAATCTCATTGCCATACCTGTATATCAAAACAGTTTCTTACTGAGTGAAGTAGAAATATACTGTTAACTCACTACCATGCAAAAATAGTTGATTGATAGTGGACCTATTAAAATTACTTTTCAAAAATTGTTATTTGTCCTGACCTTCATCCCCATGCTAAATTTCTATGTGAGATGAAAGGTGGTTTCAATTACTTGTTGCTGAGTTCTTGCAAATCACAGAAGTTATAACAGAAACTCTTGGAGAAGTTAATGCTGACTTTTATATACGTTGCTTTATCTTTTTTATTTTATGCAGTGATCCAGATGCCAATAGATGTATAAGGCAGAAGAAGCTTTCAATAATATATTTGGGAACAGATTGCACTGTATTATACATATCCATAATGTGATTTGTTACTGAGATAATGTTTTCACAGGACAGATATTGATCACTGCTTTCAAACTGTTTTCAGTATCTTCACTTTTACATTCCATTGTGATGTAGCTCCATATAACAAGCTGTCAGAGTAGTTTTCTTTTCTCCTTCCCCTGACTCTTTCTTGTTCAGATTTTGTTGGAGTATCGGTAGGTTGTAAGGGTGCCTTGCATTGTTATGATGTGTTTGCGACAAGGTATTTTTTTTTTAGCTATGCTGCATTGTATTAACATTGCCATGGTACATCTCAATTTAGTCTATTTACATTCAGGTATTTCATTCAGATAATTTTAAATGAATTTTCTACAGCAAAATAATTTAAGGACCCTGAATTTACTTATATTAGCCTGCAAGAATTCTGTGTTCAATCAACCATTTTCTTGCTGCAATTTCATCTGTAGTTCTAGAATGCGTGCTTGGAAGTTTATGAATTTAGATTTTTGTGAAGAATTATTTTTATAACCTCAACAGTGCATCAGCCAGTTACTTTTTGTAAATTTTCTAAGTCCCAGACAGTTTTCTCCACTTCTGTACTACATCTGATATGTTGCACAGTTTGACTGATTCCATCTCATATATTTCATTTTTAGGCACCTGACTTCAGATGGCTTCTGGTTCTTTAAATGCTTTTATCACACTCCGGAGCTCTTTGGCAGGTGACCTTATGTAAAGTATCAACACTTTAAAAACCATATTCTTACATCCCTGAAGAAAGATAGTTTACTGTAATACATTTAATTTAAGAGAACAGTCATATTTACCTTAGTTCCTTCCATACTCTATCACTGGAGACTGGTTGACGTTATATTTTGCTATATCTATTTTGTTTACTTAATTTTATTACCCATAGAGAGTTAAAAGCTGGAGATACTAAGCTATTCTGCACATGGAACATCAGCATTTCTCTATGGAGAAATACATGCTAATACTAAGTAAAAAGATTGAGCTATATGGCAGCAAAAAAATCCTAAAAAGACCTGTCAGTTTATTCCACACTGCATTGTAGTGAGACAGAAGTAAAGTATGTAGAAAATAACATTTCCAAAAGGCAAACTTTTCACTTCAGCAGACACACAAAACAATTTCACTGGGAATAGTTTCTGTCATAAGACATGATAGAAGGTGTCTTTCATATGGTAAAAAGTAGGTCCTTTTTCTCTTTTCTGTTACTTTCTGATACTCTCTTCCCAGGCAAAGAAAAAGATGTAAAGTTTTGCCAAATACTGGCCTATGCTTTTGTAAAAATTAATTTTTGGTAATTTTTTTGTTGGTTTGTGGGTTTGGTTTGGTTTTTATAATGTGGGCATTTTACAACTTACTAGTTGCTGTTTATCCATTTTGAATCCAGATTGTCTAGGAGTTTTGTCTTCAGCTTTTAGACTCTGACCTCAAGACTGAAAGTGGCAGATTTTTGGTCTGAATTTTTCCTCTTAGAACACTGCTGATATTGCCATTAATAATTCTGTGTTATTAGTGTCCATTTTACATGAATAATACCATCTATAATTTAACATATAGATAATATATAGCTTGTTCAACTGGTCTTTTTCTGTTCCTGCTTTGGAAAAGCATCTTAACAAATAAATTAATTAATATAGATAACAGGTGTAAATATTTTATTCATATATGCAAAGATATGTTTGAATTATAAAATTATTCCTCAACAAAAGGAAACAAATGAGTTAAATTTTACTAAATATGACAGTAGTTAATTTGTAAGTGTTTTCACACATGGGAACAAACATTGGAAAATGGGTAGAGAAATACTTAGGGTATAATTCATGTATAAGTAATATGGAAAGTGTCACACCTTCCATATCACTGGTCCTTCTTTTAAACCTGATTTCCTATTCCTGAGCAGTTGATGAATAAGGATTTCTGCAAGAGCTCTCTCTTTTGAGATTTAAAAATCTTTTAAACACTTGTGCAAGGCGTTTGACACTGTCCCACATGACATCCTTATCTCTAAAATGGAGAGACACGGGTCTGACAGATGGACCACGCGGTGGATAAAGAACTGGCTGGATGGTCGCACTCAAAGAGTCGTGGTCAATGGCTCGAAGTCCACATGGAGACCAGTGACAAGCGGTGTTCCTCAGGGCTCTGTTCTGGGTCCAGTGCTGTTCAACATCTTTGTCAGCGACATGGACGACGGCATTGAGTACACCCTCACTAAGTTTGCCGACGATACCAAACTTTGTGGTGCCGTGGAATCACTTGAGGGAAGAGATGCCATCCAGAGGGACCTTGATAGGCTTGAGAAATGGGCCAGTGCAAACTGCAGGAGCTTCAACAAGTCAAAATGCAAGGTCCTTCACCTGGGTCGGGCCAACCCTAGGCACAAATACAAACTGGGTACAGAGTGGGTTGAGAGTAGCCCTGAAGAGAAGGATTTGGGGGTGTTGACAGATGAGAAGCTCAACATGAGCCGGCAGTGCGCTTGTGCAGCCCAGAAGGCCAACCGCATCCTGGGATGTATCAAGAGAAGCGTGGCCAGCAGGTCAAGAGAGGTGATTCTCCCCCTTTACTCTGCTCTTGTGAGACCCCACCTCGAATACTGCGTCCAGTTCTGGTGTCCCCACCAGAAGAGAGACATAGATCTGTTGGAGCGTGTTCAGAAGAGGGCCACAAAGATGATCCAAGGGCTGGAGCACCTTTGCTACGAGGACAGGCTGCGGGAGCTGGGGTTGTTCAGTCTTGAAAAAAGAAGACTTCAGGGGGACCTAATAGCTGCCTTCCAAGACCTGAAGGGAACCTACAGGAAGGCTGGGGAGGGACTTTTTACAAGAGCGTTCACTGATAGGACAAGGGGTAATGGGTTTAAGTTGAAGGAGAATAGATTTAGATTAGGTCTTAGGAAGAAATTCTTCAGTATGAGGGTGGCAAGACTTTGGAATAGATTGCCCACAGATGTTGTGGCTGCCCCCTCCCTGGAGGTGTTCAAGGCCAGGTTGGACAGAGCCTTGAGTAGCCTGATCTAGTTGAGAGGCGTCCCTGCCCATGACAGGGAGTTTGGATTAAATGATCTCTAAGGTCCCTTCCAACCTAGGCCATTCTATGATTCTATGATTCTATGATTACTGAGCAGTGATAAAAATAAACAGCATCTGCTAAAGACAAAGCAATATTTGCCAACATGGTTAGTAAAATTTGAATTAATAACACTCTACTATACCTTTTATATTTAAGAACCAGAAGTATTAGTTGAAACCTAGCTTTATCCTTATCTCGCTGCTCCAGATTTCTCAGCTTTGAGGAGAATGTTTATTATATCTACAGCCAAACCATAACTTGGCCTCATTAAACTACTCCTGGAGTAATCAGTGATCAAAATGCTTACAGTGACCAAAGGTGTAAATAAAATCATCTCATGAGTTCATCAGAAATACTGCTTAATTGTTTCATGGGACATTTTCAGATAACCACTTTTTTCTTCCCTTTTTAAATTTTGTAGTTTACTGGAGTCCAGGGTATTGAATAAAATTTTGAGAACATAGGTGACAAAAATGAGATCTAGAAGTATGTATTATCCAGCTGGTATTTCCTACTTCATGATACTGTGTATCCACAGACTTGCATATTCCATTCAGACTCCGGCACATATCCCATGTTCACTTTAGTCAGACTTCAGACTCTGTCTTTCAGAAGTTACATCTTCAAGACTTAATAAATCAGTGCAAGTATTGAACAAGGCATTGATAATGATGTATCAGCTTCACTCTTAAGGATGATATTAAGGCCTGAAAGACTTTATGAAAGACCTTTCCTATGTCACTTTTTGGTTGGTTTAATTTCCAGAGGATGCACAACACACCTCTCTATTGTGTTGGGATCTTGCACAAACTGTGAAAAAAAGATATTCCTTTCATTTTTAGACATTACTACGTTCACTCAGCATTCAAGAATCTCATTAGTAGCAGGGAATTGTTAGAATGACAAAGCACATTTACATCCCATCTTTAAAGCAGACCTTTATTTTTAATGGTGCCTTCTCTGTTTATGTTAGTACTTGTACTTTACATACTATGTGTATTTACTGGAACATTTATGGGCTTCTGAACATATTTAGTTCGGGCTCTGCAGAGTACTAAATCACCCACATAACGCAAAGTAGCATTACCTACATGGTCACATTTAAAGCTTGATAAAACTTATGTCTGTAACTGTTTTGTTGCTTCAGTACCTTAAATCAGCTTGGAATATGCATAACTACCCTCTATAGCAGTCTGTAGTTGAAGTTGGTCTTCTTGTACAGAAGATGAGATCCTCAGATGAAACATATGCAAATGGTCCAACTTGTCAAACAGCACTAGTAAAACCAATGAGGCTATGCTGACTGACACCAGCTGAGAATTTGGTCTGGGAATAATAGACAAAAAATCTACAAAATTATAATTTATAAGTAATGTATTCTAGAAAGTTAGGCACATCATAGCAATCACTAGTATATGCACATCTGGGAATGAATAGGAATGAAATAACAAATCATCTGGAAACTTTTTTGTGGAAAGTGCTTACTAAGGAAAAATGAAGTTTACAATAAATCAAGCAAAAAATAAATCCACCTGAAGAGAGATGTGAGAAAGCAAGCAAATAGCCTTCTTTGCCTTTATTTTTTTGCAGTGATAACTATAAATACAGTTTGAATTTTAAGAAGTATACTTTTTGATCTCAAGCAACAAGATGGGCTTTCCTGATTCTAGCCAAGAGAACAGCAGTATATCTGAGCAGTAAGTGCCTTAGAAGTCAGGCAGCAGTTAGTCATGTGTTGGTCATGCAGTGGTACCCTCCCTTGTGTTCTTGGGCATGAACTCTCAGCAAGAAGTGTTTGAATCTACCTGATTAATAACACAGAACAAATCATAAAACTATGCAGAGTCCCTCTCAAGACAGAAAATTTTTTTTAATTTTTAAATTTTTAAAAATTTTTTAATCTTTTGATTCAGATGCATATTTTGTTCGTTATTTCTTCCTCATGCTTTTGCTTTGCAGTTAAAAATGTATGTGTGCTACAAGTTAGAAACATATATTAAAGCACTGAAGTTATGAAATCTAGTTACCCTGGCAGCTTCTCAAGTTATAGTCCCTCTTCCTTCTCCTGCCCCATCACAAAATTCATACCAGCTTTATGGAGGCAACCCTTCAGCCTGAACAGGTATTCCACTAACACAGTGAGCAATCTGGGTGCCTAAACATAGATGCCCAGTGGAATTTTAGGAAATTCTGCTCGGGCTCCTGTGCCATAACTTCTCGCAGTGTGATATGTCAAACAGTGTCAGGAGCATACACACTAAGGCCATGTCAGGTAAGAGGAAAAACTTAATCCCATATCTTAGGACTCTTCAGTGAAGTCTCTCTACTGCTGATGACATGAAGTGTCACTGAGCAAAATTAACATAACATTTGGGTCAACCTCTGAGTAAGTATTTGCAGGCTGCAAACTGTATAGGGTTTTTTTGTTAAAATTAGTATCTCAAATTATACTGGTAGTCAAGATTGTATTTAATAAAGAAATGTTTCCCTCCTACACAAAGTGGGCATGAATTACGAAGCTGCACCACATATCCTTGCTAAGAGCCCTACAAAATCTTCTGCATTTAGATGAAGTAGCAGAAAGCTCTAGGTAAGAATATATTTGAAATAAAAGGTTGCCATGCACAAACCTAGCACAGTTTAAAAAATGCATTAGTGCTCCTGAGCACCCCAGAAATGGGTCTACTCAGTACTTGAATGTGTCAGCTTGTGTTGCTATAAAGGACTGAATCAAGTTACACCTACAGCATTAGAAGTGAGATCAGCATAGTCTTCTGAAATACAGCAGGACTCTTAACAGTCTGTTCAAGTTCAGCTGTTTAAATTACTGTTGGTTTTTTTTTCTTTTCCTTTTGGAAGTGCAAGACAAGATACATGATTCACCAGAGTGAATTTGCTTTTTCCCAGAATATCCAAATATACCATTGGTATATTGGATATAGATAGGTAGATAGATAGATCTATCCATTGATTGATCGATCGATCAATCTAGCGGATGGCCCTGACCCTAATCCTTGACACGTATGATACCTCTAAAAGTGGGTTCAGAGGGCGAACTCTGATAATGCACCTGAAGAAAAAGAAATATTTGCCACTAAGATAAGAATGAAAAACAAAGCTACATCTTGAGAGAATTTTAAAGGAGGAACATCTACAAGTTGTGGAGTGGGGAAAACACCTATATTGACCTTAGTAAGAAGGACTATAATTAATCATCTTCCATAGATGTGATGGATATTTTTGTATCAGAGAAGATCTAAACTTTCCAAACTGTAGAATTAAAACAGTAGAAGCTTTGACCACAAAGTCCTAATTTGCTGATATTCAGTGGCTTTTAACAGCAACATACTGCAAAATCAAAAAGGAAGAGGAATTTAATCTTTTCTCTTTTTTTTTGCTATAAAAACTGCTGAAAGAAATACGGACAAAGAGTAGCAATTATAGTAAATTTAATAAAGGTTTACCTTGAAATAGAAGGTAGTTTTTACAGTAATGCTGAACTTGAAATCTGCCAGTCAGATAATATGTGAAAGAGGGTTAATAACAAGACAAAGGGCACAGCCAAACCCTTAAAACTGCTGATCAACTCAGAGTTTATATACTCTAATACTCCTATTTTAAGAAACAGGAAAACTATATTCCAGGAGTATAAAATACAAGACCTGGAAATAGTTAATACTATGTTAATACTGTGTTATAGCATTAGTGCCTAAATTCAAACTAGTGGTAAAATGAAACTTCTTCCTGAATTTGCTGTGTTTGGTAGCTGCACTGTGCTTTGTTCTGAATGGAGCTGAACGAGCCTTTCCACTGCAAGAAGACAAGTGGAACAGTCTTCTGGGAGAAAGCTAAACTCAATTAAAATATTTCAGGCTCCCTCCTCAATAGTGAAATGAAAGAAATGCCTTCAGAAGTTAATTATTTCCATGTACCTTAAACATCTGTCTTATTTATATTTCATGTGATAAATTACCATTTAGAGGTGTTTATCTCTCACCACTGACTCTAGAGAGAAGCTAGAATAGCCTAGCTGCCTTCCTGGGAATAGCTAAAGATAAGAGATGAGGAAGTCCCAATACAAAGACTCATCCGTGTGCCTTCAGATGTCTGAAACTAGTCATAAGATCCAAACCTGCTTTCACTCAAAAGTTATCTTTATTCATCAAAACACAATACTATTATTTCCATGATGCTGTGTCAGTCTGACTCTGGTAGCCTAACACATTAATACCTTAAATAATTTCATTAATTCACAGAAGTCTTATTAGTTCTATTTTAGTCTTACAGAATAATTAGGTGTGGGGCAAGTTGAAAAGAGAGATTTCCTTCTGCATTAGAGACAATGTTATTCATTGTCTCTAAGCTACTTTGCAAGGAGGCTGTGTGACTGTACAGACTAGTTTTGCCAACTTTTTAATAAACTCTGAAGTGTTTTGAACCTGCAGGATTCTCTGAAACATTTGGATGGTGACTCAGCAATGTTTCCTGCACAGTCAAATGATGCTTGGATGCATTTACAGTGAATAAACACAGGAACTGATATTCTAAGTAATTTAAAGTAGAGTGTGAAACTTTGGTCAACAAACTGTAAGAAGTTACAAAGACTGAAATCTCTCAGAGAAAGAAAAAGGGACATGTAAAAGATATAGAGGAAATTTAATGTATTTCAATAGTCAGATGTATCCATCTCATTAACAGAATGTATCAATATCCTTTCAACAATGGCACAAAATTGCTGAGTAAGAGAATACTGTGAAGTAAAAGACCAATGGAAACTCAACCCTTTCAATTCACTGCCAAGAAGACCGTAAAAAACAACTGCCATGGATATTTCATTTTTCCTAATTTACAAACACAAACCAAGAGTGAAAAAAAGTATCCAAAGAAAACTCACCATATATTCATTGGCACTCAGCTTTATGGATGCACATAAAAACATTTAAAAACCAGAATATGCTACTGTGACGTGGCAGTAGCATTTTCATATGTGTAAGCAAATTCCATTTAAAAGACCAATTATTAGCCATACGTGGACAAACATTTATGATTTAAGTGTATCACTGTTCTGAGTACTACCAAGTACTTACTAAACCTATGAGCCACCAAAATGGTGCTTGGGAAAGGAACGTAAGTGTTGTGCTGGTTCAGCCATCATCATCATTTTATGCCAGGCCAACAGTGAACTCAGCAACATCCCCTCAGAAGTCTTCTTTAAAACAATCTTGCCACAGGCTCCTGTAGGCCCAGCTCCTCCACTGCTCATTGTGGTCCCAGCATCACCTGCTGGACACAACAGGAAGAGATGGCTCCCTCAGGTGGCCTTTCACATGGAAGAACACCACAGAAAGTGCTCAGCAAGATGCAAGCAGCCCAAACAGAAGCCCCACCCAACAGGAAGCTCTTCCAGCTGATCGGCTCCTGGTTAATATAGTCCTGACCTCACCCACCACCCCAGCCATGACCACCTGGGTGAGGGCAGAGCCACAGAGACACAGGTGGGCCAGGTTCTGCCTCTGAAACATGAAGCCAATAATTAAAAACAAAACATTCTGCTGGGCTGTGACTCTTTCACAGGTCAGCTCCAACTTGGGACCCACAACTCAGGCCCCAGCACTTCAGTAAGGTACCTCTTTGTCTCCTCCATGTACATTATTGCCATTAGCATATAAATGGATACCACACATTAGTAAGTTTGGTCCATATCATTAATCACTGTAGAGCCTGATGGATGTTTCACAGCCCTCCAAAAAGCCAGGAGAGCAAGTACACTTGATGCCATAATCTGTTTGCCCAAGCTCCATTAAGGCAGTGAAACCACTTCACCCCAAGTGCTGTGACATCACATGAAGTTTTTAAGGAGTCCATCCCCAACAGAGAGCCTCTTTTCAGCTAGCACTCCTGACTCAGTGCTTTTATGTAAATAGCCACACGATAGTGAGAGCTACTAGAAAGTGTCAGTGCAGATAGGGTAGTACTGACAGTCAGAGCTTCCCACTAAGCTTTTAAAGTCCCTGAGACTCTTAACCCATGATTCAGAAGAGCAGAAGCTGTTTTTCCTTAGCTTGTGGAATCGTCCCATAAAGTAGAGGAAGCAAGAGGCAGTTTGGAAATAATGATCCTCCAGATGTCTCCTAGCTAATGCACTTACTGCTAGTATTTTAATGGAATGATTAGCAAACAAAAATACTCTTACAGGGCAGATCTTCTTTGAAGTATTTCCACTTAATAGATTCCCATCTTGTCTTTTAATCTGTACAGATAAAGTTTCCTTCCATTTTTGTCCCCTTCCTCTCCCTTCACACCAGTACCAGGTTTCAGTACAATGGAGTGGTATTTCTAGGAAGTATTTCTGGGGAACATCACTCACACAAGTATGCAGTCACTGTTCTCTGGCAGCCCTCAAAATAAAAGTAGGTTTTTGTTGGTACACTTCCAGCTATTACTGCACCTCCGAAGATTATCAGAGGTAATGGGAGCCCCAACAAGAAACACATTGTGCAAGCCTGCAAATGCAGTCAGCATTCAGATAAGAATATCCTTCAGTCCTTGGTCTTTAAAAGGTACATCTCTCATCATTTCAAAATGCTCCCAAGTGTTTGAAAAACAACAATAATTTAAAAGAAAGAAAAGAAAAGTGCCAAATTGCTGTACAAAACTTACAATTTGGTTTCATAACAAGCATACATCATATGTCAGCCATCATCAGAAAAGAGAACATGAGACCCCATCAAGCATATTTTTCTGTCATGCAGATCAACATCTGACAATCTTTCTGTCACTCTTTCTCTCTGTCAGTATTCGTGGGCTCTGTTTATCTGCTGTGATCCTGAGCTTCCTGCTCTGTGCAAACCAGCGTGGAAGATCACAGATTTCACTCCTGCTTTAAGCTGACCTACATTCTCCAAAAGATTAGGCAGCCCAAAATACAGTCTTTAACTTTCTGGAACACGTCTGAACAGCAGTAAGCTTCATGAAGAGGAAAACACATTAATACAAACTCCAACTCTCATCAGTCTTCTCTCCTGGCAGAGTCTCTGAAGTAGCAATGTCACTGAGAGGCTTGCATACTGCTTTCTGAACTTCTGCTGAGTGGTGTTAGACTAGTAAATGCTTGCCTTTTAACAGCTTTAGAAAACAGCAGCAAGCAATCCTGTCAATGCTGTTTTATTTACCCCCAAAAGGGGCATGTGACCTGTTGGAAAAAAAAACAAACAAAAATCCTAATTAGATAATGATCAAAGACTAGAGGACAGATCAGCTCTTTTGTGCAACATAAATGTTGGGAAACAAAAAGATGCTTGAACTGTAAGCACTGCTGACGTCAGTGTGTGGAATATCATGTTTGAGTATCTAATGCTCACCATTAATGCAACTGATGTAAAATTTCAGGCTAAATTCTGGATGAGACTCTGCAAAACTCATTTGTGGGAATAAACCGTATTTTTCCTGGGGAGTATTTACTGTGAGTAAGGGGTTGGCATGCGGCTCCAGATTCAGTCACCTGCATGAGGAATATACAATGCAAGTCTATGTATGTACTAGGTGTCTTAGCTCCTTGCATGGTCATAAAGATCAAGTCAGTCTAGTTAAGGGAGCTATTATGCCACTTAGGTCTACTGAGCTCCACCTAAGCAGACGTCTGCATTTAGCCAGCTAAACAGCTCTCCTTTGATCATAGTAACAACCACATTTTACACTCAAAATTTTCAAAATAAGTGTTTTTTCAAGCAATAAGTCTTTACTTAATGTTGCAAGTTTTTTAGAAGTTTCAATAATGAGATGCAAGCATGGTAATATAGAAAAAGAAGAAAAAGAAGGGTAGCTGTGTTCACATATGATTTTTGGCAAATTGTTTTTGATCTGTACAAGCTAAAGTGAACCAAGTGCAGCATGTGTTATAAGGAGACCGTTTTCAGTTTACCTGTATGACCCTTCCAAGTCTATTGTATAATGAATTGAGACTAAATGAAAATGGATTGTGTTAATACAATTCACAGTAATACTCCCCATTCCTACTTAAATTCTAAATTTTGGAGAAGGTCTTCCTTCTCAATGTCTTTGCATTATTACATCTGTGACTTCCCAATATGCTTAGACCCAATGCTTAGATCTGAATAGGCTAAAACAGCTTTTAGGCTTTTCTCCTTGTCTTGGATCAAATAAGCCCTAAAACAGTACTACCGTATTCTACTATATCATATTTTTTACAGACACAGAGAAGGTTTGTCATGATGCAAGAAAATATACTGTGTTCACATAGTTTATCAAATCAAAATTGAAGAGGTTTATTATTTATTAATGACATACAATCACCGGCAATTGGTAAATTATACATTTAAAGTTTATTAACAGCAATTCAACAAGTAAACCATAGTATTACATGCTTAGGAAGTATAAATAAACAGCTACAAATTTCTAGACATATTTCTATAATTAACTTAAAGAGCCATACACACCCACTACATGCTTACAGATTTACAAGCCCTCCTGCAACCTTACTCATACCATTGTGGGTCACCCACATGTCCCCTTTTCTGGGACCATGGCAATATCTACTTGCACATGTCTCCTGTGGGACATGTGGGTTACACTTTGATAAAATGTTTAAGCAGACAGTGCAAAGGACTCTGCAATATAGATGTTTCAGCAATGGTCCATCATCATTTACAAAAAGCACTGAGATCAGGAGGGCTGATAAATATGTTAGAACAGATTGAACTTGAACAGAACTCAGAACTGTAACAAGGTAGTGGAATATAGGAAAGAGGGATTCTAATTTGCTGAATAGTTTTTTTTCTTTAGGAGAAGTCAAACTCTTATTGTGTTACTTAAACACTTCTATGTTAAATCAGGATACTTAACAGAAAGATTACTTTAGGCAAAGTACTTTTCTGTCTGTGAAATTCACTTTGGTAATTGATGTTCTACTGATTTCAGAAAAGAAAAAGGGCTGCTGTATTTTTTTTTTTTTCATGCAACTCTTCTGTTGGTACAGTCTCTTGCACACAATGGCATTTTTCTTCCTGGAAACAGCTAATTGAGCTCTGCTGTGTAGTGTGATGATGCCAGCAGCTGTATTATGCCAAGATTTTTTGTTTGTTGCCCAAGATTTATTTTTAATCTGGCTGAGCCTTGCAATGTCTTCCTTTATACTTGTGTGTTTTTAAAAACTGTGTAAGGATCAACTGAACAAATTAGAATACAATGAATATGACCTGAACATTAATTTACTGATGCAAGGTCTGATGACCTTATAAAATTTTGTTTGCATATAAGAACTGCTTTGTTATCACATAATTTTCAGTAAAAAAATAGTAGTCGAGGCTTTAGGGAAAAAGGTGATATAGACTTATAAAGATGGTGAATTACAGTAATGCCTCAATTTACTTTGTAGAACTTATGAAACTTAAAGGAAAGGTGGAAATAAAGACCTTTCTGGGAATATTGATAATAACCTGGATGTTCCCAAAACTTTATTAGTAGTAAGAAATAAAATTTAGTTTACAACAGTGTATCATTTCCTAGAAAATATTCCCAAAGTGAGGAAGCAAGAGAGAGCACAAATGTACAAAGCACAGGAGTGAAAACAACTACATCAAGTTCGCATTTCTGTAAGAGATATATGAATTTTCACAGCAATTTAGCACGTGTACATACACACATAAATACCAGAAAAGGCCCAGACTAATAATTCTGATTTCAAGCTTGCCTATTAAAGGGTTCTCCTTTCTCGTATTTTAGTACCCAACTGAACATACTATAAACAAGTTGTTAGTGGAATGGGCCCATCCAAATATTGTCTGTGGTGGCTCTGCTTTGGTATTTACAACAGTAGGAGGAGGATTGATTCACTCAGAGGGTTATAAAAGAAACCTAGTGTATATCTCTTCATAATTACAGACATTTAAAACTGAAGAAAGACGTTTCTGTCAGAAAAAATACAGATTCAGTTGATTCTACCTTAAACTCAAGGCATGGATGAGGCAACTTCCTGCTGCTCTATGATGCCATGGCTACAGAGCTCAGCTTGCTTCTCTGGTAGGTGTCTCATCTGTAAACAACATGTGTGTGCCTGGTCAATCTCACTTTGTAGACATCAAGAATCATTCATTAAACTAGAAAATGAATGTGGTTTTTTTTTCCTACCAGGAGGCCAATAACAAAATACATTGAAAGATTCCTTTTCATTTCAGTGATCCAGCTCAGAATTAGGATTAAAATATAATCTGTTCATAACTGAAAGTTCACTAATACGGAGAATTTGGTAATAACTGAACATCATGGTATGTTTTCACATCTTTCCAAAGAAGAAAATTAGGAGATGGGGCAAGAAGAAGAAATAGAAGAAAAGGAAAAGAAGAGAAAATAAAGCATATTAGCAAAATACATTGTTCTATACATCTATAACAAGGGTTGCATGCTTATGTCCATCTTTTGGTGGAAGCATTGCAACGTGTGAAGACATTAGATTACCTCAGTAATGATTTACCCTCTTAGAACTGCTGGTTTATGGCCTTTTTCTTTCCACACCTCTGGACTCTGACTTGATGTTTTACAGCTCTTTACACTCCAAAGAATGTAGGAAAACTCATGAGAGTTTCCTTGGAAAGGAGAGAAATGTTGTGCCTGCATAGAATACCTATGCCTTAAGATAGCTTTCATTTAAAGACATGTATTGAAATATATAAAATATATCTCACATATATACTATATACATACTAAAAAGACTTAAAAACTACAGGTAGCCCATGGCGGGAAAAAAAAAAAGAATGTTCTTCTGAATTTGTATCAACGTTTACTGAGTGAACTCAACCTCATATAAATTGAGTCAGGAAACACATACAACACTGGTCAAAATTAATATTTTCCCAATAGTTGTTTAGTCCTGGTACCCCCAGTGCACATGCCTTCGCTTTGTACATGGCACCTTATACGTCTCTGGCCTTTTTCTAAAACTGATAACTCATTCTTGAAAATAGAATTAGTGCGTTAACCAAGCTATCATAAATAATGTTTTCCTCTAGCTCCCTAATGGGAGCTATTCCTCTTTCTTGTTTTGTGGCAACACACAGTATAATTAATACACTATTGTTTAACAAACTAATCACAAAACATTTCATAACACAAGCAATTATGAGTGAAGTATTTAGTTTACAAAAGAATTAACTACAAATATTTAACAATTACTCTCGCCTTCCTTTCATGGTGAATGTATGTATTCGTGACAAGAGGCAACATTTGTGATGAGAAGAACAGTATTCTACTTTCAGATGTACTGGAAAATGTGAGTTGCTACCTGGATTCCTGATTATCCCTATATGTCCTCCTCATAACATTGCTAGGATGGTTGAATTCTGATGCTGAAGTATGTAGGTGCGATTGGGAGCACAGGACTTCTTAGTACTCAAATTTTTGATTGTTTATCATTCTGTTGTATAAATATTATTGTCTGAACCATAGACTGGAAAACAATAAATGTTATCAAGGAGTGAGTAAAGATTTATTCTTTACTTTGGAAACAATTTTGGAGTTCTAAAGTGTTGGCACAATGCTATCAATAAGCCATATAATAAACAAGGTTCCATCTACGTTGTGAAATTCCATTGGTTATAGTATTTTAAAGCAAACTGTGGTATTTAGTATATGCAAGATTGGGGGTTCTACTAAATTATACTAAAAATACATGAATATCCCTGTTGCTCATTTGTCTGCAATACAGATATTAAACAAAACCAGTCATGCCATATATATAGGTTTCTAAGACTTCTAAGTAAGAAGGCTCTTTTTTCTCTAATACACACTCTACCATCTGTTACTTTTTGTATAAGTTGTTCTTGTAATGGTGCAGCAGTAAATCTCAATAATAAAATCTACCCATAAAAAAACCCCAAACCAAACAACCTGCAAAACAAATCAGTCACTAGCCAATTCAGATCTTCAGTTTTCTTATTTCTGCTCTCTCTTCTCTGCTTTCTCACTCTTTGTCCTCCATTGAAAGAATGTCTTAAAGTTTAGCAGAGTATTTTGGACTAAATAAATCTGAACACCAATGTCCTGGAATTCTTACAAAACTGCTAGTAATGACAAACTTTCACTCATCCCAAGGAGACATCACTTTGCTCCTGGACCATCAAGACCTTATGATCCCACTTCTTTACTCCACATAAAAGGCACATCCACCCTATCCTTCAGCATACACATCCATATCACTTGAGAGTACAGCTTAACACTCACAGGATGCAGAAAGGACAAGAGAGGCAACTGGTGACATTCAAAATGAGAGGAGCACCATTGCCACAGTGTCACCAACACCCCTGTGTCTGATGCCCACTTCCACGCCCTGGTTTGGCACCAGAGACAGTCTTGCGGGACCCATGCAGGCAGCATAGCTGAGTTCCCAGAAGGTAAACCTATCACAATCCGTTACTCAAAGGCTCAGTCCTCATGTCCTCTTCATTTCCAAGGTGCACCCTTCTGCTGCTGCACACACACCTCTTGCCATCTATGGCCTATTCTTTATCAGACAGGAACTTTGCGCAAGGAGGTGAAATAGATAACACATATTAAGGGAAAAAAAAAATCTTGTCATTGTATGAAAGACTCTTTTATATGGTCTGATAAAAGCAAACATCACTGGCCTCAGTTATGGAAACAACAGGCTAGAGTTAATTTAAAAGGCCCACATACTCCAAAAGAAATCAGAGAGCCGTTTTTACAGTAAGTCAGTCACAAGTCTTGTTAAAGTGCTTTCAGCTGTACACAACTGCTGTTAGATCTCACAGTGACGTTACCTAGACACTGTGTTCACACAGTTCCACTGTGTTCATTCAAGATGTAAGAAAACTACAGTTTTTGCACAGGTCTGTTCAGAGCTCCTAAAACTGCATTTTCAAAGGGCATCCCTGACTACACCAGCTGAACTATCACAGTCTCAATGCTAGGCAGTCTGTGTTGAGCTTCCCATTTGAAAACCCCATTCAAATTTCATTCACGTATCCCACGCAGCTGACATTTCTTCATTGTCCTGCTCTCGAAGTTTAGTGTACTTTCCTGACTCTGTCTCAGTGGTACCTGCCAGCAGCAGTTACTGGTAGACAACAGCAAACAATTTTAGAGAGAAGCACAGACCTTTAGTTCCATCTTCGTCTCTCACAAGACATCTTTTTGTGAAGTCTCCTTCCTCTTCTTATTACTCCCAGCTCTCCATGACTTCTACTCCCACACCATGTTGAAGAGTGGGCTTTGTCTAACCAAAGTACACTTGGCTGTTCCCTAGCTGCCATTCAAAGATGGTAAACTTAAACAGTGATATTCACATGTTGTTTTAAAGGCCCCATTGCAGTGCTCGTGTCTGTTGGCATACTTAGGCTGCTACTTAGGAGGCTGCTCCTCATGAGGAGACTGAGGACCCCTCTGCACTAGGGTTTCAGGTCAGCTCTCCCAGGACCAGATCCTGTTGTGAAATGCAGGGAAGGGCTGGATGAATATGAGTCCTCAAAGGTAAATCCTGGTCCACTTCATTGTACAGACTTCAGCAAACACACTGGTTGTCTTCAAGACACTCTAACTGGAAAAGGATGGGAAGCCGTAATTGTTCTACTGCTTTTAGGTGGTGGGGTGCTCACGTGTTAGAGCATACATAGTTTGAAGTATGAGTGAGTTAATCCATAGCTGGAGGTAGCATACTCTCTTTACTGCTAGAGAAAAGGTTTTAGCTACAGTTTTTAAAGTCACTGACTGAATTATGGTAACTGCTCTTTGGATTTGCTGTCCTTTACACATTTGATGTTTGAGTAGTGGTTTGGCAAAATAAACAAATACAAATAAAATCCAAAGCCATTCTGTGTTATCTCATATAGTAGTAATACCACACCACTTCCCTCATCCTATTATTTCTGAAATAAACATGCTTACAAAGGGAGCAAAGTATTCAGTGTGAACAAACAAAATCTATCAGCTGAAGCAAATAATTCTTGGTTTGTGCTCAGAGAAGGGCACACAGCATTAAGTCATTCTACAAAGGAAAGATGAAGATGGTAACAAATCATCAACAATCAGAAGAGATCACAATAACCACAAGGCTGAGAAATGCTAATGCTACTGTGACACTACTATAATTTAATAAGTGAAAAAAACCTGTTTAATTTTCTTATAGCAACTACATGGAGTATTTGCTGTATCTTTGTTAGATATCACTAAACCCCTGTGAAACAGAAAGACTGTAGGATATTGCTCAAGGGGAGCACCTGGAAGCTCAGCTTCCGTTCTCAGAGGGCATGCGATGAGTCGAATGTGTTACAAGACTTTGCATGGAGGAGCTCCTCCTCAAGATTGAAGGCCTGCATAGGGAATGGCATGCACTGAAAGTAAATGGAAGATATTGGTGTTAAGAAACACTTACGTTTCCCACCAAAGTTGAAAGTTGGGATTTTCCAACATGAGTTGATTTCCTTTGAAATATTTATGTCTACACTTATTATATATGTATAAGGTTAGGGAAAACACTGCTTTGATCTGGTGTTTTCCATGCTTTAAAGCCTTACAGGTCTGTCAAGGTTCATAGCAGTATACTTGGGAACAAATAATAGAAAATATGTAACAAATAACTATATCCTATGTAGGTCCAGTTACAATGGTATCTGAACAATTCACTATCTTAAATACATTTGTCAAAGAGCTTATCAATGGCAGATCAAGGACTTCATTGTGAATTTTCAAGGCCCATGCTAGAGCACTGTAGGCTACGTGGCTGACTGTCCACACGAGCAAGGAACAGAGCAGATAAGATAGTGCAGAAAGTCTGTGATACATACCAAGATAAAATAAACACATTTCCCAGATCATAGAAGTGTACTGGATCATGTGAAAAGTCTTGTCTGACCCTGGAGAGGTGAGTCTATCTATAGGATTCAGTCAAGTTTCAGAACAGAGCCCTAAGGAAAATAAATGATGAGCAAGCACTGCTTGCAAACTTATGACCAGATCATCTGAAAAGCATCTGGTTTTAGGTTGCAAAATCACATCCATCAACCAGCAGAGGTTTTATTTAAGCCTCGATTTAAAGGAAAATTCCAAAATTTAGCAGCTAGCAAAAAACCACAACCTCTTAGAAATACCATCTGCACAAGAGAGAAGGTTAAATAATATTCACAAATTTACTATGTAGACACTGCATAGAAATCTTGATTATAATAAATGATTGGTCATTGCTGGAAAAACAATCTGCTAACCAGCCATGTTATGTTTACATAGTACATATGCTAAGGTGTGATCTGAGCCCTGAAGCCATCCATATCCTCTCCCTAGCCACAGACTGTCTAGGGATGATATTTCTGACTAAAATGGAGATTTGTGGATGAGTACATACAGAAGCATTGGCAACAGTTAATTCAAATAGAGAAATAGAAAGTGATATCTGAGTTTAAATTCAAAAACACCAAATTTGTGTATCTGACATACATACATAAAATAGAACTAAACGAACTCTTCCAGTTTGGATCTGAGTCTTTTGAATTGCTGTAGAACTTGCTTGTCAAATTTGCATCTGTATAAATAGATCATATTTACATGAATATGAAGGTCTTGCTCCATCTCTGCCTAACTGCAGGCTCATGCATTTATTCAGTACTCATTGCCAGTGCTCATGTGAGGGAGCAACAGGAGCTACTCCGTGAGGGTGATGAGCTGGGAGCTGAGAGTGGCCCCAGGGAAGGCTGTGCCCTCTTCAATGGGGCGCAGCACCTGAGCAGGGCCAGGACAGTGATAAGCATAGCCTCAGTGGTCCCAGGAAGGGTAATAGCTGAGCTAGGTCTCAGCCAGGAAAGAATAAAAGGAGAAAGGCCTGAAACAGGACTGGAAACAAGGTTACCCACACCCCAGGTCCAGGATCAATCCCACAAGAGCGGCCAGTGAGTCAAGCCAGCAGAGATAAGGCCAAGCACAAGTATCTCCGAAACACAGCTCAGGCAATATTGAGGTGCCCAGCCTGAACTAAAACAGAGACCCCAGAACAACGTACAGAAACCTATGGGTATATTCCAGGTGATGCCAGTCAGGACCTACTCTCAGGTCAGGACCTACTCTCAGGTCTCAGGACCTACTTGCTCAGAGACAAGACGGTCTGTGAGTTTTCCTATTCATCCAGCATATATCCAGCATATTAACTGTACAGTAACAACCAAAGGAATTTTTCCTCCGCACATAAAAATTGTTGATTGGGGTAAGTGGACCTGACTGAGTAGTCTAACCTGGACCTTCACCCAAGCACCTAAGCACCCTGGCCCATTTTTCCAGAGCTCCATTTAGGCTCAAAACTGGGCTCCTGGTGGGCTTTCACCACCCTGGCCTCGCTTGCTCATTGTGTCCTGGTGAGGGTAGTCACTGTTCCTTTCTTGTTGTCAGCTCCAGAAGCAGCCCATTCTTGCCACTCATGACACAAAATCTTAGTGGTCTGCAGCATGATGTGTCTAACTGGGAGTGCTCTGGATGTCTCATTTCTGAGAAATGTAAAAGTAGAGCTGATCTGGACACCAAGATCTCAGCCACCAGGGGTGCTGGAGGTTAGAGAGGCTCATTACAGAATAAAAACATTATTTGCATCTACAATAATTACCCCAGAAAAAGCAGACATTGCCCTATTAATCAGTTCCAGAAAAGACTCAAAATAAAAAATCTTGACTTGCCACAGATTTTACCTCCTCTCCTAAGTTTAAAATTTTTGTGGCCCTCTGTTTTGTCAATGAACTACTCTAGAGTTTTTCAGAGACTGACATGTAATGATAAAATGTTTCAGCAGTTCATAAGTTTTATAAAATGAAATCATTAAAGATTGAAAAAGATCAATTAGATTACTTAAATATTCATATTCAGAGACATTGACTATGTATAATATGTATAATTTGTATGTACAAAGTGCTATTTTCATACGTAGTTCATATATGCTACCCATATAACATATTCAGTATCTCTAGTTATGATCTCGCTCTCTAAAGGATTCAGATATTTTCATTAGTAATCTTCATCTTACCATAACATTTTTACTTTTCAAAAATGATGAATTTTTGTAGATTGTTTCTTTAGCCTCCTGTGAAGTTATCTCATTCTTAAACCCATCATGGATATTTAGCTTCATAAAACTCTGAGAAAGGCTTGTTTTGTCTGGGATTCTTGTGGAGAACGCCTTGGAGAGGCACTTTCATATTCACATGCAGCATTGATTTTTAACATGTATTTTTATCTTAGATACAGTTAACTTTATGTGGGAATGAATTTGTTGTTTATTTTGCTGTAAGGTACCACTAAATAATTATTAAAAGAAGAAAGATTGTTAGTGTTGCAATTAATCACCAGCTTAATTTCATGATTTCTATGGAAAATATTAAACTGGTACAATTATAAAATGGACTTTAGGAAGGCAAAAAGTGTTAAAACAAGTATCAGGTACTTACCTTGATTCTATGTCTTTTGCATAGACATCTGAATTAATAGCTACATACTGCTTCTTAAGTATTACACAGCTGTTTTCTATATCCCTATAGATCAACATTATTTCAGAGTATACCCTTAGTAAATTATTGACTACATAGGTAGAACTATGATTCTCTTTTAGAATTACATTTTCACTGACACTATATTTTCATCATCCTTGGCAAAAAGAATACAGAGGGAGCTCAACATGCTTTCATAAAGCTATTACGGTCTTTCTTTTTATTTTATTATATTATTATATTATATTATTATA
>VZZY01004399.1:0-11522 GCA_013400335.1 Eurystomus gularis
ACATCTGGAGTACAATGTCCAGCTCTGGAGACCCAAGACAAGAAGGACATGGACCTGTTGGATGAGGTCCAGGGATGGCCATGGAGATTATCAGTGGGCTGAAACACCTCTCCTACAAGGACAGGCTGAGAGAGTTGTGGTTGTTCAGCCTGAAGAAGAGAAGACTCCTGGGAGACCTTATTGCAGCCTTCCAGTATCTGAAGGGGGCCTACAAGAAAGTTGGGGAGGGACTTTTTACAAGGGCTTGTAGTGATAAGATGAGGATTAAAGGCTTTAAACTGGAAGAGGGTAGAGTTAGCAGAGAAATTAGGAATAAGTTTTTCACTATGTGAGTGGTAAAACATTGGAACAAGTTGCCAGGGAAGCTGTGGATGCTCCATCACTGGATGTGTTCAAGACCAAGTTGGATGGGACTTTGAGCAACCTGGTCTAGTGGGAGGAGTCCCTGCCTGTGGCAGTAGGGTTGGAACTCAATGATCTTTAAGGTCCCCTCTAACCCAAACCATTCTATGATTGTGTGTGTGATAACTGCCACACAATATTTATTTCACTGATCTTTGCCTTATAAAAGCAAACTTGTAGAATTTGGCCGCTATTTTTATTATCAGCTAACGAGCATCTTGAACATGTACCTGTTAGTGATCCTGTATTGGTGGTGGTGTTGTTAGTATGAATAGTAGCCAATTTTTGTTACATTTCATTTTAATCAGGACGGCGGAATAGTTCTGTGTTTTTAGTTTGGCAGCTGAAAGAAGGAATTACGGTAAAGCTGTCAGTTCTGGTCCCTAAGGACACTTGAGTTACTGTGGGAAACAGAGAGAGATCCTCCTTCACTCTCTGAGCTGAGTGAAAACTTTTTTTCAGTCAAAACTGCATTGTAAGTTTAACTAAAATTAGCTGGTGTTTTCAACTGCCCACCACCATGATTTCCAGCACTTCAGCTGTATATCTTCTCTCTCCTTTACTTCAAGTAACTATAGCCCAACAATCTCCTTGTGGTATTACTTCTAAAGAATAGCCCTGCCACATGGAAAGGGCAATTAAATACTGTCACCTGCACATTTTAGTGTTTATTCTTCCAACCCTAGTCTTTGGAGTGCTTACCATTCATACATAACTGTCTCATAAAATATACCTTTATATAAGAATAAATATGTATAGTAGTATGCAGAAGAAGATTTACCCGTAAGTTAGAAAGATGCAGGCTCTAGGAAGTGAAAACTTGCACATTCACTGTCCATGCTTTGTCATCGACGTGGGGAGGTTGTTGGTGGTCATGCAGGTGTTCTAAACAGACACGCAGCATTCACAGCTCGGACACTGTCTGTCAAATAGACGCGGTGTGCACAGGCGTAAAAGCAAAGGTATGCACAGCAGTATTGTGAGATGAAGCCATAAACCTTATCACACACAGATTTTGTCTTTTGCATTGTACAGTGCAGAAAACACACAGAAGTTCCATGGAATCATTCTTTTAAATTATCTATTTGGTTGTTCCTGTTTGCTTTTGCTGTGCATTCATTTTAAAGCAAGTTTTAAAAAATGACTCCTTACCTTCCAAGACAGGAACATGGCTTAGCACCAGCTCTCTCCTCTGAGGACCTCCACTTTAATACTTCTGCAGTGGTATTTCTGTTGTGGTTCCTCACGCACAAAGTGAGAGGACAGCAGTGGGTTACTTTGTTCCTGTTTTTCTACAGAATGGGTTTGATAATTTACTCTAATTTTAGACTTTGACTATTTTTGGCGAGAGTCAGTTGGGCTAGATCAATTGAACCTTGTACCAGCAGCTTCATTCAACTGTCTTCATGAACACAAATTCTCTGATGGATTTTCATTTTTATCTAAATAACCTCTTGCATTTTACTCATTTGTAAATAAAATTATACACAAGTATGGAGTATTTGTAACGTAATGCACCAAGCATTAGTTATTATTTGATTAAAAAAAAACCTTACTAATTTTTTTCCTCTCGTTTGTATTGCTCTTTAGTCTTTTCTTCTGCAGAAGTTCAATGATTCCATAAAATTTGACATTATGACAGAAAGTCATGCCAAGAGCAAGTATATATTGTACCAAAAAATGTCTGAAAACATTTAATCTGCTTTAAAGTGAAACATGCTTTTTCTCTAAGTGAAATCAATCCTTTTGAGATATGGATTTCAACAAACTCATCAGTTTAACTGCAGTTCTGCTCTAGAGCTTAGGGCCAAGGATCATGCTGCCAGAATGGCCTCATGCACATCACAGGTCACCAGATCACATCTACATACTCTTCACTAAGCCAACAGTAGGCCAGCCTCAGCGCAGCAAGCACAGGGGACAGGGGTGTCCTCAGTGAACCCAACATTGTGCCCATAAACTATGTGATGTGTAGCTGACACCAGTTTCAAAAAGCCACTAATGAACTTCAGTCATTAAGACCATGTACAGATTTCTGTTGTCAGTTTATGCTCTGTCATACTTCTGACAAGGCCAAGGTTTTACCCTGAGAAGTCACTGTCAAAGCGTGGTCCACTCTTAACAAGAGACATGAACATACCACAGAGCGCTACCTGCAGTGGCATGGAGCTGTCTGCAGCTGTTCTCCAGGCTGGTGAAATGCAGAAAATGACAACATTCTTGCCAAGCCAATTCTCACCTAAAATCTGATGCTTCCATGACCAGCCACCTCACAGCAAGAGACAGCAGCCAGATTTTGAGGGGATTGTCTGCCCTGCACCCACTGCACCAAATCCATGGTGATTCACATGAAGGTCATAACCACAACAGATGTTCACAAATCCCCCTGATGCAGCTGTCCACGAGGAAGAAATAAAGTTCTCCTGATCTCCACAGGCAAAGAGCTGAAGTCATGCTTGATTGTACTTGCAGTGTCTTACACGCTGCTATCTTTAAAGCTTATTTTGTAGCTGTGTCTCCAGGCAGTCCAGATGATTGGGTTTTTTACTGCTTGCTATGGCCTTTAGGGAGTTGTTTTTAATAAACTTTATGGAGAAAGATTGCATTGTCCCTAGATTGCAAATATGAAATCAGTTTGGTGTGGACTCTCAGCAAAAGTTTTCTGGGGTGCTAATCTGAAAATGTTTAATTTGACTACATGGTCTTTTATGTCTTTCCTCATTAGACGAATTTCTGTTCTGCCAGCAGCTCACAGACATGTCTCCAAGTTTGATCCAAATACAGAATATTTCTCCCTTTTCCATGTTACACTTTAGCACATTAGCAGGAGTATAACCTGTACATAGATTAGGTTTTCCTTGGTCCTTGGACAATTCTAAATGCTGGCTTACATCTAATTCTGGTGGCTACAGCTTCTTTATAACTTATTGCCAGATGATTTTGGTTGTATTTTATAGCTTGCTGTCTACCTTTTTGCCATTTTGGTCTGGTTTATGTTTTCTACATCTTATTTCAACTAGGGTGGCTTCTCAGCTGCTATGAAGTTTAGTATATTTGTGGAATTATGGCTTTTTCAGCATTCACTGAAGTGCACCTTCAAAGAGTTCTAGATTTTGTTAGAACTGCCATTAACACTTCAATGTCATTTCATAAGTAATTATTGAAAAAATCGTGTTAAGGGATTACTTTCACTGTGAGTGACTCTTTGTAATAGTTACGCAGTGAAAATCCTGATAAGGCTCTTGTTCCTTTGCTGCGATGTTAATTCCTCTTGCCTGTCCATCACAGGTGACATTCAAGAAATGAATTGGTCATTCCTTCTGGGTTGTGACAAAAAACATTTCATGGTGGCAATCACTGTCCTATGTATACCCTGTCAACAACATTTTTTATGTATGATGCCTGGGGAAGGGAAAAACTATTTCTAGTCAAAGGTCAGCTGATTTTTTTCTCTGCCCTATTCTGAAGTTGTATCTGGTTTGTAAATGTCTAGGAAGTTGCCTACAGGTTGGCTAGGAAGGTGACATAGTTAATGAAGTCTCACAGGTTTTTTATATACAGTTGTAAAATAGATTTTGAATCTTGACAATCTAATTCAAGAAATATAATCACAGACATTTGTGTGTATGGAACATAGGGCTCTGCTCCTGACATTGCTTCTTAATGTGGTAAAGATTTAGCACCACAGTCCGTCCTTACTGCATTAAACTTCAGGGAATGCTCGAGTACATGCTCAGCCGGGTGATTACACCCAATGCACAGTGTCACTGAACGTTCTTCAGCAAAGTTGTCTGTGTAAGTGGTTGTAGGACAGGGGCCATTTTCTAACAATTTTCTATTTTATTCTAATTTGAATAAAACTAACATTTTCAAAGATGCTTGGGACAAAACCACATAACTCTATAGAACTAATTAAAGACAATTACGTCATCTTATCAACTTCATGTTAAACACTTTGTATTTAAGTTTTATCCTGGCTAATTCCCTTTTTATAGCATTAAATGTAAACTTCGAAATTATGTAGAAGAATATTTAAAAATATGTTTCAAAAACTAGCAAAATCTCATTTTCCTGGTTGGGTAGATAATAGTTTATTTTCAATACAATGGGAGATCACATTTTTTTGACAGAACTCTAAATTCATAACACCTACAGGTACAGTAATTTTAAAAAAGCCTTACTTCAGCTGCAGTTATCACAACCGGATTTCAAACTTACTTTATGATCCAAAGTCTCTTCACTATAGCAAGGAATGGTAATATATTTCTCATAAACAGTGTTCTAGCTTGTCCAGCTTAACTGGAATCCTGATGGTAACGTCACATATTCAGCATGAAATCTTATATAGACTTGATGAGATGTAGCAGTAAATGGAGCAATGTTTGTATCCTAAAATTAAAGACAAGAAAAGTGAAAAGCTTTATAGAGCATCAAGATCCTTGAAAAAGCCAGTCAGAGAGTTAAAACTGAGGCAGACTTTGGATAATAGATTGGAAGTGACCTCAGGACTGTGCTAGATACTGCTGTTGTATTCTTCTTAAGGGTATTATAAATATTTAAATCACAAATACAACTAAATACAGAGCAAAATAGCTTGATGCCTCCCACTAGATGTCACTGTAAGGTCTGCATTGGAAGGCTTCTAAGGTGCCACACACCATATGCCTTCACTTCCACTCCTCTGTGTGGAATTCCTGCCAGAACTGGGGAAACAGACTTGAATATGAAACAGTGAAGACTCATTTTACCCACTTGCAGGGTCACAGACAGTCGGCAATACGTACCATCCCACAGTATGGCCCGGCTGGGGGATAGCTTGCATCTGGCCCGCTGTAAAGGATCAGGTAGTTGCTACTGCAATCCCCTGGGTCATCAATGCTGATGAAATCAAAGTTCACTGTGACAATTCGTCCCTTGGGCACAGTAATGGTCCACTCACAATCAGTGTTGTTGTGGTAAGTTGCTGGGTAGCTGGGACTAGCAAATGAGCCAGTGCTGCCATATAATGTTCCTCCACATCCTGGAAAATGACACTGTTAATTAGCTTACACGGCTTAGTTTCAAAAGATAGGACACGATGTAGTACATTAGCACAGTATTAACAGTAGCACTGAAAAACGGAGCCATGCTAGGAGCTGGAACAATGAGTGTGGCTAAGAGCGTTATTCCAGTAAGAGGCAAAATTGGGGCTCTAGCTTCAGCAGCCTGAGAATAGTATGCAATGGGCATTAGACTATCACTGGATATTAAAAATCAACCTCTCCAAACTATTTGAAACAGGAACCAAAGTCTTAAGTTTGTGCCTTTATCAGTTCAGTTCCCAATTACTCAACTAGAAACAAATTCCCTTTGGCTGTTCTTTGGAATGAGAAGTAGTGAATCCTCATCTAAAAGAAAAATACAGAGAACAACTAAGAGAAAATAGTCATATTGAGTAAACTAAAGGCTATTTGTATCAAAATTCAGTCTCCAACAGTGGGCAGAAGCAGATGCCCTGGGAGAAATGCAAGTTTATAAGGTAAGAGCGAGCACGTGCAGATCATGCCCCAGATTACTCTCATTCTCTCTGGTTTGTTTGTTTTGAACCTACCACCTTCTGGCTTTATCATCTGATGGCCTCTAGTTCTTCTATGGGAAAAGTCAATGAACACTTGATCACTATTTATCATCCAATATCACTCAATTTTATAGACCTCAGTAGTTTCTTAACCAGATTTAAAAGTCTCAGCATACCTCATACAGGAACCATTTTTTTATGTTGAGCCCTTAGTTAGACTGGATCCTTTATAAGAGGAGGAGACCAGTGGCTATCTATTTCTTCTTTTTTCCTTTACCAACAATTTCTAGCACTGTGCTAGCCTACTTGACTGTTAGTGAGCAGTGACCTCTTGTTTTCAGGGAAATATTTTACCCCCAAGATGTGGTCACTGAGTACCAAAAGTCAACTCACAGCCCATATTTGTGTAAGTAAAGTTAGGATTGTCTTTTTTTGCCCATACTCTTCATCCACATTTTCCTAAACTAAACTTTTTCTGCCTTTTCATCACCAAACCACTCAATACTGTAAGGTTATTCTGCAGTGCTTTTTAAGTGGCTATGAGCTTTCCTACCTCCAGTGACATAGTGCCATGAACAAACAAGTAAGCTATTCACTGCCATTTCATAAGCCATTTGTGAATGTGTCTATGATATAGTAACTACACAGCATTCTACCAACGTTATTTTCTTGGGGCAAATTTCAGTTCTCTTCAGGCCTAGGAGTGACTACATTCTAGGGCATATCACAACTGGACTATTAATGGAGTAGGTTAAGACACCACCACCACCACACTGTGGATACCAAGATAGATGTTCCTGATATTTTCTGACCTCTTAATGAAAGAGGTAGATCTTCATCTTAAGTGGACTACATCCTCTGAGGCTGCTAAAGTCAACATTAGAGAGAGGGAATTGCTTCCATTACATAAAATGGATCTTGCCCCACTGGTCTTGAAGAACAACTGCTCTCTCCAGTGACTGAACAGGGTGGACTATGGGTGATTGGAAAGGTCTTAAGAGTGAATGAGGCAGGGCCCAAATTAAGCATGCTGAATTTCTGTATTTTCCCTCCATGTACAATTGCCAAGTGGGGTTATTTTGTAATTACTGCCTTACCACTCGATGATGAAGTCCAAGTGATTTCATATCCATCATGAGCCCTTGAAAAATCACTCTTGAAACGAAGGTAGACGACATGATTCTGGGAGAAGATGGGACTAGGCACAGTGTTTCCACAGAACCTGCCAAGTAGTGGTGACTGTGCATCACTCCCATTTCTGACCTTCAAGGAGCACAAAAAATATTGTCAGCATTAAATCTCTATGCCACTTATACACCAGGACAGTTATAGAGTGATAGAAGCACAGCATAAACTACAGCATAAACTAAGTGCTAGATCGCATGCATACCATAATTGTCATTTTAAAACTGTTATTTTTCCTCTCATATATTCTTGTATAGAAAAAAGAGACCATGTGTTGGTTTAGTAAGAGCTGTGGGGTAGCCGAGCCGTGCGGCCGGCCGCTTCTCCCCGCCCCCTCCCCTCTGCCGTGGGCTGTGGACAGAGAAAGGAAAAGAAGGTTTAAAAGTGCCTTTTTTGAGTTGAGGTAAGGAAGGTTTAATATATATATAAAAGAAAGTAACATACAATGGGCACTTTGCAGTTAAAAAGAACAAATACTAAGCAGTAAGGAAAAGAGCAATACAAAAAAAAACAATACCAGAGAACAACGGCGAGGGACTGAACTCGAGTGAAGTTCAGGGCGAACTGAACTCCAACTGAACCACACCCAACAGAACTGGCCCCTCCCCGGAGGTGGCCCCGGGGCATGACGTCAGCATGGTATAGAATTACCTGGCTCCACACAAAATTAACCCTGTCCTGGCCAACCCAGGACAGACCATTAAGCGTCCGTCTGAGTTTTGTAAGTAATTGCATAGAACAAGCAGTCCGTCTGAATTTTGTAAGTAATTGCATAGAACAAGTATCATCAGAAACAGGTAGCTAAATTTTATGATGTGGTACATCTCCTAACTGAAAAAATTGCTTGACTAGTAGCAGTGCTTTTGCAATTCAAGCCCATGTTTTAGTTTTCATAAGAAATGTTAATATTAATTCTTTACCCTGCAGACCACTCTTTTCTCTGGTCACATTAAGACACAGATCATATTACATAGCTCAGATTTATCTGATTTTTTTTTCTGAGCTCCAATAAGGCTGGTGGTCCGATCCATTTCTTGAGATAGTGAAGAGGATATGAAAGGAGAATTAAACAATGATTCTGCCACAGGTATCTGATCTTTTTCATCTGACCAGTGAATAAGGAAGCCTTTAACAAATGTGAAAGGACATAGTAAGGATTGTGTAGGAGGATATGCTTTTTATTGACACAAAGTACTTTTACGTTTTTAGAAAAAAATCTTTTAAGGGAAATAGCAAGCAGATGGAATCTACTGTGGGAACAAAAGCACTCAGATTTATGGCTTTCTGTTCCTGCACAGATGTTAATATTGGATGAAAACTATCCCAGCTTGCTCTGTTAACTGTTGACATCAACAAAAGCTAGGTAAACATGAGCTAGCTGATAGCAAAACTATTTATTCATTGGTTTTGGACTTACTATACCATATACTATACCATATACCATATACATAGCACTATACTTACTACACCATCTGAGTACCTTTCACGATAAAGCTAGCAATAAGTGAGTCAGTTCAGTCAGACTTGATCCAAGATTACTAATATCCTTTGAATTCAACATACTTTGACACATATATAATATGTGTCATATTATAAAATATATGTGTCATATATAAAATATATATACTTGCTTGATACCTCTAAGAAATCATGTGAACACTGGATGCTGTCCTCTAAACTGAAAGCATGGAAAAAGAGAGAAATTGTGTGATTCAGGGGAGCTTGCAGAATGATAGAACAGTCCATATTATTGGGGTGAAGACCAGGCCAGCCAGGGCTCTTCAGGTAACCAAATGGCTGGTTGTACTCTCTGCTGCAACCTTGAGACAGAAAACCAGAAACATGTAAGCATTTCAGATCTCTGTAATTCATTTCATTGTATAAAATAAACAAAGAGAATGGTAGATAGATTTTTTAGACATTTCTTCAATCTTACCTGTAACTTGATAGGTAAATCTCACTCCATTATTAATCATATATTCATCTGATTTGAAAGTCACAATGGCAGTGCGATCATAAGAATAAAATTCAGGAACTGGAAAAGTTTCAGTGCCACAGAATCTATGGACTGATCCTTGGCTGTCCTGGAATTCAATACATGTCACAAGTTACTTAATGATGTAATTCAGTATTCTACTTACTGAAATAGAGGTGAATAATTCTCTCAATACTTTCTATACTAGTTATGCAATCACACTTTAAAGTGGAATCGGATTTTCTCATGGAAATCATTTAATAATGTCTCAACATTTTATGTTCAATTATTATGAGAAACAAATCAAATGTAATAGGTGTTTTCATGCTAAAATAAGAAACAATGAAAGAAGTTTTAGAATAATGTAATTCAAGGAACATAAACAGCAATTTTTTCCAGTGCTGTTTATAAACACTCTGCTTGGCATGAATACTCATTTTTATTATGGTTGTTGGATGGAAGGAAGTACAAATTAGATTATGAAAACTTGCTGTTGGGCAGTATTTTCTGGGTGTTAGGTTTGGCAGCTCTGTTACTTGCTGCAACTGTGAAAAACTGTGTAACACTTACTGATTCAGTGTGTGTGTAGTGTGCTTGTGAGGTCTGTGTACCAGTCAACACACCTTAAGTGGGGCAGAGTGCATAATGCTTTGGGTGTGCCCCTCACATGGAATCCTCAATTAATCTGTTACCAAATGGTGGGTTTCCGCTCTCTTTACAAAGAGTGAAGGGAGCTGAATGTAAATAAGGAATGGTATCAATTGTAAATTTCTTACTGTTGGTGAATCCTGGATCTCTAAGTAGTTCTGAGAGCAATCCTGGCTGGAATGGAGGTGGAAGGCCTCTACCACCACCCTGACTTGCTGTTGCGGAGGGGCGTCAATGACCCAAGTACAGAGAGTAAATGGTGGATATTCATTTGGGAAGTTAGGAGACATTGCAGTCAGGGGTGTAGAAGTTGCATTATATATTCCTCCACACAGTCCTGCGTAAAACAGTAATAAATGCATCATAGAATGGAAGCCTTTCCAAGCGAGGAAAAGTATTTACTGAGCAAAAACTATACTGGACAACATACTTTTGTATTTACCTGTGAGTCTCTAGAAGAAAAAAAAAAGTAAAACACATACTAATGCTGTGTCAATGTACATCATAAAACTCAACTAAATGTTTGTTCCCTGTTATATCAGCATATTTATTAACAATCTGTGAGTGTTCCTGTTTTGCACTCCAGACTGACAGCCACCCTGCAACTAGCCAAGACTGAAGAGAATTGCACTGGAGTGCTGCTTTTAGCTTGCTTATAGGTGCTATGCTAAGGGCTGTCTTTGCTCCTTCCTGAGCCCTATATCTAGAACAAACTTTGATGATTTATTATTTAAATATGTATTTCCACAAAAAAAGTCATAACTATATATAGGTATGCATATATATTGGAGGCCGTATATAGTGGAGACCAATGATGAGCCGTGTGCCTCAGGGGTCCATATTGGGACCAGTGCTACTTAACATCTTTGTTGGTGACAGTGGGATTGAATGCACCCTCAGCACATTTGCTGATGACACGAAGCTGTGCAGTCCACACACTGGAGGGAAGGAATGCCATCCAGAGGGACCTTGACAGGCCTGAGAGTTGGGACAGTGTGAACCTCAAAAAGTTCAACAGGGCCAAGTGCAAGGTCCTTCACCTGGGTCAGGGCAATCCGAAGCACATATACAGGCTGGGCAATGAGTGGGTTGTGAGCAGCCCTGCAGGGAAGGCCTGTTGATGGGTGAAAAAATGAGTATGAGCCAGCAATGTACACTCACAGCCCAGAAAGAAATCACATCCTGGGCTGCATCAAAAGAAGCATGGCCAACAGGTCAAGGGAGGTGATTACCCCCCTCTACTCTGCTCTAGTGAGACCCCACCTGGAGTACTGTGTTCAGGTCTGGGGCCCCTAGCATAAGAATGACATGGACCTACTCAAGCAAGTCCAGAGGAGTGCCATGAAGACAATCAAGGGACTGGAGCACCTCCCCTGTGAAGACAGGCTGAGAGAGTTGAAGTTCAGTCTGGAGAAGAGAAGGCTCTAGGGAGACTTTATAGCAGCCTTCCCATACTTAAAGGGGGCCTACAAGAAAGATGGGCTGGGACTTTTTACAAGGGCTTGTAGTGATAGGACAAAGGGTAATGGCTTTAAACTGAAAGAGGGTAGATTTAGATTACATATTAGGAAGAAATTCTTTACTATGAGGGTAGTGAGACATTGGAACAGGTTGCCCAGAGAAGCTGTGGATGTCCCCTCCCTGGAAGTGTTCAAGGTTGTTTTGCCAATTACTGAGCCCAGCACAAAAAAAGCCACCACCACGAGGAGGCAGACGCATAAGCAGATATAGATTTTATTATCTATCCCCATGGGG
>VZZY01004399.1:11883-112651 GCA_013400335.1 Eurystomus gularis
TCTGTTCTCACAGCTAATCAACTAATTTCCCAGCAGAGAAAAATCCTCTGCAGGTTCCAGTCATACTGTCTGGTTGTGAGATTCATCCATATGTCAACTTTAATTCAGGTCCTGTTGCTCAGGCCCTAGCACTTCGAAGGTCCAGTTGTATGAGGCTTTGAGCAACCTGATCTACTGGAAGGTATCCCTGCCTGTGACAGGGGACTTGGAACAAGATGACCTTTAAGGTCCTTTCCAAACTGTTCTATGATTCTGTGATTCTGTGAGTCTATGATAGGTATACTTACGATCCACTGTGGCGTAGATAGCATTGAAACCTTCCCTTTCCACTGAATTGTCTGTGACAAATTTCACAGTCAAGGAATTACGAGTAGAAAGAAAAGGAGCTGGCACTGTAGATCCACAGAATGTGCCAGCTAAGTTGGCATTTTCATTATCTCCATCATAAAGCTTAAAGAAAAAAAAGTACATAAGCCACTAACAGTTTAGGCACAACAAACAAATAAATAGAAATAAAATTCTCGGAGCCCTCCTGACATGTCAATTTCCTTTACCTGAAAGCACAGTAGGTGCTCTTGTGCTTTAACAGGATGTTCTGGATGACTATAATTATTCACTGCCATATTAACTAATTCTGTTGTACAGTAAATCTCATTAGGGAACATTCTGGTCCCATCTCAGCAAATCTATAAAGAATTTATTCTATTTTAATTTGGCATTTTGATTTCTTTTTTAGATGTAATTTCAAAGCGCTTTTCAATGAGAAAGGTTGATTTTGTTCACCAAAACATAGAATTAATTCCTAGCCTCATTGAGCATCACTAATGCTCCACGGGATCTATAACACTCCTTGGTGGGAATTGTTTAGCAGCATTCTGCTATCCTATGTCTTGTATGCTCATCTCCAAGAAAATAGCTTTGACAGGTAAGCATTCAAGACTTATTTATTTTAAAGTTTCTTAAATTAAAGTCCTTTCAAGCAATTGTGTATGATAATGAATCTGCAAGCTTACTTTCAAAGTGCTTGAGTTTTGTTTTGTTTCTCCTCTGTCAAGTACATACTCATTTATATAGGCAGTCTAAGACCAGAAGTGTGTCCCCATAACAATGTTAAAACTCTTATTGGTTTCCAAATAAGCAGGATGTCATCTGGACTTGTAATCTAACCCAATAAAATATTTAATTATAGTAAGCAATTTAATTTCTTCAAAAGACCATTTTCTATTAATTAAGTTTTAACTTCATGGAGAGGATAATGCAAAGTATCTCTGATACTTTCTTGTTAAAATACGCACTTATCTTACCTTGACATAATCATACCGGCAAGTCTGAGCAGGCTGTGCTTCAAGCACAAATGAAGTGAAGGTGAGGTTAATCATTTTGTTTACAGGCACAGTTATGATCCATACACAGTCCAGATTTTTCTCATATCTTCTGGTCACGTTGGAGACTGGAGAGCCAAAGCTATAAGATGAATTTGTCAAATAACCACCACAGCCATTCTGAGGTCCTGTTGAGGAAGCAGAAGCATTTTAAAAGTAGTTCCTGGCATTTATTTAATCTTCGACTCTTTACTGTTAAGCTGTGCTACAGAATTTTACTGTCCTGTCTCATGAGGACTATCTGAATGATTAAGTCTTTCAACACTAAACAGTGTTATGTTAGATAGATACAAATCTCTGTTAGATTTGATAGAGTGAATTAAGAAAAGCTCACGCCTTCTGCTCAATATAAAATCAGTATACACTTTGGAAATATAGCAACAGATTTTTTTAAAGGGACTGTGAGAAGTCAGAGGACAGAAATTAAATAGAAGAATAGTGGTTAGAAGGCCTGTTAATGTAATCCTTACCTGCTAGTAGGAATAAGTGGACAGCAGGGGGCACTGGCTTGTTGCATTTGAAAATCTGGTTTAAAATAATTTACTTATTTTGGTAATAAGACTTAGTTCTGGGGAGTTGAATTTGGCAGGCTGACACTGGGACCCAGACTCATCTTCAGAAATATAGCTAAAAGGGACTTAATTCTGGGAGCGTTTTGCTTGATGAGAACTTAAAACCCCTCTGAAAATCAGACTGCTTTTCATTTGGATCTCACAGGCAGAGCTAAGTCTGCACTGTACTTGCTATGAGAATTTGAACCCTGTAATGTTGTCAGTCACATTGAAAGAAATTACTTTTGCAGAAAAGAAGTTCTTAGAAGATCCTTTTATAGCATCGAATTACAAACAAGCAAACAAGCAAAAATTACAGACTATCTGAAATGAAATTTTTGTTTTACTTTTTTGGGGTTTTTTTTTTGTGGTTTGATTTCCAGAGGTTGACAGGGGTAGTAAATCTGATCAATTTATATATGTTATACTTCCTTCTCCAGTCTCTATGAGGTCTCCCAGCCATGTATTTAACTCAGGAATTCAAATAAAGCATGGTTCATACTCTTGCCATTGAGTCTGAGAAAGAGTTTTTGCAAACTGCAGAGAGCAAAGCTGTAACTGCAAGCAGCCGATTGTCTCCCACAGCAAGTCCTTTTAGGAGAATACGATAATAAATGAAGCTATAGCTGTGGCTAAGCACCTTGAGCAGAGTTTCAGATTTTCAATTGCGTGTTTAAAATACGCCTGTCTGGCTGACATACAGTGACTTAACCTTGACACATTGATATATTTCCAGTCTTATAAAACTCTGCCCTACTTAAGCTACAGTATTACAACAGATCACTCTGGTGAAAATCATCATCCAAGTATCACAATTGCATCAGTAACCCAGGGTTGGAGAGAGCCCCGTCTTGCAAGACTGTAATGGTTAAACCAGAGTGACTAAGGAGAGATGTCATCCTGCTTCACTAACCAAAGCCGGAAAAACCCCACCCTAAAAGAAGTTTGCTTTTAACCCAAAATCTTAGTAACATGAGATTTAAGCTTTTGCTGTAGCTAAAAATGAACAGAAGAAACTTATTACAATGTGAAAAAGACAGGAATTAATAGATCCCTGTCCAGTTTTGTAGGCTGTTAATGAAGTCAGAAACTTGGAAAAGTATTAGTGTTCATTCCAATGCCGCTGCAGAAGCTGAGAACAACAGTGGGGGAAATGTGGGCAATAAATCACATTCTTACAAATAGTCTAGGAAGGAGGAAAATGTCAGACAGGAGGGTGCCGGGGCCCTAAGAGTGCGGTTTTGCTGAATTTTTCTCTGGGTCCAGCCTTTTCCATGATTTATTCAGCCTCCCTAAACAATCTTGTTGGAGCCATTTCTTGCTTAGCATTTTGGACACTGTCTACTAAACATAACATTAACCATATAATTATTAGGCATAGATCATTGCCCAACCATCCAGCCGTACAAAATTGAGTCTGGAGTAATGTACAGGTCAGACACCATACAAAGCTCCCCTTCACCCTTTTCAGGGTTAAAGTTGCAGAGGTGCCAGTCAGACCATTGCAACAGGAGTCAGGGAATTGCCACAGAGCCATGCAACAGGAAGGCTCTTGGTGCTGTTGCATTGTCTTTTATTTGGATATCAAATGTCTGGACCTTTGCAGTGGTACGCTTCACTGTTAGCTGTGCACTATTAAGCCAGCTCAGATAACAAAAACTACAGATGTGGGCAAGCTACGTGTGTACAGCACACAAAATGGACCTGGCAGAGAGAGAAACAGTCCAAATCCTCATTACCAGAAAATTAATTCTAGGTAGTATAGCCAGTAATAGCATCTAAGGGGAGATCAAAAGTATGATTTACAGTTAATAAAGATGAGGTTTCATCATTAGCTTTCACAATGCTTAGCCTGCTTAACTAGGGTTCACAAATGCTTACAGGACAGTACATTATAAATAACGGCTAGACTGGAAGCTGACAAGATATCAAGTAGCCCTACATCAAGACAAATAAAGAGCAGCCCTTGTTGAAAAACCTATCCATCTTGGTGCTCTTCAGTACTGATCAATGTTATGTCTGATTGCAGGCACTAGAAGTTACACAATAGTGAAGCAGTGTAGATTGAGGGAACACCCACAAATAAATGAAGAATCAAATGCTTCACAGGAGGGAACTTGGACAATGAGAAACACCACTGCACTGCATTTTAGCCAGGACACAACTCATCTTTTTAAAAGTCAGCACCACTTCTGAACAGAAGGCCAAATAGTAGCCATCCAGCCTCCTGGTGATTGTTGATGGAATGATATGCATTGCTGTCTAACACAGCCAGAAGAAAAATGTAGCTAAAATTTAGGCAAAATCTGGGATTGAGCAGTCTGATAATTTGTAGAATAGACTCTTGGGTGTTAAAAGCTAAACTTGATAAAAATCACGGGAAATGTACATTATAGAACAATTTGTGTGTGAGCAGATGGACTGACTATATGGCTTACTATGTTTTTCAGTCTCTGCTTTCTTATTTAAAATGAAACAAAATAAAATCCCAAGGTCATCATAAATCAGATTGCAATTTTGGCCTCCTTTTAAACAGCTTGCCAGAGAACACAAATTATCAGAATAACTAGGGCACACACTGTCATTGCTAATTGCTTTTGGTGGGAAGCATTAATGAAACTAAAAGGCTGAAGGACCATTCAGAAAAGAAAGAATTGAGGGTTCCCTATGGCAAATAAAAATAATTACAGCAGAAAGCAAGCACGTTTCTCTGTTAAGAGTTACATCCTCTAGATACGGAACAAAGATGAAGATGAGTCTTTGAAGCTGCCTGCCTTTGAAGCACAGCCAGGGGTAAGGTTCACTTATACAGGTATGGATGCAATGAAAGGGAGCCTATTGAGTAGTTCTATCAAAACCAGCTAGACCAAAGACATTGTAAAACATAACAAACTAATTTTTCTGCCCTTCCCTTCTTACTAAATGAGCACCACAAACGTCTACTAGAAGACAGCAAAGTTCAAAGAACTGGTCTAGTTCTGCCTGGACAGTAATGAAAATTATCTCCCAGATTTCTGAATCACATTTGGTCTCACCTAGAAGCATCCCTGGGAGCTCCAGGCTCATCTCTGATCTGAACTGAAAATTAGAATAAGCAAGGATTAACTCTGCCAAGATTAATGCTTCTTTCCTGATGGGTCTTATTTCCAGTGCAGAGGAGAGGCAGGACTAATTATGGCTGTAATAATTAGCTTGTAGGTCATTTGGATCATGGCTCAGAAGCATATAGGCCTGGAGAGAGGAACCGTACTGTTGCACTTCATCTCATGGATGACACTGAAGGTTGGTAAACCATTGCAAGCTAAGCTGAGCTGAGCTGTTCCCGTGGTTGGCAATCACTGTACAGACATCATGCGGCAGCAGAACCCTGGCAGCTATGCCAGCCCTGATTACAGTGCCCACAATGTTTCAGGAGGAGACTTCTGAAAGCACGGGACTCTCTTTAGTCCCCAGCCTAGCCTTTACGCAGAAAGGGGTTTTCAGTGCTTTAATGGCCTGGCAGTGGTTCCAGCCGTGACATTTAGGACTGCAAAGCCTCAGACTCCTGCTTTAGCAGGATTTCACAAATGCAGTCAGATGAAGATTATATTCTTAAGTTTCTAGACTATTGGCTGACCCCAGATGTAACAGCCCAGACACGCTCTTTGCCAAGCCTGCCTCAGTACTGCAAAACCACAATGTATGTGCCATCCTATCCATCTCCTGGATGCTTGTCTGGGAGACCAGAGGCAGACACACAGTCTGGCCTCATGCTAATAATTTCTAATACTGCATTGGCATACTTGTTGGCTTCACAGCCACCCAGATCTTTGCAGATTTCTCTCGTGATATGAATCAGAAATGTCTCCTCACCCTTTGTTTGCATGTACCAGAGTACAGATTTTCAGCTGAAGCAGTCATTGACCTTAGTGAAGCTAAGACAATTCATGCCAGCAGAGTTTGCCCACAGTTCTGCGAAGTTCCTTTAGCCTGAATATTCTATTGGCTTTTACCTGTTTAGTCAGCTACAAAGTTTCATTTAATCACTGTGTCCAAAAATTATTTTCCACCTCATTTTTTCAGATCAATCAGAAATGTCTCAATTAAAAGTCTACCTCTTTTCTTGTCTATCCAGCTTCAGTATGCAAACTACTTCTATTTATTTTCCTTTGGGAGAAGGAATGTCACAGACATTAAATAACTGACATTTCTGAGAGGCATTTGTAGACTACCCCTTAGCTCAACAGTCGTATTCTTTTCAGAGATATTGAAAAGATGTATTTCAGCACTGCAAGTGCTTTCTAAATTTAGTCAGTTTTCAAGCTGATGCATATTTTTATACTTGAGCCACAAAATACATTCAGAAACAGTCCAGGAATTGTGACTTATGGATGTTCTTATTTTCATAGACTATAATAAGATCAAGAAAAGATACTATTACCCACAATTCATTCATTATTTTAATAGATTAAGTTAATCATAGTTAAGCCATGACAATATGATGAATCTGAAATGTGTAATATATTTGGTAAAAAATTGTGTGAATCAAAAGCCCCTAAAACTTCTTGCAAGAAGACTTGTGAGTTTCAAGCAATTTGCTTCTCAACTAGACCCACTGCAGCACCAGGGTCTAAGTCCAGGTTGAATATTGGAAGCTGATCCTAATGGGCTGTGAAATCTCTGTCTGCCAGGCACTGCTGCTTTTCCAAAGGCATGAGAAGATGTCACAGCATTCACATACCACAGTCAAGGACACATTTTTCTAAGATTTCTTGTTGGTGGAGGGAGAATAATTTGCAAGAAACCTGCGATTCATCTGTCACGAGTCCTTTCCTACCCAACAGGCCATAACTGCTGTTGTCAGTCCAGGAGCTGGGTGCCGCCTGCAACAGGTGCTAACATTATTTACACAAATCAGCGCAATGAATTACTTTTGGTGGTGTAAGAATTTAGAAGTGACTCACAAAAGAACAGCAGACCCTGACCTATGCAATAGAATAACCAAACCAATATTCTACACCTTCTATTGTCCATTCAGAATTGTTTTGGTTTTTTTTTCCAGCAATTCTGAACAATCCAGAAAAACTCCACAAGAACTGTGCATGCTCAGCACTGCTGAAAATCTGCACCTAGAAACTGAATATAGAGTGAGCCAAATTTTCAGTTTCCAGGGCAGAACTGGACTCGGAACTACATGAAGCAATTTTTTTAATGATAAAATAAAAGCATTAAAATGCTGTGAAAATTCTGTTGGAGCCATTTTTAAAAGTACACTTTAATTTCATTAGAGGAGAGCATAACAGTAAATGCATTAGTGATAGATGCTTAGTGTATGGTATTGCAAACAGGAAACAAGTAATTCAATACATAGCTAATAGAATAAGAGAAGACAGATACCTCCGGGTGATTTATCAGGTAAGTTACAGCTCATTTTGTCAGGGAGAAAAGCATCTATTTCTATTCTATGAATACTAGATTGTGTAAATTACCTATTAATTAATTTTTCTGGCATATCAGAGAAGATTCCTTTTTCCAGCTATTTTTCTTCTAAACTCTACTTGCTTATGATTTTTTTTCCCTATGTGAGATGATTAATATTCATTCAATAGAAATGTTCATTTGAATAAAAAGGATGGAGGTATCCTTGAGGGAAAAACTGGGCAAACTGAGGACAATGAAGAGGACAGAGTGTTTAAGAACTTGACATTCACAATGGTTGCCAAAGGTTTTGGAGGCATTTCTTCTGCCTTAGAGCCTACAATGCTAGTTTTCCCATTGTTGCTACTCTATTCTTCTTGCCTGTCTTTATCCATCTGGTTTTCCTCATCTTAGCTCATAATCAATTTGTGACAACAGATTGTTGCTTTACTCTGCCTAGTGCAGTGGAGTTGCAGCCCATGAGCTTGTAAGCCCCAAGGTAATGCAAACAAGGGATGACATTGGTATCACTGCAGTATACCATGCTGCTCTTTCACAAAGTATAAATGTGAATTTCTCCTGCATGCTCACAAAAGATAGTAGAAAAACGGGGAGGGGAAAGAGCTGGCTACAGATTGAAGTCGAGAGGATTTGGGGCTGTAGAGAAAAAGCAGGCAACCTTCCTGCCCTCCTGCATCCCACCTTCCCCAGTGTCATTTCAGTTTTGCATGTTCTGTGAAGGAAGAGCTTGCTGACTCAACCCACTTATCTAACCATGTGTAACACTTTGCTGCTTGTAAATTCACGTGGCTTTCTTAGACAGCCCCCATGAGCAGACCTGACTTTCAGAAAACCCCTAGGTCCTTCTCCAATGGTTTAGACTGTGATATGTTTTTCATTACTGAGACAATGGAGCTATGTACACGCACACAGAGACCTGCCAACGAGAAATGATGTGCTGTTAATAAGGTCACAGTTACATCTCCTGACAGGCATTGCCGACTCTTTAAAAACAAGAAAAAAACCCAAACCCTTATATGTCTTTTCAGCCTTTGTATCATGAGCCTCAGAGGGATCACAAATTGGGTTGAGGGGGTCACCTCACTGCCAAATGGGAATAGACAGAAGCTCCATTTATCACCAAAGTACAAAGTCCCTGCTATCACAGCAGGGATGGCAGAGGTATATGTAGGTTCAGTCCCTGTCATCCAGGGCCAGCTGAAAAGCTCACGTCTCCCCTTTGAGCTGGAGAGATAATTGGGAGATCTTTGGCCAAGTCACAAGCTCAGGACATGCAGACCTCATTCTCTGGGGAGAGATCTTGGCTTGCCTTCCTTCACAAAGACATCTCATGTAACCAAATGCCTTAAGCTGATATTGATTTTTCTCTTCTCATCCTTTTATTGATTGCTTAAAGGAGCACATGTTCGCTGTAGAAAGGAGGTATAATTCTCCTTTTACAGACTGAAAACAAAGGCAGAAAAAAGGTCAGTGGTAACTAAGGTAAGAGGAGTCTTTCTTTCCACAAATCTAACACTTGGAACAGGCTGGGATCCTCCAGTCAGCCTAGTTCACCAGCTCAACCTGAGAGCAAGTCCAGTGATTCCAAAATTTAGGCCAATAAGCGTCCAAACTTAGCAGCAGAGATAGTGAAATTATAAACCCTCTGAACTGCACGAACAAGGGCCATATGTTCCCCTGCCTCAAATGCACCATATCATAGAGTTGGCTGTGACAAAGAATGCTGCTTCTGAAATGTGCACTTAACAATAAATTGCATCACATACAGAGTAGCAGGTGAAAGAAAAGACATTTGACAAAAAAGGCCAGATGTTGCCACACTGCCAAATTAATAATATTTCATTGTTTCTCTTGGTCTCCCTTTTCTGACTAGTGGGGGGACCTTCAAAATTCTAGCTGGTGCAGGATTAGTGATGCAAAGTAATTGTTTTAATTAAAACAGAGCATGTTTTTCTCCTGAAATTTCAGAGTTTAACTCTTTGAATGCCTGGTTACTGTCAGTCTTGCAAGGCTCCTGTGAGTTTAGTGCTTCATCTTCTTCTCTTCCCTCCCAACACAATGTTTATCAGAGGGACTCCTTACTAATAAAATTCACAAAGGAGAAAGAATGGATAGCCCTAGATTTTGGCAGCATCCCTGAGAGAAGCCTGATCAGGAAAGAAATTAGAAGAGCTTGTAAGGAAAAGAAATAGTTTAGTTTGCTATAAATGAGTGTACTGTTTCTGCTCACTTTTTTCCAATATATGATCAGAGCCACTCACAATTAAATAGAGAGCAATAATTATGTTATCCAGTTGTGCTTCCCTAGGGTAACTACAGAATAATGTGCTTATTTGTCATCCATCAGAGAATGAGGCTTCTTGTTTCTCTACAGATACCATCTTCCTTATCCAAGAGACTTATCATTATTAATTGTCATCTGATTGCATTTGTACTCTTAAAAAACCACATGGGTTTTATATTTTGACAAACATGAGGGAGCTTCTCTAAAGCACCATTTAGCATTACAGGCTTTTAGATGTTCGTGGTTTTATTCTCTTTCATTTGAAGCAGAATCTCAGACCTCATAGTACAAAGATATGTCACAGATTTTCCTGGATCTATTTTTCAGACAAATCAAACTGGGAACATTTATAGGACTGTGACTCATGTTTTCCTTTTATAATATACTTTTCTACTTTTTGGCCATTCTGTATTAACATGGGATTGTCAGGAACGTTCCTAACAGCTGTGTGGTTTAGTCCCTGTGGCTTGCTTCCCACAGCAGAGAAAGAAGACCTACCATTAAGCATCTCACCACCATGAGCTCTTCATCACACAACCTACATTGCTGCATGGCCATCTTTTCCAACTTGCAACTCTATTTCTCCTGAGTAACTTCCTGCAATATCACAACCTCCCTTTGTTTGGGAGCCTGCAGAAATGTCCCTCCAAAACTAAAAGATGTCAAAGTTTATTCATAAAAAGACTTCTCCTCACTCTAGGAAATTATCAGATGTGGTACTGACGTGAAGAGCTTGGCTTGTGTTCTGTCGTGTACTTAAGCAAAATCTCTGGCAAGTTGTGCAAATAAATCTAAAGTCAGTGGCTAAAAAAAATTGACTATATGCCAGCAGGAAGAGCAAGAGCTTGGGGAGTTCCTGATGATCTCACCCTGGAAACATGAACCCAGGCTGCAGTGAATCTCCGACAACTGATATCTAAGGGTTTAGAGACAGCAACATGTGAAGGACTGTTATGTTACTTGAAATAACAGTCCACAAGAGTGGTCTTAAAAATTCTTGTAGTAATTACAGTGAAGCAAAGGAAGAGTTAATAATAATAATGACCATGAGGTTCTGTGGGAATATTTTTCTTGGCAATGCCTGTACAACTAGTTATTTTCCTTATCTGTAAATACTTTCTCAGACTGTACCAAATGAGAAAGTCACTGGCTAGGGTTTGGGAGGGGATTCAATGACTCAGCAGAAGACTATGTTTGTTCTGCTACAAAGGCCTTTCATTCTGAACTGTCTGAGTGCCAGCTTTGTAAACCAGACAATTACTTCTTTCTAGATCACAAAAACATTGAGTTAATTACACACAAAACTAGTAGCCATGACACAAAAATGATTTACATGTAATAATCATCACAATCATCTCTAAACAATTCAGATAAGAAGGTAAAAATTTCTTTTTACACCTTGATCTTAAAAATAGGCTACTAGGCTTAAACTTCCTTTTAAGGCAATAATCAAGCTTTGCCCCTGACTCGTGTCCATCAAAGCATTTAACATACAGTGCCTTCTCACTATGATCCTGTTTATATTATGGCCAGCTAACCACACTGCTCCACAAAATCAGCAGAAATCAGCAAAGTGGTGGTGCCTGAAGGGAACCCCAATCTTAACTGATCTTAAAACTTTAGTTTTTAAAAAAATGAGTGGTGAACTGCAAGGAAATGGAAAATGCATGGAAAGGAGTCATCTTTAGGGCACCACCAACCTTTGACTACAAAAACCAGAGTTCTCAGGTATTGCCAGATTTCCTCCAAAAGAGAGGCCTTCAGGTGCTGCTAAGCCTTCAGTCACCCAAGAAATGCCTGTGCCTTCAGAGAGGCAGGAAAAGGTTAGCAAAGTATAAAAGGAATCTGTTCAGAACTGGGGCTGAAATGCAGGAATCCCTTAAGCCTAGTATTTAGCCTAGTTCACTCAATTTTGACGAAATCAGAAACATTTTTCTGTTTCCAACACTCCTAATGAGGGAGACCATAACTACTCCTCCCCAGAGAAAATTACTTACTAGTAGATTTTTGTGATTATGAGTCTGATAATAGTCTTACCTAAAGTCTCCCTGAAAGATGCTTTCCATCCCCTGTCTGTTCCAAAGAAGTCAGTGTTAAACACGAGGAACAAGTTATTACTGGAGCTTTTAATATTCGGAGGCAGTTCGGAGCCACAGAATTTCCCAAGGAGAGGAGCATGGGTGTCTGAGCCGTCGTACACAGCCACATAATCTTTGTAGCAGGATGGAGATATTTCAAGGTGGAAGCTGTTGAATCTGTAAAATGCACTTGGAGCTTTAGGGATCAGATTTTCATTTCCATTCCTATGTGGCTTTAGCACTTGAGGAAAGATCCAAATAACAGCAATAGCCAAAGCCATACACAGATACCAAAAAACATTTCAGGCATAAGCAAGCAGAATGATTAACTGCATAGTACAACACTCCAGCCTACCAGCCTCAAAGAAATAGTGACCCTCACCTACTAGACCTCTTGCAAGGCAAGCTGTCAGCACACATCGACTTTCTTTGAAGCAGCAGATCTCCCCTGTGCAAACATACCATCTCCCACTTCTGCAAATTCCTTGGCCTGCAATCTTATTGGGCACGTAAGGGGTGCATAAAATGCAGGCTCAGAGTGCAGACCAGCTAGGTCTTCCACTTAGTTGGGAAATATTCTCTAAATTCACAATCAGCATATAGACAACAGAAGAATGTATCTATCTTTTAATATCTCAGTGGCAAGATTTTGTAGCAGCCATATCTCTTTTTAAGACAGGGCAGCACACACTTAGAAGTATACTCTTTCTGGGTAGATATTATTACTTGGGCTGTAAAGTGAGTACCAGCCTTCTAAAAGAATTAAAATTTTTCCTATATCAACTCATAGGAGTTTCAACTCCTCAAAGGCTGACAGAATTTAACTAAGAACATGAGCTACATTTTAACAATTTCTTAGTCCTCTTGCTAACAAAAGCGAGAAGTTACAATTGTGTTGATGTTTTTGTCATAACAAATTACAGAGAAAGATGTGAGGGGCCTGAGAAAGGTGGCTTCAGTAGCCATTTCTCCTTTTAGTTCAGCTTTCCCATCAGAAAAACAGAGAAAAAATTGTCAATAATTTAATTGGATTCAGAGACCTCCCTGTCCCCTTGGTGACAAACTGAACTGGGATTACATACTTGAGGGCCACTATTTTGCCATTTCCAACTCTGATGTAATATGAGCAGTTCATGTTGTTGTGATAATCCAGAACCGAATGGGCCGGACTGCTGATAACACCAACAGCGACACTGAAAATGCCACCGCAAGCTGTAGGGAAAACAGAAAGTGTGGTTACTGTCTGAATACCAGCTTGCTCCTAATTCTTGTATTTCTTGTGGAAGCTTAATCTTCTTTTATCCATAAGGAAAGAAAAGCCCTTGATAAATTAGGAGCAGTCTTCATTTGTTAAATGTGGAGATGTCTATCAAGTTGTGCTCTGTGGTGGAAAACTAGAGTCAGTATCAAAGTAAAGGTTGTTACTAGTCCATACCAAATGGCAATTTGTGCTTGTGTGGTCAAAGATTGAGCCTGATTTCAAGCGTAGGACCAGGGAGCAGTGAGATGGGAAGGGTGCCCCATGCAGCACGGTGTCAGGTGTTTCTGGAGGAGTTCTGCACCCATTCAAGCTTGCCAAGAGAAATGTGGCTGATACGTGGGCAAAGAAATTCCTTCATCCAAATCCTGGTCCCATGGAAGCCTCTGAACATTTGACACTGACAACAAAGCAGCCACAAGTGGATGCATAGCCCTGCCCTTGACTTTTCTGGAATAACTGTGTGCAGAGCCTCATCTCCTCACTTCTCCACCTCCTAGCAGGGCTGGGGCATTACTGAAGCATTTGTTCTGTGCAGAAAGGCAGAGAGTAGTCCCTGGATGTCACTAACCCTGGGGACTGCTCCTCGTGCTGGAACTCACAGCAGCTGGGGGTGACTGAAATGGAGGAGAGCATGCTTGCTCTCTGGCAGAGGAGCACGTTAAACTCTGCAGCTGTGAATCAAAGACTCTGCTTGACTCCTCAGAGTTTCAGACCATGGATGCTGATGAGGCCAGGATGTGGCTAATGTTTGTTCCAGCTTCAGTGCTTGAGGCAACAAAAACTATTATAAAACCAACTCTAATCTCCATTGTTAGCTTCAGCCTTTCTTTTATAATCTTAACTTGGCAAAAAACATTTCCCTGCATCCTGTTGATAAATAGCTTAAAGCCACACACAGCTTTTCATGGTTTGAAGGACATACCATTGCTCAGACCACCACCTTAAGAAAGGCAGTCCTATACAGGGTGCTGCTGGATACAGAGCCCCTGGCTCCTCAGCTGGCAGCCTGAAGCACTGGCAGATAAAGGACAGGAGCCTTGAGGATAAAGAATCTGCATTATTCTATACTATGAGGGGGAAGCCTTTTTCATTTTTTTTCAGCAAACAATACAACTAGAGGGAAGAGGAATGTTAATTGCCAGAATCTGCTTTGTATACAACAACAAGCTACTAAGGCTGCAGTCATCTTTCTCAAATGTCAGAAGTCACAAGTCAGATAGCAGCAACTGACTTGAGTGAGTTATGAAAGTCTTTTCCATGAGTAACCACACATTGTCATTTCTCAGTGCCATTCCCTCTATCTTATCTGTATCGGGCCATTCTTTTTATATAAAGAACTTAGCCTTATGCTTTTTGCTGCAGCTTTGACCATGAGGAATGCATTAAGGGAAATGCCAAAGTTAAGAACTCACACTTTTCTCTGCAGTTAGAAAATGATGCTTTAAAAAATCACAGTCTTTACAAGTTAAACCTAGAAAATATTAAAATTGGTTTTGAAACGAAAACTAATCTTTTGGGATATTTATATTTGTGCAGATGTAAATTCTAAACTCAGTTGGAAACTTCTTTTTCTAATACATATTTCCCCTTTAAAACAAGAGATCTCATGTGAATGACAAAAAAAAATGGTGAAAATATTTGTTAAAAAAATAAAAATATATCTAGATCCCAATTTTTATTTACATTAATACCTGGCACTGCAAGAGGGTCATCAAATGGAGGCATATAGCTGGGTCCATTTAAAATTATTTTCTGGTTTCCTAGAACTAAACTGGTAAACTGGTTTACTAAAACTACTAATGTAGTTTTAGTAAAACTGAGAATCAGATGTTCTCCTCTATGTGATGTAATCTTTTAAATGAACTCAGTTAAATAAACTGGTGATGTTTCTCCTTAAACATTGTAAAACAAACAAACAAAAACCCTGCAAAAATGGGTTGCATTTCTTTTCTACAGCAAAGTGTTTCAGTTCTTGACTTGGTCCCATGTATTGTCTTGACACAAGAATTATGAAATAACACATCAGTCAAGGACAACGTGTATCAAACAGTCTTGCATCCTGGTCCTGAGAGCTCTTCTGGGCAAGTGCAGAGGGAATATGAACCATCTACATCCATCTAAGGTATTCCCAAAATGGAGTACAACATTTCCTACACTGAACCATTATCCAGCCAGAATCTTTCCACCACCTGAAGCACAGAACAGTAGCTACTCACCAATTGCTTTGTATCTTGCCTGGAATCCAAAGCCTGTGATGTGGGAGTCAGTGTAGAAGTTGAGCAGCATAGGTCCAAAGACACTGACTGGAGCAGGGAGTTCACTACCACAGAGTGTGATGAGAGGATGTGGGGTAATCCTTGTCCCACTGAAGATGCTTACTCCATCATAAAAACAAATTCTGCTCAAGAGTGCTGGAGCTGCATGGACATATAATGCAGAAGTGTCAGCAGCATATTTTCCATGTGATTTACTGAGCTGCAAGAATATACAAACCTGACACAGGACAAAAATTAGATTTTATATTACTTTTATATTCTAGAGTCTCAGGATCTCACTTGCTAAGGAAGCAAAGGTCAATTTTTAACACACAGAAAAACTGAGGCAGAAAAAGACAAAGAGAACTTGTATGTAAGACATTGAACTGGTCTCATTCCACACATACTATCATCTGGAAAAGGCTTCAGGCCCCTTGAGTTTTTGAGGGCTCATAGCTGGTTGAAGTGCTAGGGCCTGAGTTGTGGGCCCCAAGCTGGAGTTGACCTGTGGATGAGTCACAACCTAGCAGAATGTTTTGTTTTTCTTATGGCTTCATGTTCCAGAGACAAAACCTGACCCACCTGTATCTCTATAACTCTGCCCTCACCCAGGTGGGGGTTGTAGGCTATTTTAACCAGGAGCCAATTAGTCAGAAGAGCTTTCTGTTGGGTATGGCTTCCATTGGGGCTGGTTGCCTCTTGCTGAGCTCTCTCAGTGGTGTCCTTCCCTGAGAAGGGCCACTGAGGAGTTATCTCTATCCATTGTATCCAGCAGGCGATGCTGGCACCACAGTGGGCAGTGGAGGAGCTGGCCCCACAGGAACCTATGGCAGGACTGTCTGAAAGAAGACTTGTGAGGGGATGTTGCTGAGTTCAGTGTTGGCCTGTGTGATCAGGCAACTGATGGCAGCATAAAATGATGATTGCTGAACAAGCACAACAGTGATCTATGAAGAGATGAAAGGGCCTAACAAAAGCATAGATCTCTTCTGCAGATCAAAGCAATGCAGCTTTTGTTACAGGCAACCAACTACCTGGCATTTGTTTCCCTCATGTAGAAGTCAGCACCCAGTACAGGGAATTTAAACCATTAAGAGTGAAAATTTGGGAAAATGAAAAAGTAGTCCATACACTAACATGTTTCAGAGCTGACTTCTTTCTCTCTGAATTCCCTCAAACTTTGGAGTACCTAAACCCAGATTGTTCAGCTTGACTTAGAAAACAAAAATTGTAAATTTAATCACTTGGGGCAGTCAGTGGAGATTTGGAGATGACTGAGCAAGACAGAAAAAACCCCAATGATTTTCAAGAGCAATCTGCTTTAGGAGGCAAATTGGTGCAGATATTAGGGTGGGTGAAAAGCTGCCTGTTCAGAAGCACTAGGAAACACAGAAATGGGGAATGTAGCATTCTAGTATTTTTTTTTTCCCATTGGTTTTTAGTTTCTCATTTGCAGTTAGGTTTCTGGAGGAATGATCCACCCTCTACAACTCCCTGCCCTATGTTCCTGACTTTCTAGCCACCTCACCATTTGCAGACAGATTTGACTGAGATGGGAGGTCTCAAATATATTAAGTTCCTATAAGTTTCATGAAGGTCAGTAGCTGAGTTAGAGTGCCAGAGGAACTCCCTGAAAGAAGGGCAAGCTACGTGTCCAGTGTAAGGGCTGTGAGTTTGGCCAGAGACCAGCCAAGCACCAGCCACCAGCACCCTGGGAGCTCAGAGCCACATGGCCACCTCCTTACCCAGCTGGGATCCATAAATATAGGGAGAAGTTGGTGGTATCACCAAGAGATGTATGGTGGGAGCTAGAGATGTATCATGTGGGAGCAAGAAGGGAGCCACATGGGTTATGCCAGAAAGCTGCATTAGTGCTGTCAGTGAAAAACACAGCACGCATCTACTGAAAAATGAGGTTCATTAGCTGTTATGCTTATAGAACAATTTGGTGTTTTCTTTGTCATAATTTACAAGCATAATGGAAGTGTCACATGTTTACTGAGGTTAAGTTATCATGTTTAGTGACCTGTTAGCACCAATGGGGCAGTTACTTAAACTGCAAAGGATTAATAGGGAATTATCAAAATTTAACAGGAGAAACATTGAGCCTACTGTTGCAGCAGAGTGACTTCTGCAGACCGTCCAGTCAAAACAAGCTGCTTCCTAGTGTTGTAGGAAACAGGATGCCTCACATTGAACAGGATGAAAAATAGGAATGGAGTGATAATTCTGTTACACAAGATCAATAGAGTGATCCGAGCAGTCAGTTATATTTTAAATCCTCTCTTGAGTTTTAATTTAAAAATTCCTTCTCTCTCAAAGAATATAATGTATTCTAATATGCTTTTCAATTATGCCAATAGGGTAATATAGTGCTTGTCTGATTCTAATAAGAGTAACTAAGCTGAAAACAACCAGCAACATCAGATAGCCGATTACATTGTTAATAAAATAATTAATTAAAAATATTCTTCATATCCTATCCTATTATGAGAACACGTGATAATGTGACACAATTAAAAAACATAATCAATTCTAAAATACAAAGAAATGAAAAAAATGAAATGGTGACAAGTGCAATTTCAGAATGGAAAAGATTTGAGAAAGCAACTCAGGTTCTTTTCCGAAAAGACCTTGGGGAAAGGTATGAATTGAAATGGATTCCTCAGCAAAGCAAAGGTCCACAATACCTGTCACAAATTGTTTCAAACTGCTGCACTGGAAAGAATAAGATGGTTAACATAGTACTGTGAGCAAAAGGCTTAACTTCTACCTTTGAATCCTCATTGTTTGAGCCTATATAATTTATTACTCATGAATCCTAGCAAGACTGATGATTTTTTGATCTCTATCCTGTAACGCATTCTCGTTTACACTTTTCCTTAATTTCTCACCATATTAAATGCATTAATCTGTAAATAATCCCCAGCCTCAGATACCTCTATTCTGTCTCCTCATGTCATACTTCCAATACTCAGTACTTCCATACTCAGCACATCATCAGTGATTCTTCTCTGTGGTATATTTTCTCTAATTCTATCATCTTAGATCTTTTCTAGACCGATTTCTGTCCCTTGCACTACAATGGAACAGCTTTCATGAGTTTCCAGGGATCTTTTCTTAGCCAGATGTCAGACCCACATCCTTTTTGAGCTGACAGGCACTTTCCACATAGCTAGTACTTTTTTCTTTATAAACCTTTTCTGCTAAGAGCTTTTGCTCATCCTTCTGGTATTACTGTTCTCTCTTCCAATCAATACATGAGGATTCAATGAGACACTTCCTGTCTTTTTGTCTTTATCTCCACATTAGCTCTGTATAATCTTATTTGCAAGGACAGATGCAACTACTATCTGTATGCTGATGACTCCATAAGTCTGCTTCCCTCCTCCAGGCCTCTTTCTGTTCAGACTAAAATCTTATTTCTGTCTCTCAACAAAATTATTCAATAGGAGAGCTTTTTATACCCCTCAGGTCTTCCCTTGCATCTTTTTTCTTTACAGCTTCCTCATTTTGCCTGCCCTCATTAGGTCCATTTCTATGATTTGGATCTCTCTAGGTCTTCACATCCAGGCTTGACATAAATATTATCAAGTGTTTCCAGTTATTATCTTTAAGATAAACTCTTTCCTCTCCTTCCACACACCTATGACTCTCATCCAAGAAATAGTGATTTTTTCCTCTAGCCTTGACAAAATTTATTCCAAATACCACTGGAGAGGTCAATTATTTGGCCTGACATTATGAACACATCCCTCTTTCTTTGAATTGCTGCATCTACTTGCTTTCAAGGCCTTCTGTTATCTATCTTCACTCTATTTATCATCTCTTGGTACCACTCAGCATTGATAAATTGACTCCTGCCTCCAAGGTTCACATGATAAGAACTTCAGTTGTCCTCATGTTACACTTTGAAATATGCATTTGTGTTGTCTTCTTTCCATTTAGCAGAAATTTCTGTCCGTTCTCATTATTCTCCATAAAATCATTTAATTGATATGATGCCTGCACAAAAACCTTGACAAAATTTGGGCCCCTAACTATGTGATCATTAATAACAATGTCCTCCTTCCATCTCTCTGTCTATAACCGTAGATTCTATTTCATTTTATATTGAGGCAGAACTTATCTTTTTGTTTAAAATTTGTAAAACTTAAAATCACGAGGGATTGGTTCACAACTGTAGCTTCTGGTATAAATGGTAATACAATCAGTAGGTACTAATGTAGGAGAAGTATTATGCATATATATATTCCTGTGCAATATATTAACCAGCGCCAGAGCACAAGATACTATTTTAAAAGCAAGGAGTTACAACTTTTTCATATATATATAACCTTCCAAATAATCTGTTGTGAAACTTGCCTATTTTCTGACTTGCCTAGTAACAACAGAGAAAGAAGATAAAGAAGACTCCAAAATGAAGCTGTGACCCTATCCCAGAGTGCAAAATTACAGCTGCGTATTTAAAAAAATAAAAGGGAGAAATAAACAAGTTACTAAAACATTTTTCAGGTCAACATGGTATCAACACAATGAACCTGTTTTATATGGACAGAGAATAAATACTACAGAATTCTAAAAGTAGATATTGCAAGAGGTCCACATCCATTTCCCCAAATTTTCTGTGATTTGGAACTTGGACTTTATTGGATGTTATACTCATACTTGAAGAGTATTATAGCCATTTAATAGTACACTAAGATACCTGACTTACAGGTGTATTTGTAGGGACTTTCATCGGAATAAAGCTTTTGAACAAAAGATGGATGTGATTAATTATTTCTTAGATAGTAAGTCTACTAAGATAAAGTTTTTTTACTAATTCCAATATGTTATATTTGTGTAGACTTTGATCCAAGGAGGGAGGACAGATGGAAGATCACATTTATCATTGTAGCGGAATTGGGACTGAGAAAACAAATTCAGCCCCATTTGTTTGGTCTCTGTAAAATAACCAAACACAACAATGCAGGTGGCACTGCAAGAAGCAAGTGGCAACCTATGCACCTTCATGAAACAGGCAAATGAAGAGAACAGGAAGTGACGTTCTTCAGGCTGCAAGGAAATCTCAGAGACTAAGACAAACTCCATTCATCTTAATCTTGCCTATGTTTTGCTGCCTAAATCTTAAGTATCTGGTATAAGCTTTAGTCTATCGCTTTCTGTAATAGTCAATGGGTTAAGTGAGTGAGAGAGGCCTTCAGAAGGCCATTCATTCCACTGGTAGGACACATTTAGTTTTGAATTTAAAGCACTTTTTAGCTTCACTATAGGAGGAGAGAAATCTAGATGATAATCTAAATTAGATGTCTATTATCAGAGTCTCAAAGTCAGGTAAAAACAAATTTTCTACCTACTGGGAAGCAACCAATTTAGATACATTTTCATCACAAAATCAACAAACACAGTTGCCTCCAGTTCTCTCTTGCTCTGTTACTTGCTATATTTAGTGCTTAATACATATTTAATACTTAGTACGTGCATGTCATGTTCATTTGGTTCCAGCTACTGACATTGTATCACTACTGTGGGTTAACTGCCTCATTTGGAGTCATTCTTTATAATCAGAACAGGCGTCTCATCATAACTGAAAACATAACTACTCTACAGCAGAGATCTGTGACTAACCCATGAAGTCATTCAATTTTTGTACCAATATGTCACTGTACTACAGCAAATTGCCTTCTGCCTTCTAATTTTCTGGAAAAGATATCTCAAACAGTTCAAGTCAGTGAGAGATAAGCCTTACAGACATTATTTTAGATACTTCATTTCATTACTAAACAACCATGAAAAAAAAAAAGATTTCTTTTGAGAGGTCAAATAGGTAGTAAATTATGTTAATTGGACATATAGCTAAGCTTCAAAAAAACAATCCAGAACAACATCTGTACCAGTACAGTTACAATTGTGAAGGCCACACTCAACAACAATCTAAGCAGGTGCAATGCTTCCTTGCATATGGAATAGCTAGAAATGTTTTAAACAGATGCTACCAAACATTGTCCTGCCTTTGCAAAAGAACTAAAGGATTTCAAGCCGGAAACCCTTAGGCGCATGTGCTAAACATATTCAGTGGGACTGCTGAGTAAGTTTTCATTTCTGTATGATATTTTGCAAGATAGTGGTTTCAATCTTCTTTTCAATTTAAACCCAGACAAATTCTCTTTGCTACAGGTTTGTATTTTAAGATTTTGTGAAAAATATTAATTGTCAGCTACTGGAGAGTGTCATACTTCCTCTTTTATAACCAGATGTCCTTTAGTTCATATCCACAGTTCTTTTCTTTCATATGACTTAAGGACTTACAGTTTGTGTAGCCTAAGGAAGCCTATAACAATAAAGGAGCAAATTTCCCTGCAAGTAGAATAAGTTTAGATTTTGCAGGCCTGTGTTTATTACTATGTCTGTATCACTTACCTCTTTGCTTTAACCTTCTTGATAATAAAAGCTTGAATCCATTTATAAATTAACTGAATGCATAGACAGAATATAGATCAGTAACTTACTCATAGAGATGGCAAAATTGGCATCATCTGATTCAGCCTGATGTTTAGTGTTTCTGTTGAATAATAATGTCTTCTACATGAAGAAATAATACAATTTCTGTGGTTTACATTTCATTTTTAAAAAAATAATCCTTAAAATAGCAGTTTGGATTAGAGGATTAAAAAAAATGCTTCAGATAAAATCATAGTCAAATCTTTGTCTCAGACATAAATTAAGTTTGGACCAGAATACTTTTGAATTAAAAACAGTTTGAAAACTTAAAAAGAAAATTAAAGAGGCCTATTTTCTAACTTTATTGTTTGCTCTGAAGAAAAATTTAAGTTATTCACCCCAGCTTAGTAGCAAAAGACTCAAAAATCTCATTGTCTATGTGATTTCAAGGGAACCAAATTAAGATGGCCTCAAAATATGTGACGCCATGCAAATAGTTTGGACATACTGATTCCTCTATGTTATCATCTTCACCCACAAAATTTTGATCTTACCAAAGCTGGGAAAGTTTTACTATTCACACCAATGCGACTAGGAAATTATACTTGTTATTTTTGGCTAAATGCTGCCAACTTTTAAAATCTCAAGAGAGACTTTTGTTCGTAAGTGTCTACAGGGTAACAACTTTTATACATTTTCAGTTACTGTAGTCTTTCCCCTAGTTTCACATTTAAATGTTTTTATATGCTTATAAAACACCTGTGTATATTTATATCCATTTTTGAGTTAAGGAAACAGAAGTGCTGAAAAGGAAAACAGCTGGCCTAAGATAAAAAAGATTATAAGGCTCAATGATAAAAAAAATGATGCAGGAATTGGCCACAGTCACTGATATTCTAACCACCTGGCAAATTCCCAACTTCACTGCTGCAAGATATTCAACAGATAAGATCTATCTTCACTCTTCTGGAACACTTCAGTGATGCAAAACTGAACCCTGGAAACTATCTGTGTAAATGTTTGTAAATGATTTTCAGAATGGACCAGCAAATTAAACCATCAACCATTTTCCATGATAGAAGACCCGTATGTTTCATGGTACATATTGAAATTAGGAAGAACCAGTTACCTTCCAAGTGGAAAGTCTCAAACTCTAGGATCACCAGAGACTGTGGTCCCTGGTCTATGATATAACTGCAGTTCAAGTTGTTATCATACTGACTAGGGTAGTTAGGAGAGACAATACGACCTGCGGGGCTGGTGAAATTTACTCCGCATCCTGCAAACATAAATAAATAAGACACAGTTACAATCCAGGTGATATCATTCTGGTTTTGCAGTGAGAAAATGAATAACATACACAAGGACCCGAATGCTCCTTAAGAGGCTGGTCAAAAAACCAGGGAGAGTAGTATATATCATGATGGCGAAAGTAGGTCTTACACACAGAGCAGTGTTTTTGGGAAACATATGACTTTCCTGCCTGCAGCCTCATATAGTATCTTGGAGGGTCTTGGACAAGACCAGGCCATAGCCCCTCAGCCCACTGATCGAAAGGACACAGCAGTGCTGTTCATATGGGTTGGGAGCTTAGCATCATAGAACCATTTAGGTTGGAAAAGACCTCTAGGATCATCTAGTCTAACCTTTGTCCAACATCTCCCTAACCCCTAGAACATGTCCCGAAGTGCCATGTCTACCCATTTTTTTAACACTTCCAGGGATGCTGACTCCACCACCTCTCTGGGCAGCCTGTTCCAGTAGCTAACCACTCTTTGGCTAGCCTCAAGTGCAAATTGAGGCCATTACCTCTCATCCTGTCATTGGTTACTCAGGAGAAGAGACCAGCACCAGCCTCACTACAACCTCTTTTTAGGCAGCTGTAGAGAGCGATGTGGTCTCCTCTCAGCCTCCTCTTCTCCAAGCTAAACAATCCCACTTCCCTCAGGCGCTCCTCATATGACATTCTCCAGACCACTCACCAGCTTTGTTGTCCTTCTCTGCACCCACTCCAGCACTTCAATGTGGCGCCCTAAATTGGACACAGTGCTCAAGGTGCGGTCTCATGAGTGCCAAGTACAGGGACACGATCACCTCCCTACTCCTGCTGGTCACACCATTTCTGATACAGGCCTTCTTGGCCACCTGGGCACGCTTGGCTCATGTTCAGCCAGCTGTCCACCAGCACCACAAGGTCCTTTTCCACCAGGCAGCTTTCCAGCCACTCCTCCCCAAGCCTGTAGCATTGCTGGGGGTTGTTATGACAGAAGTGCAGGACCCGGCACTTGGCTTTGTTAAACCTCATACAACTGGCCTCAGCCCATCGCTCCAGCCTGTCCAGATCCCTTTGCAGAGCCTTCCTACCATCAAGCAGATCGACACTCCTGCTTAATTTCATGTCATCTGCAAATTTACTGAGGAAGCACTCAATCCCCTCATCCAGGTCATCAGTAAAGATATTAAACAAGACCGGCCCCAGAACTGAGCCCTGAGGGACCCCGCTTGTGACCAGCTGCCAACTGTATTTAACTCCATTCACCACAACCCTCTGGGCTCGGCCATCCAGCCAGTTTCTAATCCAGTGAAGCTTGCACATTCGAAAATCCCTTAGCACATACAGATGTAACTGAATTGGATGGGAGGTTATTGGGGCACATCAGCAGTGTAGCCTCATTTTAAAAATGCTCATGTTAGCTGAAGTGGTACCATTCTTGCTTCTTGACTAATGGCCAGGAGGATGCAGTCTGCTGTAGGGCCATGTCTGGGTTGCTTTGCTATACATAGAGGCAGGAAAGCTTTGCAATGCAGAACTTCTCAAGCATGTAGAACTGTTCATTTTCATGGAGCTCTTTCTGATCCTAATGACTCGCATGGCCTTAGGGTTTCTCTTTATTTTAAGTTACAGGCTTAAAAGAGTGCAGTGCAGAGGGAAATGCTGGTGTAAGATTAGGAACAAGCATATGAACCCTGTGATTGTCTCCACTAAGAGTTTGTTAGGTTGTTATTGACATTAGTGCAGACATTGTAAAAATAAAAGCAGTTTCGGTTCAGAATTCTATATACTTCAATAGCATCTTCCTCTAAACAATTTCTCACTGTTTTAATCTGCATCCAGTGAAGGGAAAGTTTACAGTTTTATCGTCAACCAGTTTAACTACAGAGCAACAAATTCTTAAAATTTAAAGCCTATTCATTTCTTTTCAGCACACTGAAAAGGCAAAGGTGACTAAGAATAACTATAAAGTTATAGCTGGATAGAGGATCTTTGGCAAGTCCAGCACTGGGGAATGCAGTAGCTCCATTGTATTCAGTAAGGAATACCAAGTAAGCTTGGTTTCAGAAGCTGAGCAGAGGCTTCAATACTTTATTGGACTGAGGTCTGAATCGCTACATGCAGATCAAACTAATCCAAAATGGACTAATAGTGCAGCCATCTGGCTTTAATATTACTTACTGCTTATGAAAGATGCAGAGAAACCTGACCCAGGAGCATCCTGAGACTGAAATACTGTAGTTATCATATTGTTTGGAGCAACAACAGGGTCAGGAGCTGAACTTCCACATCCTGTGGTTAACAAAGCTGCTTCTTCTTCTTCATTTCCTCTCCACACCTGACAAGCCCAGATTAGAAACGGTTTAGTGCCTTCAAAGACCATGTAGTTTGTGGGAACCCACCAGGAACTGCATATGCAATTGTTCTTTCCATAGACTTAGGATAGGATTCATCTCCCACTGAATCTTAGCAATCTAAATTGGAGCTAATCACTCTCCATTCACTGTAGAGTCAGTGGAAGCAAAGACTTCTCCAAGGAGTGAATCATAGTGAATAATTTAGGTTGCCAGGCACCTCTGAAGGGCATCTGGAGGTTGTTTTCTCAAACCCCTGCTGGTAGCAGAGCCAACCCTCAGGTCCAGGGAACCAGAGAAAAACATTTTATGCACATCATTACCTACTTCCATTTTGTCTCTGCTAACTTATCCCCATACACCCTATGAATACAACTATCTATGTATACAATGAATTATTAAATGCAATCCTTATATTATTCATAAGTCCAAAAAATGCAAAGCTGTCATGCTAGGGTAACATAGAGGCATTGAACTGGAAGATCTGGATCCTTAACATCTAGTTTTGCTAATAAAAAATCATTCTCATATTTTTTATGTTGCATTTACTCCTTCAGGTAACATATTTGACAAGTATCAAATAGCATAGAGAGTTAACAAAATAATATAATTTTTGAAAAATATGATAAAGAAAAATACACAATTTTAAAAAATATTACTTCAATTGTACCAATTTAAGTTCAATCAAACTATGCATTCAGAAGCACATGCAGGTTTAGGTAGGTATTGTCGTGAAACTCTATTAGGGTAATTACTTAATCATGTACTTGAGGCTCACAGTTTAAGTGCTGAATTTCAATGCACATATAAAATGAAATGTAGGCATAAAGGTTTGATGTTTCTGAGTACTTAAATAATTTCCTGAATCAGGATGCTTATTGCCAAGGATTCAAAATGTCTGCTTTAGAAAAAACCAAAACCAACAACTCTAATAATAAATTTATCCTTCACTGATGTGTTTTAACAGTTTTTTTACTGGTACTTCATACCAAAAATACTCTAAAAACAAATAATACTTGATTTTTTAAATTATGTGTTTGAAGTCTAGTGGAACTAGAACAACTCCATGAAGTTGTGATTGCTCTAAGCAACCATTCCAGGAAGGGTTAGCCCACGGTTAGTCTGTAAGTGTAGGCATATGAATCCCCTCATTCATCTGGCCAGGTGTTTGAGGCAATGGATGCTCAAAGGATTTATAGAAACAGTGTATGGCCTGGCCAACATTTTGCAAAGTCACTATTGATTTTGGATTCCTCTTTTTTGGCTGCTCAGTTTGGAATGAATGGAAGAAACTTACACCTGTTCCACTGTTTTTCATAGCCACACACCTTCATACATCTCAAAGTGGACATTCAGAAGTGGAGGTGGACATCACCTAAAATTTCAGATTTTTCTTTATGGAGATAATCTCTGTTTTGCATAGTTTTGACCATGTCATTCTGGACAGAATTAAAGCAACTTTACTGTATGGCATTAAGACTTTCATATTAGTGAAATTTATTGTAACATATTACATCAATTAATCAGTGTAGCAGGCTATAAAAAGGCAAATCTCATAGCATATTTTTTTACGGCCTAAGAAAATGAGTGCAACTGTGGTTTGTAAGGTAGTAAGTATAGATCAGAAGTACAGCTGCTCAAGTCTTCCTACATGTTGCCAAATTATGTTTGCCCTTTATTTCAAGTGGGAGTTGTACTGCTGTGAAGAAAATGAGCACAAAACCACTGAATGTAAGCCAAATGCCTAAGAAAAAAATGACACTGAAAAATTCAAAGCATGTCCACTCCATTCTGTTGCTTTGAAAACAAGTGGCTTTTGACAACCTATGAAAGATAAGAATGCTATCTTTGTTTTTTGAGATTAAAAAATGAAGTATTAGTGAAACTTGGACAGTTTATGCACTTATAAAGAAGTTTTGTAGAATTATAGTGCCACATTCCTGGTTTTTTACTCACTGGAGTAAATGAAAAGGTCTTTTCATTACACTATATTTTTCATTATTTCCTGGTTCTGAAGTCATATGTACTTTTTACATATTTTTCACTTATGAGGCAGCATGTAGGGTGGTGGGACCCTATGGGAGGTGGAACCTCAAGAACTGATAGAAATTAAAAATATATACAAGCCGATGCTCAAGGCATAAAGAAAATTGACTGTATAGGTACAAGGACTTCAGTTCATATTTTCTGAATTTTGTGCCTTGGCAATCCTAACCATAATGATTTCAGAACAGTATTCTGGAATCATGACTTCATAAAGCAGTGCTCTGCTTATCTAATGCCAGCAATTATTTTACCTTCACATAACTGCTCTGGCAGCTTCCGTTGCTATCTGGAATCTGGAAGTTACTGTGGAAGTTCAACTCCAAGTGTTTGCTTTCATGTGTAATGATGGTCCATGTACATCTGGTGTTCATGGGAAAGTTTTGAGGCCAGTGAGGAGACTTGATCATACCATTATCTGAATGAATGATTCCACCACATCCTGGAAAAAATAGCAATAGGTGGGAGATATGCTCAAATAATTCCTCTTGGTGTCCGCTTTGAATGGCTGCTTGCTTCTGTGGCTGCAAGAGTGAGAGAGGAAAGACTGACACCCATTCAAACTTCATTTACCCCTCTTTTAATTAATTTTCCTTCTCTCATTCCTGCAGCAGGGAGGTAGTTACACACTAGAGAAGGTCTCTCTTGGTACTTCACTTTCTCTTCTTCACAAGCTTCTTCTCCTTGCCAGTGCGTACCCATTTGCTCTGGTCCATCTATATTCTCCTGACAATTGCTTAGAGGGAGAGTAAGGGTTAAAAATACTTTAATGAGGAGCTTCTCTCAGGACTGTGCAGGTTCCTTCCCATGCCCCACAGCATGCACATTATGATCGACAGCCGTTCAGTAAAAGCACCCTAGGGAAAAAGACTCAGTCTACTGCTGAATCCTTTTTTTTTCCTCACTCTGCAACATGTGAATGTTGCAGTTCCATATGTGAATCTACTCAAGCTACATCCATTTACCCAGGGCAAAATGGTGACTTCTTCTCCAGCCCAGGCAGCCCTGTGGGTCTCAGTGGGATTATGGAGAAGGTTGAAAAACATGCCTTTAAAAATTGTTAACAGATTCATTTATAAGGGGGAATAGCTGGTCATGGTTCTGTGGCAGCTCATGTTCTTGTACATAATAAGTTTAGTTAATTTGAAACATACTTGCAGATACCATGCCAAGAATCATTTACTAGGGCTGTGCGTACAGGACTATGAGTCCATTATTATTTGAGATGATGTAGTAAAAGGATTAATAAAGAGCAAAAAAAGGCTTATGAAATTCTATCTTTTCCCTCTTAATTAAAATATATATCTTAACTTTAAAAGAAAGATTTTATTTTTGATTCTTCTGTGTTAGAAATGGCAATTGTGTTTAGAAGGGTATGAGGCCAGATTTGGTCACACATAGAGAATTTAAACCCAGATATTCTCAGTGGACAAATGAGAAGAAAGCTGAGATCCTTTGACATTAAATATTTCAAAAGAAATCTCCTTCCACGGAGAGAATACTGACTATGTACATTGCATGGGTATGCTAATATCTACTACATTATTGAAGAGTGGCCTTCCTTGCACATGAAATCCCAGCGATAACAGGGAATAGTGTCAAAAACCTACTTAAGTGACAGTGTATATTCACGCAAGCACAGGCTATCAATATGTTTGAGAAGACACTCCATCAACTGGCTGTGTGAATACTGCTAGTTCATTAACGCATGGAAAGCTAATCAGCATCAGCCAGAAGGTTTGCAGCTGGAGGTGACACCAGGGAACACATTGCCAGCTCAGCTTCCTACTGAGGTAGGAAGGCACAGTGAATTCTGCCCTGTCACCAGCCAGCACACCTACACTTGCCTTTAGTAACCTCCTGAAGGACAGTGTGCAAGTGGTGAGCTACCTTTTTATTTTTTTAATCCAGAGAGATAATTTAAACAAAGGGAATGTAGATTTTTAATATGTACGAATTCAATCCTGCATGTGTACCACCTTCAAAAGTGTACCAACATCTCCACTAAAGTGGAATAGTTTTAGGCTGTTGTCACATACACTCTTTGAGAAGTTCTGTCTGCCTCTCTGTTTTGAAACTGACCTCTTCCTAGTTCTAAGTGTTTAAACCAAATCAAACTGTGAAACAATTGCTATTCAAGAAATGAAATGTCTCATAGCACTGAGAATAGGTATCACTGCTAGGAGGATAATGGGCATGGTATAAATTTTCAGATATGGAGAAACTGCCAGTGAGAGGCTTAAAAAGTACAAAACCAGTCCAAATTTGATTTAATTCTGTGAGATTAGACATCATTGGTTTAATACTTGACTTTTTTAGTGTTGGCTTCTCTCAGGAATGCTGAAGATGTTGGCATGTATTTATTTTGTTCTTCAATGCAAACTTAATTAAAGAGGAGAAGTTCTATTTCATTTTGTGGTTGAAAAGTGCTATATAGGCATCATGTACTGCTATGTCAGACCTGACAAAACCTGTATTTTTTCTCTTACCTAGAGATTCTGCTGTCCATGTTGCATAAAAGCCACCTCCTTGAATTGCATTATCAGAGTTAAAGATGACAACTAGCTTGTTGGAACCTGACTGAATAGTCCCAGGGGATGTGTTTCCACAATATTTTCCTATGACAGGAGATCCAGGAGAGCCTCCATTCAGGATAGTAACAGAGTCCCACTTACAAAGTGAATGATTTTCAACATGGAAAGCTGCAAAAGTAAGCTGCAAGACAGAAAAGTGACATTTAGGACCTAACAGCAGCCACATCAGTGGAGGGGTTAGAGCAATTCTATCCAGATCCTGTAGCCATCTGAGCACAATGATTTCTGGGTATGCTCAGAAATCCGACCCTCGCTTCACCTTGATGCTTTCCTGCAAGTCTTGCTTAAAATCTTGCCACTATAAGTAACAGCAGCTACTATAGCATGAAGACAGAAATGGAGGAACACACAGGTTGAAAACTGCCATTATTGGGACTTAACTATATGTTTGAACCTAAGTATGTGCTTCAAAATGGTCTTGAATATGTGCAGGTGTTCAACCACTTTCCTGCTCTCAAGGCTTCTGGTCATGAAATCTGAAGTTTCACATTCAAATATAAGTAGTTACGTAAGCATAAAGCCTTGCTTTTTTTCTTCCTATCATTTTGAATCAGAATACTTCACAGAAATAATGCTAGTTTCCATTAAATCTGAGAGAAACTGTTGCTTGGTTGGCTCCTGTGGGCCTGGACGCATCACATAAATAGACTGGGCTGGGCAGGCAGCTTCTGACCTTGTCTCCCTCCCACACTTGATGCTATTTGTCCTTGGAGGGATATGCATAGGGGTGGGATTTCCAGTTCGAAGATTTAGATTGCTGATCCAGTAGACTCCTGGAGTTGTTGATGTTGAAATATCAATGTACACTAATGACTGTCTGGCCCTCTTCCAGTAAGCTTTTTTGCTAGTTCCAGGATTGAGATCTTTGTAGAAAAGTTTAGCAAATACATAGTACTTCTTCCTGTAACTTTTGCGTACGTTAATTTCCAGAACAATTCTGCCTGTGGCAAAGACCAAATACAAATTTAGCTCAAATGGTTTAAGTTTAGAACTTTATCAACAACTGAAACTGGCAGCTAATACTGGAAAATGTTAGTCTGCCTTCACCGAGAGGGCTACTACTCAGTCCTTTTAAAAGAGGAATTTACTTACATCTGATTAAGATTAGTTCTGCTTTAAACAAATTTGCAGATTAAATAGAAATTTTGTGTTCTAGTAAAATGATCCTGCATTCCCTGAAGTAAGTACCTAGGCAGTGGTCAGAATATCATGCAGCAGAATAATTAGGACTATGGCTTTGCATTTCTAAGAAATAGCTTTTTAGTTGTAAACAAGGAAAATATTATAGGGAAATTAGTGAAAGCTGTAACATATGAAAATCTACAATGTGTTTTTACAAAATTGCTTTTCAGATATTTTTCTGGCCTGGACCTCAAATGTCATTGGTTGGACCTGATCTCCAAAGGATCAGTCAAATAATTCAGTGAGTGAAGTTTACCTCTGCTTGGTCATAAAGATGCTTAAATTGGTCTCCTAGCAGTTTGGCTTAAGAAAGTAGTACCTCAAGCAGGCTGTTAATAGTTACTGGGAAATAAGAGTAGCATCTCATTGATGTAATTTGTACCAGCTCATATTATCTTCCAGACTAACCTTTAAGACGTGAAAGTAACTTTCTAGTGGTTTGTAACTTTTCTGCTGAGATAAAAAATCTTCAGCCTCCTGTTTATTCTCATGATAGTGAGAATATCCATGCACATCTAATAACAGGAGTTATTTTAGTTCCCTAAACATAGAAAGTCATTGTTTAGAGAAGTTGGTGCTATGTTTTGAGGTCAAGTTAGACTAGGATCCTTCTGCTTTTCAAAAAGCACAATCTACTGTGGTTGTATTATCCTCCTTTCCCCCCCTTCCTCAGGTAAGGCTGATGGGGAGGTATTTAATTCCTCCAGTTTTCCAAACATTTCAAACCTGTTCCTCAAGCCTCAGAGGATGCTTCTTGCACTGCCAGCTGTGCACACAATCATGGCATTGTGTTACTCACAGTGATGGTTTCACCTTCAGGGGCTTCCAACAACCAGGCGCAGCGATTCAGATTGCTGTAAGGCTCTGGGTAGTTAGGACTTGAGATAACTCCCCTTTCACCTGACTGTATACCACCACAGGCTGAAGAAAAAAGTAATATTTCAATACATTTTAGGAACTGAACACTATAATCAAATGAGTGTAAGACCACTTAGCTTGTAATAGTACTAAAATACATTTAAGTTGGACGAATATAGGTAAGGATGAAAAATTTATCTGGGAAAATCCATGTTTTAAAATACTTGTCATTGAATAGTGAGTAAGCACATGCAATGACCTTGAAACTTTGCATTTACTCTGATACTTAATATAGCTCTGCGATACCTTTGCCAGCTGTCTCTTCCACCTTATCTTCCATTTATTTATCTCAGACTTCTAAGCAAACCAGTGCCATTCTCGGACCAACACACTCAAGTAAAAAACGTACTGATGTGTCTAGGCAAGCACCAAGGCTAAATTGAGCTGTGACAGGAAGAGTAGTTGTGCTGGCATATAAATGGCAGTGGTGTAATTTGCACTGGTACATCTTCAAGTGGATTTCAAAATAAGTGCAAAGGTTCAAGCAGCAGAATGCATTACAGCCATGCTAGCACTCTGGAGGCTTATTTGAAGTAAGTCAGACTTGGCTAGTGTTACCTGTTACATCCCTATTCCCAAGAGTAACCAGCTGTTCTGAGTGTTGCACTGAATTGCAAAAACTCAAATGTATCTTGGGGAATAGGAACAGTGAGGCAGAAAATACATCTGAAAGTTCAATTGCTAGCATATGTTTGCTTTAGATGGATATAAATAGTGGAAGGCACTATGTAACTTGAGGACCTCTTTGAGAGTTGATCCCATAGGGTGTATTCTCAGTATAACCAAATGAATGGCAACATTCCCCAGAAGCGCCTCAGTTATCAAGGCCAACAGTCTATCAAGCTGTTTACCTTCAAATGTGTAGTGGGCCAAGAATCCTTTATCTTCTGTGTTTTCATCACTTACAAAGTGTACCCAGATCTGGGGGGCAGCTATGACTAGTGGCACAGAGGGTGCTGCCTGACCACAAAGTCTGGCTATTAGCTCTCCATCAGCATCTCCTGAGTAAAGAAAGAAAAAAGTACACTTTTTGAATCCTAAAAAAGCTACAATAATGTAAATGAATACATAGAGCAAGCATGCATTTCATTTTGTTTTGACTAGAAAACAGAGAAAAGTATATATTACACTTAATAACTGATTATTTTTTATTGGTACAGTGCTGCAGTTCGTTCCTGGGATCTAAACCTCAACAATGAAGAAGTTCTCTCCAAAGCTGTATTAATAATCTTTTTAATATCTTGGGCTCCTTCTCTGCCCTCCCTGCTACCCTGCACAGTTTCATTTTGTATGACATATCAGACCTGAAAACACAAAATGCCCCAAAACTGCAGACATTTAGGGTAGAACAGTGGGAAGAAATGGCCCAAGGACCTGATCACATAGAAGCCTATTGAGCCCATGTGCTTGTGACATCCTTGTTGAAGTCAACAGGGATTTTGAGTTTTCTACCATCTAGGGATGTGCTTCATCCATGAACAAGCTGTCACTGCTGTATTAATAGTGGGTCTCTGTTTCCCAGGGAGCTCAACATACTGTTGAACTAAAAAGATGCCAGAATTTGGTCAAATCATTGAAGCCTAAAAGGAAAGCACAACACAGGCCATTGGACTTCTGTGATGCTAATTGTTTGGTATGGATAACCATCTCATTGGTAGAAGTATCCATTTCTGTTTATTACTGATACATTGTCAGGAGAAGGACAGTAAGTGTAATAGTGTTCCTCAAGATACCCAGGCAATGCTGTTCCTAAGTTTGCTTTTCTAATAACAGCAGGCTGCTGGCCTTAAACATCTCCATTCAAAAGCAACTCCTAGCTCCACGCAGAGTGGCAGGCTGTTCTTGTGAAGAAGGCAACAGAGCAAGAGGGAGAAACTTTGGGCACTCTTCACAGCCCTTTCACAGTTATTCCAAGTAATGTGGCTGAGTAACTTCATCTTTCTGTCATATACAGTGACACAGCCACTGTTTGAAGTGCCTTGAAGCATGAGAATAAAAGGTGACATATAATAAAATTCTGTTAATATAAATTACACAGAGAAATGCTAAAACCTGTCTTGTTAACATGCACTGAAAATGATAGTGAGCTGTACAAGCAGAAGACATTCATGATAAATTATGGTTTGGGGAAAAATAGTAGTAACTACTTTGAGCATTAAAATGTGAAGTGTATATTTGTTTTTGCACTTCTTATGAGGTGATTGACTAAGTGACAGATGTAACCCAGATTGCTCAGTCTCCACAGTGGGAAAAGTGGCACACACCAATCACTGCTTTCATGAATTGCCAGCTGGCCAGAGATCTAGGCTGCTGATAAGCCGAAAATGTAAACAGAAAGATTGTGCTGTAAGATTTGGTTCAAACTGAAGGGAACAGTCTGAAAGACAAAATCAGGAGTCTTTCACAAAAGCCAGAAGTTAGATTTATAGTTTACTGTAGCCATATGCTCAGCTGTGATACCATGTGCAGGCTACATGCACATGCCTGATAATTTAATGACATAATATAAAGCCTTACCCTAAGAAATCAGAAATATTTATATCCTTTGACATTAAATATTTCACAGTGAACACATGAAGTCAATTCTAGTTTTTTTTCATTCAATACGATTAAGTGTGTTCTATGGGTAACTCAAAAGAATTTTTACACATCTCAGTTTCATTTGGGGTCCCTCAAGTGACTTACTGTTGAACTGGACCTTTCCCCAAATTCACATCTGCTGTGTTGAGTCTAGAACAGCACCAGCCTGAGTTTAGTGATATTCTGCACTATTTGCATCTCAGAGCTTATTAAATGTTACTTGTCAGCATACACAGCTGAATTAGGGCATTCTGCCTTTGACATGAGACCGGTTGTGAAACTGAAGATCCATCAGTATGGCCAAAATTAACATTACTATTTAGATGACAAAACTGTAAAATAAGACTTTCCTCTTTCCTTTGATTGTTTTGCCTGGAGGCCTGAGGTTCACAATAAAGTGAGGGTAGTAGGAACTGATGAGTAACAGACTAGATTTTAATTTTTTTTGAGTGCTTTTTCTATTATTTTCCAGCTCCAGTGCATACATGGGGGGGAACTGTTAGGCTACACAGCTATGCGTGCTTTGGCTCTACATTGGACAAACTGATGCTATACAACAAATGACTGCAAATAAGGATGTAACAGATCCTTGCTCTCAACCCCCCTCACCCTTCCCCCAATCTGTTAGAAACTATTTCCTGGGAAATTAGAACCTGCTCTCTCTAGGACTCATAGATACAGCCTCTCAGTGAAGAAGACATCTGGAGCTTTCATACTATGCTTGGCATTAGCTGAGTGACTTTCATATGACATTTCTAGATGCTTGTTCTCATGGATAGCTAAAGATGCCTCAAATATGCAGAAATACCACTGGTGCATTAATCCTGTGATTGTTTTCCTTTTAACTGCTTTAGTCTGAGTCTCACAGGAAATATGGATTTGTTTTTGGAGAATCAGCTTATAGAGTATGAAAATGGGGTATGAAGTGGGTATGCAGCCCAGAAGCCATGAATAATTAAAGCATTCTTTGCTCCACTCCTGCTGTCCCTGGAGATATTTCAGGAGCAGGAAAAGCATGGGCTGTGGACCAGATAAATTGTTTTGATGACTCTTACTTCTCCTGACTGACATCTTTCAAGGGAGATGAAGTGAAATTTGTATTGTCCTTTGTAAAGAGAGAGTCAGGTGTGTATTGCAACCACCAAAACAATTTATCCCCCAAAGATACCTATCCAGTTTTCCACTTTCTCCCCTGAAAGCAAGGGTGACCAAATCGATGCATCCATTGCTCTGGCAGTGAAATCCCACTCCTCGTCTAGGAGGCAACATGGAAGGCATGCATATGAACACTCTCTCAAGTGTACAGATCCCACAACAATCACTCTCTACAAATATATATGAACACAATATATTTGGCACAAACACAGTTGCACAACTGGAATTTTGATAGGCTTAATCCATTGTCCTGCTGAACATACAAACCTATTTGTATCTCTAGGTAGTCATATTGGCAGTCCTGGTGACGTTCCAAGTGGAAGCTCTCAAAAGAGATATATATGGATGAATTATAGTGGGAGGGGTTTTCAATGGTCCATTCACAGTTCAAATTGCTTGTGTAGTTTTTAACACCATCGTAACCAGGAGAAGAGAAATTCCCACCTGCATATCCCATCAGGAGTCCACCACAAACTGCAGAAACAAAATTTTTTTTTTTTTCAAGTAATAATAATTCTTGTATGACAAGAAATCTTGCCCCTTTTTATTCTGATATGTGTCTGTCAGCAAGCATGTGTACTGATTAGACCAACATTTTTTCCATGTCCTTCCTATTTTATAATTTGTTGTGTACAAGAAAATTCTTGTCCAGTGTCCCAGAACTGATTAGTAAGCCTTTAAAAGTAAGTGTACAGCAAAGAAACAATTATTTACAGTATCAAATAAAACATTTCAGCAGTGCCATCAATACAACAAACATTCATTAACATTTTGATAAAATCCCACTGCAGTTCCAGTTCAGTATTTCTCAGCCCTACCCATTATCTAATTTTAGACTTGAGATTTTTCTGGAACATACCCTCAAGTGCAGCACACACATTCTACAGGAGGATGCTTGGCAGGAGTTGGAAAATCAACTTCGAAAGACTCAAGGCTGTAGTAGTAAGGCTCTACCAGCTGCCTCCTCTCTGGAGGCCTAGCTTGCAAAAGTAGGTTAGCTGCACTCTTTCACAAGCTACTATAAATTAATTACCCTCCTGAGTAATAAGGAAGCACTTGAATTATTCAAGTTGTCTATGGCTTTATGCTTTTTGGAACTTTTCATGGAATAAGGCCACTTCAGACCATCACTTACTCAAGACTAAGTACAAAACAATAAATCATTAGTGAGAGTAAGGGCTGTGATCCCTAACAGCAGTTCTTTTCATTTGAAGTTTGACATAACAGGCACATAAAGTCTGTAACTCCCATAGACTTCTCATTTTTTCACATCCTTTCAACTAATTAAAAATATGTGATCTACTCCCACCAAAGATATGTATGAGAGAAAAAAAGGTATCAGAGGTTTATTGTTTATCTAGGTCATTTTTTGACTTGTGCTAGTACTTTAACTATGAAATGACTCACCAAAAATCAGACACGTAATTCAAAACCACACACTACCTGCATCTTCACTAGATGTGTATGAGACACTGAAGCCTCTGGTTGCATAGGACACATCTGTCACCAAAATGACTTTCATTGTGTTTCCAGAGGATTTCACCTCAGTGCCTGGGTTTACCTCACCACACAGCTTGGCCAGCCGGGGAGAGTTCTCTCTGAGGCCATTGTAAACCTGTTGATTCAAAATAACCTCTTATGAGATAAAAATACAGTCTTACAAGCATCTCCTATGAAACAGTGCTTCACATCTTTAACACAAAGTTCACTGATGTCCCTCACAGCAGGTTAATTCTCAAATCTACTCAAATCCTTGGAACAAGCTTCCATTGCCTTGAGTAGATGAGGCTCTGAAGTAAAACATCAAAATACCTCGCTTATTTTGGCAAAATAGAAACATATGCCCTCTCTCTCTTTTCTTTTAACAGAAATTGAAAGAGTTTGGGAAAATACTGTATTTTTGCTCAATATTTATATGATCAATCACTTCATAATGTCAGCTACTGATCATATTCATTCAACTTCAAACTATCACCTTTGTAGTCTTGATAAAGCCAATATCAGCTTTATCAAAAATCTCCTCCAAAGTATTTGGTGCTGGTGTGTATTTTTTATTTGTTCAAACATTTCACTTTTTGATGATCTGGATGTATTTTGCAGTTTCTTTCACACAGTCTTTAGCCTGAGACTTAATTTCCTTCTTTCTACTACTATCTCAGCAGTGCAAGCAAGGCAGAAACAATGTTTCCCACTGAGATTTGGAATACATTATAGAGTGCTGAAGGCACAAAAGCTGGCAGGACACATCTTCTTTAAGAGATCATTACTTCATTAATCGATGAAAAGCCAGCTCCCCATGGTTTGTCTAAAGCATTTGTGAAGGAAAACAAGGGGAAGATCATCTACAAATTGCAAGGAAGAGCTACTTCACCCCCTTACCCTTGTGCATGGACTAGTTTCTGATCACGCTAAAGCGGAATCCTGTGTCTGAACTGCTAATCTGAACAAATGGGAAACTAAACTAGATCTTCCATTCCTGCAGTTTCAGGGAGGAATCATATTTTTGACGCACTTGTGCACCTGACTATGTCCAGTTCTATGTGCCAGGTTTGATTTTTTTTTTTTTTGCACTAATAACTAAAACTCTAAATAATAAAATAATCAAAATCTATCTTTTTAGAGATGGGGGTGATAAACAGGTAGAATTTCCTGAGGTTTCCATATCTTTCTTTCAGAAAATGCAAGGTCCAACACAATAGTAGCCTTTTGTTGCAGTCTCTGGCTTTTTCCCTTTCTATTTTTTTTTAATTGACAACAATAAGTAACAACAGCAGTAATAACCTCCAAAGTCAAAAGAGACCTGGACTTTGTGTCCACAGAGAAAAGACATTGAAAGCTTTCAAAAACCCCAGTGCTTTTTTCCATAATTGATAAAGAGCCAATTCCAATTTTTTCTTCAAGTCCTTCCCTCTGCCTGGACCATAGTTGTGAAATTTCCATACTCCATAACACACAGATTAGTTTAGACACCCTACAGAGCTAATTTTTCTTACTTATCTGTTTTCCCCAGATTAAATTATGATTTGTCTTAAAACCGGATGTAGACCTAGAAATGACATTTCAGCTCTATTATGTCCAGTAATGCTCCACGAAGGGATTAGGAAAAGCATTTTCTGCCTTCACACCCAATACTCACAGCCACATAATCTGATGAGCACCTCCAGTGTTCTTCAGTTTTCATATCATTAAAGGTTAGCGTCACACGTCGACCTTCTTCCACCGTGATCCTCCATTCGCACACTCGATTATGGGGGTATAGGTTGGGATAGTTCGGTGAAGTAAATGATCCAAAAGGGGCAGTAAAATCCCCACCACATTCTGAAATACCCAAAGATTAGGACTTTTCTTAAAGCATTACTTACAGAGTTACAGCAAAAAAAAAACACATTAATAATGCCAGAGAAGCAGATCCTGAGAGCTTGATTTGATATGCCTACCCTGTCCATATGTTTGTCTAAACAGCTATGTTCCTGAATTGACCATAGCAGCTCCTTTTAGTGTGATTATTAATGTTCCCTTCTCCAAAGGGCTCCTCCCAGGCTTCAGAAGCCCAAGTGACCCATAGGCTTTGATGTCAAGTGATACAAGTCTCTCACTGTGGCAGGACTGAGACATTTCTGCCTTTCAGATGACTGGGCAAACCTACACAGAACAAGCAGAGTCTCTGAATGGGTAATGATGAAGGATGTGTTTTTCCTCTGCTGGTTAACAAAGGCAGAGAAAAACCTTTCCAGGATTTTAACCAACACTTTTTCAGTACAGTTATTTTGTGGTTCTCCTATCTTTGTTATGAACATCAAATTGTGTTCTGAGGAAAGAACACTAAAGATCTTGGGTATGGAGTGCATTTTTCTTCTGAGACCAATGGTATAAATTCACCAGCTTACACCTAGTTTCCTCTTAAAATACAGAGATACAGTATAATGGAGTGCAGTGGGAGATTTAGTCCCTTTTCCCACCCTCACAGACTCCTGCAGAATAGTCTAATTTGTGTATCCCCCTGCATTAAATTTTTGCTAATACAGTTTCTCTTCTATGGTTGCATAGCAGGGTCCTGGGAGTGGAGTAACATTCTTCTGGAGTTTGTTTTCCCCCTCTGTTACTGTGTTGCAGAAGCAAACGTGAAGAATAAGGAAGCTTTCAGCTGAGCTTTTAAATGAGATGGAGTTAAGAAAGGTTGGCAGGAGATTTTTCAAGACCACTGCTGCAAAGAATTTCTGAAAAAGTAGACATATTTTGGCAGGAGAAGCATTGCATGGGCCTACAGAATGTGAAAGAGAAGTGTGAAGCAGGAATAGGTGGATGTTGTTAGTCCTGATCAAAGAAGCACTTTTAAGTCACTATGCTCAGGATAAGAGGCGATGGGCACAAACTGAAATACAGGAAATTCCATGTGAAAACACTTTTCACTGTGAGGGATGTTGAACACTGGAATAGGTTGTCCAGAGAGGTTTTGGAATCTCTATCCCTGAAGTCATTCAAAACCTGACTGGTCACAGTCCTGGGCAGCTTTATCTACCTGACCCTGCTTGAGCAGGGGGGCTGGACTACCTCATCTCCAACCTCAATGGCTCTGCAGTTTTGTCATTTTGCTTAAAAACTGTTGTTTAAAAACTGTTGGTTTTAGGGAGATGTAACACTACAACTCACCTCAGATGGACAGAATAACATAAAGGAAAATCACAGCATTTCTGTACCTTCCTCTTCATCAAGAGGGATGTGGAGTAGGTATAACAGGACATCCCTGGACTGATTGCTGGAGAGGAAAGGTGTGGAAGAGTGTGCTTCATTGTATAAGACCTACCACTGATGGCAATATCCATTATAATGGGAGACTGCTTACCTCTCAAAGTTTCAGCTTAGCTAAGTAGTGATCAGAGAGCCCTATTCAGAGTTTCCCCAGAGTTCAAATTTAAGATCAAATAGATATGACACCAAGAATAAGTGATCTACAATATATGCTGTTGATGAGGTTTAGGTGCAAAACCAGTATCAAACTCAGGCTTCCCCCTGATGGTAATCACATCACCATCACCACTGAGGTTGTAGCAGGCACTGGCAAAGTCCCAGACTGGGCTTAGCAGCTGATGGGAACTGGGTTCAGGAACACACAAATGGGGATCAAAGGCAGGGCTGAGGAGAAAGAAGGTGGAAGGGAAGGGGAAGGGGAAGGGAAGGGAAGGGAAAGGGTCTCAAAAGCAAGAAGGCCCTAAGGGAAGTGAAGGCCAGTGAAAGGGTCAAGACACTCATGATCCCTCAGCTTTACACTGAATATGACCTATATGGGATGGAATACCTCACTGGTCAGTTTAGGGTCACCTGTCCTGGCTGCTCCTACGCGCAGGTGTGGCCTTTCACCTTCTGCACCCCCTGATGTGGTACACAACTCAAACCAGGACAGCTGTACTAGTGCAATGATAGTTTGCGGTCTATGTTGCTTCCCTGAAAGTAACTTGTAACCTTACAAATCCAACCTTCATTACTGGAATCAAAGCGCAGTCTGAATCCTCGGCCATTGACTGATCCATCAGTGACAAATTTGACATAAGCAAAACTGTCAGAGGTGTCCATAGCATCAGGGAGAGTATTACCACAGTACCTGCCCAACAAATTTCCTGCAAAAATCAAATATAGAAAGACAATTTTATATCAAGATATTATTTATATTGAAGGATCATTTCCCAAATTAACTGGACAAGCAGAAGCAAACCACTAAAATCAAGTTATTGCTTGGTTTATAGAAGTGTTACAGAAGGGTTTTGTTTGCCTTTGCTTCAACAAGCAAGACAGACAGAAACAAATACTACACTTTGAAAAGGCTCACTTTGTACCCAGAGGGAAATGCTTTTAGGAACCTCTGGTGAGGTTTCATTGTAGTATTAGAGAAGGGAAGACAAGTAATGAAATAATTCTCAAACCAGAAGCATTGTATTCTCGGATCTCCACAAAGTCATTCATGCATTCAGAGGAGTTTTGAGTATCCAGGCCTTCTAGTCTGATGGTAAGGTAGTGGCCCCTGGGACCCTGCAGAAACCATTCACACAGCAGGTTGTCTTGATAATGAAGCTCAGGATACCCTGTGCTTTCAATAATGCCAGTTTGTCCTATCACCGTCCCGCCACAGGGAGCTGCAAAAGGAAGAATGTTGCTTTGTTGACTGAAGGGTCTCAGAGAGATGACCTTTCTTCTAAACGAGACTTAAAGCTAAGGCACAACAGACTTGTTTTCTAACTGTGGTAATAAAACAGAATTGCCTTCCAGTTAAAAGTCTTCCACATTGCCCTTCTAATTCAACCAGTCCTAGTTTGTTGTGTTGGGTTTTTTTTCACGCACACCCTTCCATTACAAGCATCCCTTCCTTTCTGTTGTATCTCTTATTAATTTGAATAAACTCACAGATCTCAAGGACTAAATCTAATCTCTACCCATGTCCATATTTACTAGAAAATCTTGGAACCTGTATCAAATAACTATAAAGAAATTTAGTTTACTAAATAAGGATCTAAATTTTTTATGACAGACAGAAGTTGACTGCTGGTTTGGGCCTACAGCTATGGTTCAGACTCCTCTTCTCTCTCCTGCAGTGCCTTCCTGTTTCCATTCCGCTCCTTGTGGTGCCTTGGTAAGGCATCACTGTGCAATCTGGGAAACAGCTATTTATTTTTAATCTTCTTTCTCTGAAAACTCATTTCTCTGTGGTACCTGCAAACATAAGTTCATAATATCAAGGCTTACGGCAAATAATATTCCCAGGTGGAATTTATTGGGTTTTACAGTGTTTTCTTTGTGTCTGCTGGATAGAGTCTTTTCGTGGTAATAACTGTTCTATTCATGCTGTCTGCTGTTCTGAGTGATTACTGCTTTGTTCTAGGATGACTGGCATACAGCTGAGACACTGTAAATCTGTTATGGATAAATATAAATCGTGGCTTTATATACTAACAATGTTTTCGTGCAAGTTGCTTCAGTTTTCACATTCAGAAATACAACAGCACACTATATTGGCTTAAGTGCTTGAGATCTAACACAATCAGCAAAATTCTATGTAAAGCAATATAGTTCACTACTTTGAGAAATTTACAGTCCTCGACTTTCCTATATGAGTGATACTAATAAAATAGCTGCTATTCTTTGAACATTATTAATGTTATCAAAACCAAAAAAGTAACATACTTTTGAATCTGATCAAAGACTATTTTTTATTTAATTTAAAAACTTCGCTAGTGCTTCCTAATCTTGTTCTTCCAGCTCAATGGCAAATAATTTTGAAGTCTTTCTTTTCTGAGCTGACAAATAATGATTCTTAAAGTTTATTCCTTTTTCCGTGCATTGTTGTGCTGTCCCTGTTTGTCTAGCAGCATTGTTATTATAGATTGATTTACATTTACATAGAGAAGCTGCTAATTTGTTCTTCTCCTGCCAACTCTCAACCAATCTTTGCACTCCCCTTCATGATCTTGCTCATGAGAGTGACGCTAATTTTGCATGCTGAAAATCAAGTCATGTTACATGACTTTATCCATGTTGACCTTTTTTTCTACTGCCCCTTTGATAATTGTCTTTGACAAGAGGTTATCTAGTCTTTGTTTCCACTGCTGCAGATCTCTGAGCATTTTCCTATTCCTATTACCATAATTTTCACCTCTTGCTAGGTGCTGATCACACTGATGGAAACCCATATGATGATTCTGATGCCTTAGCTCTAACACTAATTGATAGAAGCACATCTCTGTCTTGATGATTTAAGCCTGAAACTTGAGACAAAAATCTTCTCTAAAATCAGATAAATTGATAAATGAAAGCATTACCGATGGAGTATTTAGCATTGAATCCTGCACGTGTGGCACTGCTGTCAGACCTGAACCTCAGGTACATGACAGCTCCTGAGGATCGCTGTGAGCCTGGCATCAAATCTCCGCACAGCTTGGCAATGACTGGGGCAGTGGAGTCGGCGCCATTGCGTAGCTCTAGGTAACTGGAAGCACAGCTAGGAGAGGAGAGAATTTTCTGTTCAATGTATAGCAGCAATGGTTTGAAATCATTTCAGTATGTGCACGAAGGCATGAAGCTGTAGTGATTTAGATCAGTTTCCATGCAGTGTGTCCAATCACCAAGTTCATAATCAATGATAGTTATGTAACATTTGAATCAAAAGAAGTGCTAGAAACATTGAGAATGATTTATCCCAAGCTCAGTCTATGATCAGATCTGACAGAAGCAAGTCCTGAGCAGGGGTATGAGCAGCACTGATAAAGTAGCTGTGACTATCTTAAACTTTTTTTCTTTTTTGGCAGTGTTCACATTCAGCAGCTATTCCCTATTAAGTCTCATTGATGATTGTTGAATTAAGGCACAGATATAAGACAGACAAAGGGAATAAAAATTCACATCTGGGGGCTTACATATGTGGGCATAGAAAGACTCAAAATAACAGCTTTGCTTTCAGAATGGTGAAGTGTCCTGGGAAGCCGGAGAGAAAGGACACCTTTGGGATTCTCCAACCTGCGCCATTTTTTCTGGACATCGTCTCACAGGTGAGGCTCATCTTTGCTGTACATTGGTCTAGCCCCAAATCAGAGAAGTTACATCAGCTGGAAATTAGGCCTTGTATTATACCTCAGGCAGGGGATGCAAATCATGTAGACCCATTGCAAATCAGCAAACAGGAAATGGAGGGAGACAAACTGTTCTGGTGGTAACCCACTGGATTTAAAAGTGCCTGAGAATAAAATGACTGAAAATTTTAATATGAGGGCACAGGTTTTACAGTAAGCACCTTTCTACCATGGATGCTTCTTCTCTGTCTCTTGTAATAATTTCTGTCATGGACTGCAAAGCCCTAGGAATGTATACTAGTGGACTGATAGCTTCAGTGATTTCTCTCAAAAATTTCTTAACCACTTTTGATTATAAATCTGGAGGTGCACTCTGGGAGGAATTAGAGAAAGTAACAGGGAAGGAAGAATCAGAGTGGAGTCTCTGAAGAAACAGGCAAAATAATGTGGACGTATACTTTGGTGAAGGTTCAATGTAGAACTGATCTTCAAATTGCAGCTCTACTGCATGTCCATTAGGAGCAGTTATGGTCCAGACACAGTCAGCATGTGGGGGATAATTGCTTGGATAGTTGGGGGAAGATATATATCCACTGGGGTTGAAATCATTTATATAAATATTCCCTCCACAAGCTGGGAAAGAAAAGACCACCAATAAAAACAACATGTTAAGGAAATGGGTGAGGCATCAAAAATATGAGTCATATCTATATTCTAACACAATTTCCTTTTGATGTCATATAAAACAAGGACTAGATGATCCTAGAGGTCTTTTCCAACCTGAATGATTCTAAATGCATTTTACTGCTTACTGTGGGAAAACATTGTAATACAGTAGAATCCTATGTTCCTGTGCTCCTGCTTACCTAGACCTCCTCATTTCCAAATGTTCATGGCCCTGAATTCAACTACTATGCAATCTTCTTTGGATTGCTTCTAAACCAAGCAGGAAACACATTTCTTGACTTGTTCCTACCCCAGTTCCTAAGAGCTACAAAGCCTGCAAGTCAGAACCATCAATGCTTCTGTGAATCATCCCCCACTTCTGCTTTCCAAAAATGGCAATGTCTGCTTGAGATAATAATGAATGTGTGGGGAACGCCAGTCAGATTAAACATGAGGATTTGTTCAGGTCCTTTATCCTACAAAAGTATCTTTACATTGGCCAGAACCTTTCTGACAAAACCCTCCATTATGTTGTAGCAATATTGGTTTAACACAGTGTTTTAGTCAAGTTTTACAAATTGAAGTGGTAGAAATGCTGTTGTATAGCTTCACCCATTCCCTTCATGAATCCCCTACAGTAATGCTAAGAATGATTCTTCACAGCAGCAGGGAAAAATAGGCAGAAAACAAGCACTTAAAAATTTGGGTAGATTGACAGGTTGCCTTAGTCGTGTTGAGTTACACTGTTTAACAGGAGGTGTCCTGGTGTCCCAAGCGACATGTGTCATGAATAGAGTGCAACAACTGCAAATGCCAAGTCCCCAATTTACCCCTGGAACCTGAGTCTCCATTTTTTTCATTTTTTCAAAAAATGTCAGCTCTAGCAAGGAATGTTATTTTCTCAGCTGAGGGTAAAACTTGTGAGAAATGTTACCACCTTTCTAGACACACTAGCCTAAATCATTCCTGACATCGTTTAGTACTTGCACTGAGTACTATATGCTCAAAAGAAAATTCTTGTTTCTAGGGTTTTTCTTCCTCTCCTGTATGACTTTTGAACATCTCTTCCTAAATATAGATGCTACTTCCCTGCTAGGGGGTTCCCCATAAGGTTTGGTTTTGGTTTGGTTTGTTGTTTTTGTTTGGTTTGTTCCTTTTTAAAAAAAAATCTTTAACATCTCCAGGTTCTCTCCTCTTTAAAAAGAGGGAATTTGAGAGAAGGATCAGAAGTCATGCACTAAAGAAGGAAACCGGACATTTTTGCAGACATCTGATTTTACCAGGGTTGGGACTTATAACGAGAACCTCCTTTAAGAAGACAAACTCCAAGTTATACCTCTTGAGTTGTAGAATATAAGTTTATTTCCTAGCCTTACCTAGACTCTTAGCCTCGTATTTCAGTTTGAATCCTTGACCTTCGTTCCTGCTGTCAGAAATGAAGTGCACAAACAGCTGATTGTCTGTGGTATACATGGTGGAGAGAGAGCTACTTCCACAAAACCTTCCATTCCCTCTTCCAGACACCAAAGGTGGTGCAGCATTATCTAACCCATTCTTCAGCTAGAAGAAGAGAAATTGCTAATGTTACTCAAGTAAGAGCCCTGGAATATAAACTTTTAGCACAATCTACTTTAATGCTTCCATCCATAACCTAGTGATTATTAGTGCACAGCAATAAAAAAAGGTAGAGACAGAAATAATCTCCGTGGTATTTCTGTTCAGTATTTCCATGCCCTGACAACCTGGGCTGCTTTACTGACACTGAAATCTAGAAGATTCAGTAGCTTCATAGCTTTGATGATTTGGTGACCCATTCAATAACCTCACCTCTACATAATCTCCAAGGCTGCAGGAAGTATCCTCACTCTTAACCTGGAAAGGCTGTTCAAAATGGACAGCAATGACAAATCCAGCAGTTACCACTACATGCCAGGAACAATTCAGATTAGGACCATAGTCTTGAGGGTAGTTGGGGGATGTTATCACACCCCTGCCTGTTTGCAAATAACCTCCGCAACCTGAGAAAAAGGAGTTGAAGCAAAGAAAAGAAAAGATTAACATCAACTATTTACATATTCATTTAGAGAAAAAACCCTGTCTCCTAAAAAGAAGACGTGACAGGTAAAAGCAAATGTTGAATTAAGTGTATGAAGAGCTGAGGGGCATAGAGCAATGTACATGAATGATCTCCCAAATACAAGCCAGCAGACTGCAAGATGACATATGCCAAACATCTTGACAGTGAGAATACATTCTCAGACTTAACAAGAGAGCAAGCAGGCAGCTATGCCAAGGACCTCCCGTAGCATGAGCATATTGTTATGCTGTCTGAGTACGTTGCTTCTAGCCACAGACCAAACCACTGTCACCTACTCAAGCTACCAGTCAGAAAAAACTCCCTTGGCTGCCTATTTTTATCCTAACACCTTCCTTGGAGCCTCAACTCATTCAGGAATGTGTTGTCATCCCTGGGTGCATGTGGGAGGAGTACCACTGGAAATGGCTGACATTCCTGCCTGAACTTCCGCAGCTTTCTGCATCTGTCTCTTTCTCTTTTGTGTCTATGCTCTGAGTCATTTATCTCTCTCTTTTGGTTAGGCATTCTTTCACCCTTTAGCTGAGCTGTTAAAAACTCAGGCGTACACTTTTCATATTTATAAAAGTGGTTGGTCTGGTTGAATCATGCTTTGTTGTTGCTTTGTTGTGTTATAATTCTAAATTTTACCTTAGCAGAGTCAGACATTTATTAATGCATATTCATGAGATGTAAATAATTGGTCTGTGAGGTTAATTAGATAGACTGTAGACAGCTGTTAAAAATGCCGGTGTCTTTTCTTTCCTTACCCCATTGTTAGCAGCAAGGCAGACATTTTTGTCAACGAGAAGAGAAACAGATCTTACTTTTGTGATAAGAGGCATTAAACCCTGCTCCAGTGACACTTGCATCTGAGGTGAAGTGGATGAACATCACCTCTCCAGTTGATCTTATTGGCCCAGGAGGTTCTCGTCCACACAGAGTAGCCAACACTGGAGAAAGACTAGAGTCTCCTGAGACCAAAAGAAGTCATGTTATTGTTAAAGCCAAATCAGTTCAGATCTGCCTGTTGGTTGCTGTGGCTCACACTTTCAGGCAGGTGCTTTTCAAGATCTTTAACCTCTTACAGATTGAGAAATATTTTTATAAACCACCAAATACTTTGCTAGACTTTCCTAGTTCTATTTTATCTAGCATAATGTCTCAGTATAGAGGAAGAATACTGATTTAGAGCACGTTCCTGTTGCTATCTAGATTGCTTAAGCTCAATGGACATGAGAATTCTGGGTGCTGGGACCTTGGGTATCTATTGCAAGCCGTCAAGATAGATCAAGATGGGCTTCTTACCATCTTGGATAATAAGTTTGTCATAGTTGCATGAGCTGTGAGATTCTATGTCGAGGGCCAGGATATTGAACTCCACAGTTGATCCAGGAGCTCTGATAAGCCACACACAGTCAGCAAAATTTCTGTAATTCATAGGCCAGCCCGGTGAGAAGAGGAATGAAGGTGTTTCTTCAGTTGTTACAGTCCCTCCACATGCACCTGTCACATGCAAGAAGACAAAAATGAAAACATCCTCTTCTTAAACTGAACACTCCCCTCACATAATTTGGCAGTCCTACAATTAAGCACAATGGGGGCATGGTAATGATGTGTGTAGGAACAGGAATGCATTTTTTCAACTTCAGTTTGGATGGGGAGAACAAAACCTGAAAATCTTGACCTGTGCTAGGTCTCTTCCTGTGCTACCTGGTGCAGCAATGATGTGACCTATTTTACCATGAGGAATATCTAGCAAAAGACTTAAGAGCATCTACCACAGTTTAACACAGGTTGCATATCAGAAAGGAATGGCGTATACATAACCAATAACACATAAATAATTTAGACCCTCTTGAAAGTGAAGACTTTTCTTTCTCCACTCCTAATATCTCAGCTGTACGTTTAGATTAAGACAGAGTCCTTGCTGGGGATATCTAGTGGCTCAGGGCTCTCCTAGCACATAAACCCATTACATACTGCTACTATCCTGCAAAGCCCCAGGGATCCTTAGTCCCTCTGTCCCCAGAAATCTGCCTTCAGACTTAGAAAGAAGACATTGTCCTAGTTAGTCTTAACTTTCTCTTATTGAACTTGCTCAGAGAAAATCAATGGTGCAAGAAGCATATGCCCTCTCCTTCCAGGAGCTATTTGTCAGATGTATAGGATCATACTGAGCATATTCTCTTTATTCATGGATGTGAGATGCATTATAGTGAAAGGTTTCATATCACAATGGCCAGTGATTTAAGAATGGTATTTCAAGAGGGATACCTTTTCATGAAAACATATGAAATGTTTAGCTTTCATGAAATACCTACGTAAAGAAAAATACCCCCTCTAGCAACCTGCTTATCTTTATATACTGTGAAACAGTATATCTGAGAGTCCCTAGAAATTGTTTCTAAAAGCTATTAAAATTCTTAATTAAAATGTCAGTGAAAGCTTTCCTTACATTAATAGCTAGGGCTTTCTCTTGTGGGAAGGCTAGTTTGGGATTTTTTAAGTAAAGCTCAATATATCACTGGCTGATATCACTTCTCACCATGCAACCCACCAAAAACCCACCTCTAGCAACGGTGTGTGTAACAGCAGAAGCATCCACTGCATACCACTCCAAAAGAAAGCCTTTTCCAGTCACAGACGCATCTGACTGGAACTGGATTGTCATCGAACTGCCAGAGGATGCAAAAGAAGCAAGGTCTGCACCACAGTATGTTGCAATAGGACGAGAATGAATGGTGGGCCCATCAAAAACCTGCAGAGAAGAGAGTGGTGCTGTTCCTCACACAGGCAAATTTTCATCTGCCAAATACTCAGCAAGTTTCCAAGACGAAAATTAGCCTTTTTAAATGAGTTAGGCATCTTTGAGCAAATTCCAGTTAGACAGAAACCTCGCTTACAGAGCTTTCCGTTATATACTGTTAATTGTGAAGCTTCCATGGAAGCCATCAAATTCAGCTCATTCCCCACCATTCTTTAGGGCTGCTCTTTAGGGACATGGACTGGCCTCCCATGTTAAAAAAGTCCACTGGTACAATCTTGTTTCTTGCTGAGGAAAAAAACAACATGATCTGAGGGAAAAAAAGGCATTTTCTTTTTTTCCCCAAGGAACGCATATATTTTAAATTCTATTAAATAGATTTGCAATCATATTTTCTTCTATTTCATGTATTTATAAGTCAAAATCTTGTCTGGTTAAATGATGCTTTTCTTTTGCCACCTTTCAAACCTATTTATGTTCTTGTCCACTTGCCCCCAGTAAAAAATGTCCAGTAGAGAAAGCTAGGAAATATTAAATAAACATTACATTGAAGATCTGATCCTTGAGTCAGGTCAAAGGTCAGGCTGGTTCACATCCACTGCATTTCTAGCTCATTTAAGAAATTCATTTTGCTTTCAGAGGAACAGACAAAGAAAGACAGGCTGGGTTAGAAGAAACATGATGCTGTTAAAATCTGAGATGAGATGAAGGAAAAAATTATATTTCTGTTTTGAGCTAATATATAAATTCATATATCAGTGAATTAATAACTAATTGAATGTACAGAATATATAGAACTAGTAATAACTTTCTCTTTCCCAAAGATGAAAGAAAAGGATACTTAGTGAATCAACTGGTAAGAAAAAGACAAGAAGAGATTTACCTTATTTAACTAAGCAGTTACGTTTAGCTACATTGAGAAAGAAGTTGTTGCCTCTATTACTCCATTTTGCTTAGCAACATGTGTGCTGTATTTTTTCACCTGGTAAAAAGGCTAGACTGTATTACAGGAGGCTAAAGAAAAACAGTCAAAATGGAAGAAAGAGGTGCCTTCCTACTCCCAACAGCTAATTACTGATTCAGAGAAAAAAGAAGGTGCAAGTAAAGTATTGTTCCTTGTAGGATTTAAAAATAACTTTATTTTTAGAGGCACTGAGATATTACTATCACTGTTGTCTTCAACTGAGCCAGCAGAGAGCAAAGTTCAATCTGGTATGTGGCCTGAAATTCTTGGGTTTGAAAATTCAAGATTGTGCCATGGGGGACTTATTTTTAATAACTTACAAATTGACAATGCCTGTTAAGGAGCCAAAGAGTATGTAACCCTTCCTATAGCTAATAATTATTAAAAAGATGGCATAGCAAAAACAATAAGCCACACCAGATCCTCAGAAATTCTTTCTATTACCCTTGTGAGTTTCTCTATTCATCATTTTTATCAAAGTTAATTGAACTTCTCACAATGAAATCACCTTTAGCTTGTCATAATAGCATCTGCGATGATTTTCGATATCCATCTGCAGGATACGGCCGTGAATAACTTGTGAAGCATTGACGCTTATTCGCCACTGGTAATTGGAATTGTGAGGGTAACTTCTGGGCCACTGTGGTGAAGCTATTTGTCCTTTGTCTCCCACAATGTCATTTCCATACACTAAAAAACAAGAAAGAGACATCTAATGCCTATAATTCACATACATTAGAAGAAGCACTGGGGCCCAGCCTGGAATATAGCTTTCATTTCAGCCCATCTGATTTAATTTACTTAGGACTAGACAGTGCTGTAAGGCATAGACTCGTGTCTCAGACAGTCTTAGGATGCACATTTAATTATTTTCTTCTTGTGAGGGATGCAGATGGGAAGTGGTGAATGAATTCCTTGTTTCGCTTTGCTTGTGCATGCAGCTGTTGCTTTACCTATTAAACTGTCTTTATGTCAGTCCCTGAGTTTTTTCACTTACACTCTTCTGATTCTCTCTCCCGTCCCACTGGGAGGAGAGTCAGCAAGCTGCTGTGTGGGGCTTAATTGCCAGCTAGGGTTAAACCACAACAAAGGCTTTTTTCTTAATTTGTTAATTGCCCAATAAATGGCAACATAAGCATTAAATACTGTTTCTCAGTCTCAGGTAGCAAAGACATATGGTCAGATATTTTTAACAGGCTTGATTTTCCATAGAACTTTTTTGTATATAGTGCTTATTCATATCTTCACAGCCCAATACTGCTGAAGGAAGAATCTGAAAGCCATGTGATAGACTGTGAGAAAACAGTAAATGAAATAGAGGACATTGTGTTTTCTGTAATCCGCGGAACTTTTTGCTACTGGAAGGATAATATGATAAATCTGAATAAATATTGTCTGTTATGATAAAATAAAAGATAGAATGTCACATCTAATTCTTCTGATTATTTTATACTTCAGATACATACAGATGAGTTCAGTTCTGACATGTTTTAGAGTATCTGTTTACGTTCAGCAGATATTTTACAAAATATTCTTAAAGTGACTTTACAGCCTTGCTGACATCAACAAACATTTCTAATAGACTTACAGGGCCAGAAGACTACTTTTTTGAATAATTTTAGAAGTGTTATGAAAGAACAACAGTTTTCAATTAAATAACATTTACTTACAGTGAGAGAATGTGGCCCTGAAGCCAACATTTGTGCCTGAGCCATCTGAGACAAATTTGACCCACAGGATATGTCCAACAGTAGACGTATAATTTGAAGGTAAGGAGTTCCCACAGAATCGTCCTGCCAGCATGCCTGTATCATTCCCTTCTCGAATCTCCAGGTAATCTTTGGTGCAGTTGCTACTACCTTCAACCTGAAATTCTCTGTTTCAATAGCAGTAGAAGAGCATTAGCAGGCATACAACTGGCACATACTTCAGAGTTTGCCCTGTCAGGCCACTAAGGCCCCTGTGGCTGATATCCTGCTGTAACAGTTAAGAAAAGGGCAGCAACAAAACCCCCCAGATCCCAGAAGTCACAGCTCATCAACCTGGAAGTGCTGCTAATACAAGGCTCTCTCTTCGCTACAGAGCTTCAGTTTGCAAAGTTGAAATTTTTTAAGAGTTCTCAAACCCTTATAATGTTTCTTCGTTCTCCAAAAACAAGCAGGAAATACAGAAAGCCCCTGATATATAAATCAGATTTTTAATATAAGCCCAGGTCAGACTACTTACTGGGTGCACATCTATTGGGTGCAGAGAATGCTTTTAGCCTTACAAATCAGTTTGCAGCCTCTTCACATGTGTATTATTTCAGTATGCTCTCTAGAGGGAAATCAATTGCCAGAGGCCTAGATTCATTTGTAGTTAACACCTTGGAGCTCAGAAATCCTTTAGCAGTTTCTCCAGAATTATGAAACATTACTGTTTCTCTGGTTGCTCAGAGCTTCACGTAGCTGAGTGGGCAAAATAATAATAAGGATTGTTATGAACCCTTCTAAACTAATTTTTACCTTAGAAAAGGAATGAGATTTAGTAATCAAATTCTAAATTCTTAATTAGTGCACCAAGCTGAATGCTAAATATATTCTATCTAAAAACATTATCTGTTATTCTCAGTGAAGTGCTTTGATTCAATCCAATATACTTCCCAGAAGCAGGCTATGAATACAAAGTAAAGATTCCAGAGAGCGCCTTTTCCAACCAATGCCCCAAATATCTGTGCTTTCTGATTTTCTGGTAACAACTCCTCCCTTTCAGTCCTGAATATAGCCCCATGTGTTTAGTGTACACATGCTGTGAAATGGTTCCAACCACTCATCTGGATATACTTGAGGCTAATTTAAAGCAAACCCTCAAATTGCAAGACAGGCAGTTCTGTTCAGACTGAGCTGAAGGATACAAATGCCTGAGGCCAGCAGAACTTTATAAACCCCTAATATTACATTAAATTAAATTAGATTAAATAAATACTGCTTTCTAACACAATTACTCCATGGTTTCCAGTATTTTCATCTTGCCTTTCAGCTATGTGTTACTGAAGGAAAAGAGTTTACATCTACTTGGTGTCACATTATATAACTGAATGTATGTTCTGCTGATAGTTTCTGCTTCACATGAGATTTCTGGTTTAGTTCTGGAAAGTTGTGCATTACTTTGTAGCAAATATTTTGGAAAATGTTTTCAGGCTGCAGTATTTTTCTCTGCCTCAGTGAATAAAGGAGGAATAGATTGTACTTTTTATTGCATTAGTGAATCACTACATGCTGAACAAATTGCACCTTATGCAGTCAGCATGTTACTGGGCAAATTTTCCTTTTCTCCTGAATAACTGTAAATGCAGGTTTTGGAATTACTTTTCTTTTCTTGCTCCTTCTTGATATGCTTTGTGAAGGGTCAGTGCTCTCTTTCTTGGCAGGAGCCACTGTCTGATGCCAGAAACCAAGGCTCAGAAATCCACATCATGGATAAAGAACAACCTAATGACCCTGGTAAAGGACTCCACATTGTTCTGTGGATCACGCATGACTTTCCTGTCAGAAGTCTTCAAAGGAAAGTTACTTCGCTGAAGAGAAAATAAAATTCCTTCAGATAGTCTCCTAGCCCTTGTTGTATCTCCATTGCTATAACTGTTGGAGACATTTTGAAAAGTTTTATACCAATTTTAACCTTACAATCTGTGGAGTATCTGGGCCCTTTGTATTACTCAGCTATATAATAAATACAACAATGAATCTGGTAGTAAGGAAATAGTATGAATTTCCTTTGTAAAGAAAAGAGCAATGCTACATTTCCTCTTTTGTTCATAAGTGAGTGAGAACTGGCTTCTTCAGTATATGCCTTAATATAAGCAATGACTAAGACAGGAGAACACTAATTGCAAGCCACAACTAACCACTGCTCTGTTCTTTTTCCAAGTTACTCTAAAAACATTTTTTAGCTTTATCATCTGGTAATCACATTTCCTAACAAACACAGAGCATCCTTCCTTCAAGTCTGTTAAAGGGCTGAATATTAACCCCTAGCATTGCATTTACATGAAGGACAGCTGCAGCCGGTTGCCAGGGGAGCTGAGAATCATCCAGACACACTCGGTGTTGAGCGGATATGGCTCCGGATAGCCAGGACTGTTGAAAGCTCCTCTGTCCATGTGGAAAGTACCCCCACAGGCTGCAACAAGAAGGAGACGGCAGAGGCTTGAGAAGGATGACATTAAAAAAAATAAAAATATATACATATACCTTGACAGAGCCAGAGCATTTGCTCATCAAGAAAGCATTTCTCCCTGTCTCCTTGTTCTTTAGCTTGTTGATATACTTGCTGAGACCTCGGCCAAAAAGAGGAAGGGCAATAGGGGATTTTAAAAGGGGGGATGTCAGAGATACAAAGAAATACAGGTTCTGTTCTTTTTCTTAAAGATCAGCAGCATAGGGTAGCAACACCTGTCGTACGGACTTACATGATGATGATGCAGCATAGGTGGCATGGAAGCCCCTGGCAGTAATGTTGTTGTTGGAGATGAAGTTCACCACTAAGGCATTGCCAAAAGAAGAGATAGGATGTGGTATAGTAGTGCCACAGTAACGGCCTGAAAGAGAACAAGCCAGAGAGAAAAAAAAAAGGAGTGTTCAGCACATAATTACTATTGCTGATTTAACACTTGGGGTTAATGCCTGACAGCAACGAGGAGTAACATTCATTGCTTACAATTGCAGTTGTCAATTCAATCTACATAAAAATGAAATGCTCTATTTTCACAGAACTCAACTCTGGTGGCAATATTTTCTTTTTTTTTTAACAGAGGAAGGTCCTCCTGCACTCAGGACACTCTAGTCACTGGCTATTCTGTCACTGAGCTCCTTTGTGTTCACTCTATCCTGATATTACAGCCTAGCTCAAAAAAAAAATTCCCATCAACTATATCTGATAGTAGTTTCCATTTCACTCAGCTTCTGATGAAAAAAAAGACAAGTGACAAATAACAGACCAGTTCTCCTGTAACGGACTGTAACATGGGGATTAGGAATAGAATCATGCTCTAGCAGAAAGGCTTCTGACAGTAAAAAGAAAGATAGCAGCTAGCATCCTGGTCCTCTTGCCAAGTGAAAGCCAAGGGTAGGAGACCTAAAAATAAATTCTGTTCTGAGTTACAAACCATTTAAATTGACTGCAGCTTCACTCCTGACAAAGAAGCATATACAAAGTAGAGTAAGGGAGATAATAATCAGGCACAGATATTATGAATTTCCAAGAAAGGAATTTGAGACAACCGTGGGGCTCTGAGGGGGGTCAGGACCACCCTGTGGCTTCCTGGCAATATAAGCACTGAATTTTGTTGCTCCAGGCTGCTCCTGCCACTTGAAGATGATGGCTCTGGACAGACATGTCAGGTGAAAGCTGTAGAAAATTCAGGAACAATCAGAAAAGAAGGCTTTCCAGGGCTTGAGAAAAATCCATTTTCTGCTCCCGGAAATCTGCAGCTTTCCTCACCTAGTGTGCTTACAGTACTTAGTGTGGACCATGCTTATCAGTGTGTGTTACATTATGTTTTTGTACAGTTAACTGGGAATTCCGTTTAAACTGAATTGTTTGGTTCCCAATATTGTTCAGCCAAGAAGGAAGGAAAAGGCAGCTGGAGTCAACCCCAAGCTGCAGGGTAGCAGGAATGCAGACAGAGCCTGAGAGACTATGCCATTCACGCTAAAGACTTATCATCCATTCCTGGTCTCACGTGACCAGAGTGGCCATGAAGCTCCCTTTATCAGAGAAAATCCATGAAGCAGGAGGACACAGAAAACCTCCTGCTTACTCTGGGTGTAGTTCTATGTATGAAATAAACAAGGGAAAGGTACAATACCTTTAAGAGGAGCCTCGTAGTTATTCCCATCCAGAATCTCCACAAAATCTGTTGTACAGTTTTGTCCATTGTTTTCCATATCAAAGTCAGTGAATGAGAGTGTGACGTGGTTGACTGGCAACAGCAAAGAGTAAAAACTTAAAAAGAAGTTTGGCATTTCACAGAGAGGCAATTACATGTAAACAAGTGTACCATCTTTTCTTTTCTCCCCTGAAGTCAGTCAGTCTCCATAAAGTATAACATCTGAAGTAATTTATTCCCTGGTAAGTGGAGTGAACTTGATGGAAGTGCATTAATCCTTACAGCTAAGGTCCTGGTAAATCTCTTCATATTTCAGTACTTTTGAGTACAATTGATATTAGAAGCATAGGACTTAACACATACACATGGAAATAAATTTCTTCGTTTCTGAACAGCTCCATTATGTACTGAAAGGTCAGCAAATAGAACATGGAAAATTAACACACATTCAGAACCAAAACTTATTTCTACACATTCATGACCTTCTGTCCCTTTGCAATCTATACCATAGATCCAGACAAAATGTGAATTGATGCTGCCCTGCTCCAGGCTTAGAAAGAACTGGTTCTTTCATCATTTTGTAATGTTCCCCATACATCAATTGGACTTGCTAAAGGATCATTAACTACCCTCAGCTATATTTGTACAGAATTGGATTTTCCACACCCTTGGACTGCAGGCTACATCCTGAAAAAGAGGGTTTCTGACTCAGAGTATTTTTGACTCTTGTATTGCTTTTGTTTGTCAGATAGGAGCAAAGGTGAAGTCACAGCTAGAAGAAGAGAGGCTCTCCTCAACACCAGTCTGCAAGAGCAATTACTCCTGGCCTTAGAGCCCTTATGCAGTTCAAGCAGGTCAGAGAGATTCTTACAATTTAGATGATAACTAAGTTTTCTCCCACATTGACGAAGCCTGAATTTGACACTAATATTTTGCTTCTCGATGGGCTACAATTAATTAGCTAGAATAAGCAGAAATGACAGACATGGACTCAGGCAGTGCATTCAGCAGGGTGCCACTGACTGGCATTCAGCTGCATAGCCCGTGTGTTCGGCACTCTTTGGTGGCCTGTCCAGTCAATCAATCACAGCTATCAATGCAGGTCCTCAGGATACAAAGCAAAAAGGAAAAACACAGTGGGTGGCAAGAGTGGCAGACTTGTTGGCTTTCTCAGTAAAAACAGAGCAGGAACTCTGCTGTGGTTTGCCGTTGGCTAAATCTATTGTACATGGCTGTGCCTTGTAATGTTGTGTGGCTGGCGTAAGGAGGCCACGTGGACTTGTAACGTGTGGTGTGTATGGTGGTCCTGGTGGTAAGTGGAGGAAGTCACTACATACACAGGCTACTTCTTACACATCATTTTTCTGGTCTCTCATACTGTTGTAATTCAGGAAACAACAGTTATATATGAGTTTTCAACCTGGAGCCAGGAAAAGATTGTCTTTAAAAATAAATGTTGGGTAGGTGAAGAACTGCTTTGATGGTGTCCTTTCCAGGTATTTGTATAAGAAACTATGCTGAAAAAAGAAGTATTGCTTAGCTCCTGATTTTTGTTTTGGTTTACTTTGGCAAATCAATCAAATCTGTGTAAAATTAGACAGGAATATCAGGAGAGTGTATCTATGCAGATAAGACCAGATTATTTATAATTTTAAAAAAATTTGGAATTGAATTTCTTCTGTACCTTTTCTTATTATTTAATTTTATATATATATATATTTAAATGTTAACAGCATAGATTAGATCTAACACAACTCTAGCTTTTAAAATCCAGACCAAAATACGGTGAGTTAAATACAAGTGCTTTAATTATGTATAAACCCTTAGGTTTTCTCAGAAATTAATTTAACTTCACAGAGTATTCAACACCTCATTTATAACTGCAACACTTGGATCACAGTAAATCCGCTAAAATGACAAAGTTGTAAACTGTCTTCCTCACTATGCACTAAATCTTTTATAGTAAAATATCACTTAGGACAGATTAGGAGAGCCACACTCTCCAACTACCAGGATGCAGAACTTCCTAGAGAAATAAAGGAGGAATTCTGTATTGTTATTACAGAAAAGAAGATGAGGATGTTAGTCATCCCAGCTAACTATAAAAGATGTTTTTACTTACATGGTTCCTGAGCCTGAATAATCCAGCTGCAGTTCTGATTGTTTGGGTATTTGGCAGGATACAGAGGAGAGGAAATTGCTGCCCCAATTGAATCTGACTCTATGAAACTTCCACATGCTTTAGAATGAAACACACACATAGACACATACACATATAGATATTTATATATACAAAACATGTATCTTAGATCCTGTTAGATTATGAATACAGAAAACATGACATGCTATCTCAAAGTGAAAGAAGGATGAAATTCACAGCAGCAATTTATCAGGAGAAGAGACTTAAGGTCTAGCTCCCAGCATCAGGTGTACATTCTTGACCTGGATCTGCAGGCCATGCTGCACCTGGCTGACCGTGTGAGAGAAGCCAGAGTGACCTGGGAGCAGACCTCGTCTTTATCAGCTCCTCATAACACAGAAGAGCAATCTTGGGGCCAAAATAACTTGGCTTCAGGGCAGTGCAATCATACATCCATTTCTCTGATCATTTGCCTCTGTTGGCAACTAGGAAAAAAACAATCATAAGAAACTCTCCAAAACTTTCCAGGGCCCAAGGATGGCGTCACATTGCATTGGCGTGATCCTCTTGGAGCTGTCTCAACAGAAACAGAATTTTATGAAACGTAGCACAAGTGCAAGAGCTTGGCTGACTGTGTAACTTTGGCTAACAATGATGAGCACTGCCTTGCCTCATTTCTGAGCACACTGACTTGTCATAAACCCCCCAGATCTGAGGTCAACACACGGCTGCTTTAAACAGCTGGGTGGGGACTTAGGTACCAAAGATTGAGACTCATTTGTTGTGCTGTGCTGCCTAAAATATCCAGCAGGAGAAGGGACCTGCAGGGTTTTCTCAGGAAGATGGAAGCTGGGTTGCCTGCATCCGAGGTAGGGAGCATTTCCTCACCAGGTGTATTTTATGCAGGGCCTAAACCAGTAAATGTGCTCTGAGAGTGTTTAACAGATTAGGCTCTCATACCTGTTAGTCAGACATGCCTAATTAAGTAGCTAACTAGTATCACAATAACTGGGGTTCCTGAAATTTTTGCTGATGCAGATTCATCCTTTTCTTTATAATTTTTCACAATGTTTTCAAAGAAAAAAATAATCCGAGAAAACTACTCCAAGAATCCTAAGAAGAAGATGAGAGAAAGGGATTCCCTTTGCAAAAATTGAACAGCTATATCTTGGGGAAAAAATGTTTCCAAAGTTATTGTAAAAGCATGAAAGAAAATCACCAATCATCAAAAAGTATGTAATTTCACCAAAAGTTCTGCCCAGTTGGTGTAATTTTTCATTCAAAAGGAAACCATGTAAAATACCAATTAGTTCTCCACAAATTGGATAGTGATGTTTGGCAGGGTTTCCAGGCCTGAATCCATGGACTTTATCAACAGCACCACACAGAATTCTTTTATAGCTTTTCAGATTCATGCGCATGGATAGACATATAAAATGTTTTGTCACTAGGTCTGTGGAAATTGCCAGTTGCACATTTTTCTCAGGACAGCTATGGCTAGCTGGCCCTCTAAGGAGGAGGAATAAGAGGCAACTGATGTGTCCTAGATGCCTTGTTATTAAAAGTACATTTTTTTTCTCCAATCAAAACATCCAAGTTGATTCTTAGATTTTAAATTCTTTAAAATTTGGAAAAATTCAGTCCTATTAAAGATACACACTGCACTGCTGCATATATAGGAAGAACATTTCCCCTTATCAGCTGTCCTAGCAGACTGTGTCTAATGCAAACAATCTGGTGGTTAGATAAATATGCATTAATGTAAATGACAAAATCACCTTCAGTAAAGTGAGCACTGAAGCCCCTGTGCTGGACGCTTGTATCAGAGCGCAGTCGGATGTACATTAGATTATTGGAGGAGGTGATAGGAGCAGGACGCTGTGTTCCACAGAGTTTTCTAAGAAGTGCTGCTTCATTGCTAGGACCATCAAATACCTGTTATGAAAAGATCAAATGTTGCATTTGGTTTCAAAAGTGTGGTGAAGACTTTTATTTCATTCCCTCTCTTGTGTTTCATACGTTTTTATCCTGATCCAGACTGCTATGGGCAGTGCAAACAAACTATGCGTTGCCTATCCCAATTCTATGGCCATTTCAAAAAATTGTGTCTATTTCAGGCTGAAGCTACTGTAGCCTTTATAACAAAAATTCATCAAGTAACCATCTTTCTCTGTGTGTATCTGATATAGAAGCAACTCTCCTTTAACAATCCAGATATGCCCATACATTTATTGTTTTCTGTTAATGGCTAACATGAGTTCACACGTAGCTTTTATTCAGTTAAACCTTGCATCTTCTAAATGGGCCCTAACATGCAACTAGTACACCAGTGGGAGCTATGACAGTGTACAAAAAGAGAAGACACTAGGATTATGGTTTTTAGACCTAGCATCAAGGATCACAGTCATGTATCTATGCTTTATAACAGTTTTAGGGTGCTGAGTTACACACATATACATGAAGTGTTATTTAAGCAGAGGGTAAAGAAAAGTAAAAAAACAAGGGAAGAAGAAAGCACAGATAGTTTTACAAAACTTCACTTTTAATTTTACCACAAACCCCTTCCTTCTCTTTTTTCCCTTTACGGCTGATATTTTTGTTTCCTTCCTCTCTGCTTCACAATCAGAAAGAGGATAGAGAAGTTAAAACCAGTGAGTTTCTAGCTTAAGCAAAATCAAAATTATAACAAGAGAAAACACAGAGATGGAAAAATGACCATAGTCTGAGTGTCCCACTAATCTTTCCTAGCACTGCAGCAGATGTGATTTGTTGCTGCTGTGTTCAGAGCCATGGGCCAGTCTCAGAGCCCTTGTGCCTGATTTCAGAAGTGATGAGTACTGGAGACATCAGCAGTTGTTTGACGCACAGAGGAAAACCCTTTGGGCTACTGGGCAGAAACAAGGGTTGAATTCAGTTCCTGTTTCAGCATTAATATCTTTCATTAACATAGGCGCGTCATTTATTCTAACACGTGACTCAGCTTCCTATAGCAGAGAAAAATATGGATAAATATATGGATAGAAGGACTGGAAGATATTCAGGTGCTAGGATGTTGAAAGCTATATAAAAGCCCACTTTGAGCAAAATAATGCCATTGGCTTTGAAGAAATATACTTACTAAGGTTGTCTTCTTCAAAGTGCCTCGAATTCCAGCAAGTCTGTGCAATGCAGCACTGATGAATTAAAACTTTCTAATCAGACTGTATAACACAATGCAATGTTTCTGCCTCCACTATTCAAAGGCGTTTGAGCACATTAGTAAAAAAACAGCAGCTGAGAGAAAAGTGACCTGTCTCAAATAAACCTTGGAGTTGAGAAACAAAGGACAAAACTCCTGCTTAATCCACTGGCATAGTCTACACAGCCAGTGCAGTATTCATGAATTAAACATTTGCCCTTGGGCCTATAACACTAGCTATTGGTGTGGGACCTTGTGACAGAGTATTAAGTGTACTGCAATGTCTGTAAAAATGAGTACCCGGTAGAGACCCAAAATATCCAATCATTCAAACCTTTTCTTCTCTCTCAGTGTGCTGCTACAATCAACCTTTAATACATTGCGAGCAGTGTTTATTCTTCCTCTGCACATACACGCTGTACATAAATCAGACTACCTGGAGTTAAAACCCACAAACCATGGAATGTAAAAAAAAGTAATGACTAACAAAATAAACCTTAGGAATTACGGTACTGTCTTTTCCTAGACAGTAACAAAAGGATTTTATCCTAATGCTAGGACTGAGAATAAGCATTGCATTGACAGAGAGTAGAGAGAGGGCTTGACCACAGTTCATGTTAGCTGCTGGTTTTGATGGATCTCTGCCATTCTGCACAGCTGAGGATATCGCCATTGACATAAGGACTGTTGTGAGACTCTAGTAGTTGAGCTTTCTCTCTTGGGAAGGTATTAAGGATGAGTAACATATGAGACTAAGCAGGCATTTCACTCCAAGAGCATTCTGGAATAAAGAAGTCTTTCTGTGATAATACTGGGAGAAGAGCATGAAGTCAAAGGAATGTTTTCTAAATCAAGTATTTTTGCTGGTTCTGAGCAGCTTTCTTAAAAAATAGTATTGTCTCCTCTTCCAGAAATGCAGAAATTATTCCTAGTCTTTACACTCGCTAAAAATCTGATTCAAATAACAGTTCAGCATAAGCATTAGTGAGATACAGCAGTTACTCTTAGGAGTAATGGCAGCTGCAAGTTCAGCAGGAACAGTAACACAGGGATATTGTATGGCTGCATCAGTTTTGCTCACCTGCTATCTATTAGCTTAAACTGTTTCATAGGGAGGATTTCAGTCTTGAATCAAGATCAGAAACCACAATATTCACACACTAGTTCTGGAAAGAGTTGTGTCTCTGCAGCTTCTTAAAGCTATTCCGAAAACATCTGAGAAATGCATTTCTGTGGCTTCACGAGTAAAGGAAAATGATGCATCTTCTTACTTAAAAGCCAAGTTTTAATTAGCACTGTGCATAGCGGCAATTTGCTTTTCTCTTCCCTTTCCACAGTGAACATAAGCAAGTGACTCATTGTCTTCTTGTTCAAATGAATCCTGCATTTTGCAAAAGCACATGACAAAAAGAAGGTAATTTTTGTTTTCTGAGCCATAAAAACCTCACATATTTCTAGATGTCCTCTCTTGGAAGATCCTCTCTGCCAGCACCTGGAATAAATGAAGTCATACCTCCTCTCTAGCTCCCAGAGGCTTACATTTCTACATTCCTGTGGACAACTCGTTATACTGAAACAGGAAAGAAAAATAACATTTATTTAATCAAAGCCACTGAACAGAACAAACTATTTCTCCCTTCCCTTTTCAGTGCCTTGTGCTACAAGCACTGTCTTCCAAGACACACCCTCGTTGATTCTCCAAATACTTGAAACTCTTCCTGACCTGCACTCCTGGTAGAGTGTCAGATACAATACTAATTAAACAGGTGAGCAAAAAAATACAGGAATTAGTGCATTCACTATTTCTTTCTTTCTATTTTCCTTCAGAGAAACACGTTTGTTTGTTTGTTGTAAGATACACTCTCCAGATACAAATGGGTCAATACACACAGAGAAATTAAAAATTTATTCCTTATGTATGGTGACGGCGATAGCAAAAAGTCTTCTCAAAGATCTTATGCTTTCTACAGAATATAACTGACCTATACCTGAGATTAGAGAAAGTAAAGGCTACACATCCTCATTTAGCAGATTGAGAGATGTTAATCTGTTCTGAGAACAGGTAAGGTACAAAACTGAAGCATAGAAACTGAGGCATCAAATAAATTTAGAATGTGGTTTTGGTGGTTCGACTACTCTCTCTGCACACCTTCCATTGACTCTAGAGGGAGCTCAGAGCAGTTAGGCCGTGGGTTACCGCTACAGGATTAGAATTACTTTGGCTGAACCTAGAACTGTGCTCAGATTCACATGGGAAATCATTGAGCAGAACTGAAAAATGCACTGGGCATTTTGGAGTTGCAGGATAGCCAAGAAGCAGCAGATATGAGCATTCTCCCTCCATTTTGCTCATATAACAAATGTGTAGTGGAAAAAGGAAGACAATTTCATGTGCTCTTCATAGAAAGGAATTTACAATAGAAATATTTTTTTAAAAAACTAGATCTTGAGTCATGACACAAGGAAAAATGACTGGTTCTAGAAAAGGAAGGATGAAGGAAAAGGTCACTGACACACTCAAGGGTGGAGGGAAGCCCCAGGAGAGCTCACAGAGCAAATAAAATCCATAAAGATAAGTAAAAATTTAAGAAGCAGAAAAGGGTGGAACCACTGTGTTACTCATACACAGTAGTTGTTCCTATATTAGAGAGAGAAAAACAACCCACCAGCTTCCTTAGCTGCCCATATTTTCCATTTACACAGATTTTGGAACACAATTCCTAAACCATTCCCAGTCAGGCATCTACTTACTTATTTCCAGGGACGCTCTGTCCCCTCACTCTGTTCTCCTATTACTGCATGAGACATAGCAAGCCTTAGAAAGAGATGAACACAAATCACATCCAGGTGTTGCTGACAACTGATTTTCTGCTTATTGGCATACCAGGTAGAGAAAGAAACCCCATCCACTCCTTTCTTGCCCTGCTGGTCTCCCTAGATTAGCACGGAGGTGCTCTTCTCTACCTCATACAGCAGAGCCTCATAGCTCTTCATTATCTCTTGGCTCCAAATCAGAATTCTCCCTCATCTATTTTCAAATCACTCTCCACTTGGTAGGCAGTGATTGATGCATGCATTAAATTTAAATCTCCCTCCCTGCTCACATTGCTGCTCCAGTTGTGTTTGCACAGCTGGGGCTGATGGGCAACTTCCTCCACCACCATCCCCCAAAAAAGGAAAAAGCAGAAGCAAACCACAGATACTTGTATGGCAACAGAGGAAAAGGAGTGTCGCTGCACTGCAATGGTCTGCAAAAAGAGCTCTGCCACAGCATCTCCTCTGCCAGCTGAAGGACTGATGCCTTTCAGTGATTAAAAACTCAGTGCCTGTACTGGCCTATAAAGGTGCTGAGACTTGTAACTGCAATGAGCTCAAGGAGCTGAGTACTCTACAGAGTGTTTAGAGAGGTACACACATCCATTAGCAGCAGATTTAAAAGAGAAAGTGGTATAGCCAGTCTTCACAGAATTTACCCTTAATTTGTGATTTATTTTTTTTTCATTTTTACCAGCAATGCCATTTCAGATGGCCCGTGATTCTGTCAGGCAATCTGGTTTTCTACTCCTGCATGATATCACAGATTATTTGGAAATTTTTCCAATAGATTTTCCCTTTCAATGATCCCCCTGATGTAGTTAAACAATTCAAATAAAAAGATATAACAATATTTCCCTGTGCTTCAGTTCAGAACCATAAATTATGAACAGTCATTGTACAAAGACACTTTGTGGCCAAATGAAATCTTAGGTTCTGCTCAGCAAAACGGGGACATGTTTCTTTTTTTCTGGTTCAGTACAAAAAAGCTTTACAAGGCAATGCTGTTAAAACTGATGCTGTTTTCAAAAGAGTCTCAGTTCATGCCAAATTGAGTTCTCTGTGAATGACAGTTTATGAAGGAGAGGAAAGTTGGATTTTGGGCTACAGCCACTGTGCTTTATCCAACTCATAGTAATGACACATGCCTTTGTACTGAGTGAAGTGCAATCTGACATCAAAAGTTGAGATTTCATGTCCCTGCTCCCAAAAAGCCAAGTGGAGATGTGGAGATTTCTTTGTTGTCATGCACTGATAGAGCAGCAACTTGAATTTCTGTGACATCAACAAAAGCTCACAAGCCAACAGCAAGGTGAAGCTTTTAAGAGAGCAGTGGCTTTCATGAAGTGATTAAATAGACAGTTGAGGAGCACCTGAATACACAGCACATACACAAAGAAAACCAGCCAGCCACCATTCCCTCTGGATGTGGACCTCCCTCTCTCCTGAGTTTGTTACAGAGCGTGGACAACCTATTATATATGTGGGCAGTCCACCTTTTGGCTTGGAGTAAGCCACACTATAAATGGGAAAAGGTGTCATAATAACAGCCATCTATGTATGAGGTTGTTCCCGCAGTACTAATTACAATTCACACCACCAAAAGGGAAAATGTGGTGCCAGAATGCAGCACACTGCTTTCAAAAAAAGATCCTTCCAGGTATAAGTGGGAACCAGGAAGAATGCAGAAATGCATTTGTGAAGCCTGCTTCACCGGTGAAGCAAAGAGAGATAGATCATAACTGTTTAGCTGGAAATTTAAGACCTAGCTCATCAGTGAATAAATATGACTATGCAACTACGAGTCCAAAACCAACTACAGCCTACATTGCACAGTAAGCTTCCTCTTTTGCAAACATTTCACGAGACTCATTAAGGAAACTTTTGAAATCTCTAATGTTACTTACTGCAACATTGTCATAGTTACATGAAGGGTGACTTTCAATGTCAAAATCCGTGAAATTCAACAGGACTCTGTGGCTGTAGTCAACTTGGATAACCCAAGAACAATCTGTGTTTTTATTATAAGGTTGAGGATAGTTTGGAGAATGGATTTCCCCGCTGGTAGCTTGGAAAATACCACCACAGCCTGAAAAAGATATAATCAGTTTTAATTAAAGGCTCTTTTATGCTTAGTGAGATTCCACCTCTATTTTTAAACGAAGGAAAAAACATCTCCATATTTATATTTTCTACATTAAACTTCTGTAAGATGAGTCCTCCAACTGTTGAAGTGTCTTGTCTGCAACATCAATGGAAATGACTATCAGGAAAGTATAACATTATTGTTGGTGAATATGCAACAACAATGCTTATGAGTAATGTTACTTTCTAGTCCCAGGCTGGTAGATGTTGTAAAGGCTGAAGCATTACTGCTGGTATTCCTCTACCCTAGATACTGTAAAAGCAATCAAAAATACTGTTCATATGAATGCCACAGATCTAGCATACTGAGAAAGGAACGACTCGTCCTATCTGAGCACTGGGGTGAGAAAGCAATTTCTGGAAATATCAAGAGAGCTAGGAGCTCCATTTTCCCCATGAGCAGTACAATAATGGCAAGCCTGAAGTCTCTACTTTTCTACTCATGCAGCTGAGGGCTTTCTGAGGACTCCACCCTCAGGTATTTCTGACTAGAACAGCTCCAGTGCTCATGAATATCTAAATAGCTTCGAATGATGGATCCTGTGTGGGAAGTGCCAGGGCTTTTAATAGGACTGACACAAACAAATGGACTTTTATGTGTCGTAAAGGGATGGAGGAAAGTGAAAGGAAGACATTGGGACTGCTGTAGATGGAGGCAGCCGTCTGGAAGGATAAAAACCGTACTGTTACTGCGTTCTGGTGACTGGGTATTTTAAAGGCTAGGGGGGGTCTGGAGTACAACAGGCAAGATGCTGTAAAGGGATGAGAAAGCTTCAGGGGGCCTAAGCAGAAAAAATAAGCTGCCAGATCTCGAAAGGGGATTAATTCAAAAGACTATTGTAGACTTCTTTTATAAAAAAAAAAAAACAGTCTTGTGCCTTTGTGCCTTTCTCATAAAACTTGTGAGAATGGAGAAGTATAAACCTTGACAAACTAATGAATCACTGTGCTTAATCAAGCAATACTGCAAGAATTAAAATCTGCCTCTCCTGACTTTTCATTGCAATTATTTTCTGATAATTGGCCTTCTCATAAGGATTCCCCTGTAGAGACATGTGTTTAGGTCTTTTAAGCATGTCTCTTATTTTTCTGATTACCAGGAAGGCTTTGAATAAATAATCACACGGGAGATGGATGAACCTTATAGAGTTCAAGTATTTACTAATCACTCCAAATATTTTTGGAGTCTGCCAAGTTTTCCAAGTTAAGCCATGTTCTCGGGTATTTTTCACTGTACAGTTTAAAATCAAAGGCAGCAGCTAATGAAGGACTCTGGGTGGGTGAGTGGGTAGGGAGAACTGCTAGCATGAAGAAGTTCTTTTCTGATTGCAGAAATGTCTTGATGTAAAGAGGAAACATCAACAATGTAGACTGTTACAACATACATAAATAGGCCTAGATTTCAGCTAGTTAGACATTTATTTTCCTCTGTGTGTTTTTCAGCATCTCTTAGTGTTACCAAATCCAGTAACACTCAAATTCTTCCATTTTCAGTCCTATGCTGTTTGGCTAGTTTAAATGCTTGTACGGCTGATCTGTGACTCTCAGACTTCCTAAATTTCTCCTGGTATTAACCAGTATACTCACCACCCAGGTTTTCTTGCCAGGAGGCATTAAAACCTTTCCCTGCCACTGCTGTGTCTGTCTTGAAACGGACAATGGCTGAACTGCCAGTAGTAGAGACTCGCAGTGGGTTCTGTGCTGATCTTGAAATGCACAGCTGGGCTAGTCTAGGAGAGAGGAAATCAGGGCCACCGTAGACCTAGAAATGGAAGGAACACTGTCAGAGTTTTTCAAGGAGATCATCCACCACGCTGAAAACATGAGAACTGTTTAACTAGGAGAAAAAAAAATAATCAGTAAGTATTGAAAGTGATAGCACATTTTGAAATGTAAAGTAGCTAATAAACTTATTTTCCCTGCAGATTTACTTGGTATCTGAACTACCTGGCACAAGTATGAAATTCTAAATGATTTCAAAACAACCTTGCATTAAATAAAAATTTCCTGCTTTGAGGACTTTGCTACATTCTTCTTCCCTCATCCCTCCAGTATTAGGATCTTGTTTCTGTGGGGATATAAAACCAAATTTTTCTTCTGTGCATGTGAAAACAAACTGTATCTCTTTGCAGGAACTTGTGCTGGTATTTTGCACCCTTTATGTTTGAAGGCACAGTTAAGAATGATCTTTAAATTTGGGCTAGATTGCATCACTCTGACAAAACAAAAAACATTGCAACTTTATTGACTTCAGTGGCAGAACCAAAAACTATGGGATTTTGGTCAAGTAAACTACATTTTCATAATTATCTTCAGAAACAAGGATATATATCACGTTTCCCACAGAAGACAGGTTTTGACTTTTAAGAGTAATTATTTTCTACTCAGAAGAGTGTGCCTCAGGCAGTTATAAATGAGAAAACCACCACTATCTTAAACATCATCAGCAATATTGTGTACTTTATAATGCATTTTTAAATGAAGTCAAGTGAATTAGATGGCAGTGCTGAAGCCTTGTTAATCCTGTCTCTTTTTTTCCAAAATGGATGTGGGGTTTTAGTTTGAGCCCATTTATAACTGGTGGAACTGGCTCACCTTCCTTAGTCTTCCCTCTTAAAGCTGAAGAAAACACATACGCTCAGTACAATTTTCAAAAAATTTTCACAACCAGACATGATTTTGGTGCCTAGTGCCTTCAGTAACTGAATTTTCTTGGCTTCCTGCATGCTTATGAAATGCCTTCCATTGGAATGTCTCTGGTAGGACAGCAGCTGCAAAAGTCAGCTTGACAGTAACCTCAAATGTGAAAACTGTTAAAGAGATACTCCAAATGAAGAGTGTACTGTTGTCTTTAAGCAACTGAACTAGCAATAGACAGAGTCTCATTTTATCCACATATATTATGTGCAAATCCTAAAGCCAAACTAAACAATGACAAGTTTGAAAACCAAAAGCAGTGAATGGGAAGATAAGGCAACAAATCCCATCAGGATTTTCCCACAAGTAGCAATTCAAGTCTGCTCCAATATTTAGGCCCTTTTGCCACTGATGTCTTGTAGTTGAGGGGAAACTCAGTATTTTAATGAGTTCTTCTAGATACTTTTTAACCTCGTAAAAAGTTGGGGTTCTGTCCAAGCTAAGTATCTGAGCAAGTCTTACAAATAGCCGAGCTTGTCCCACCACCTCCAGGGCTAAGTGTAGTGCATTGCTATGTAATTTGTGCTCACTAACTGCTCATGATGCCTGACACTGCTCTGTCATTAGAAGCATAAGGGGGAAGAAGTTGGGGGTTTTTTAGCTGGAAAAAAATATTCAGTGACTCCAGGGTATAAGACCTCAGAAGCTGAAGCTTGCATCCCCAGATGAAACAAGGAATTATGTTTTTTTATAAACATCATAGTGTGTTAGATGTTCAGAAGGCTGTATTTTTTTTAGTGGCTGATTATACAGGCTTAATAACTTAAGCATTTCAATTTTGACTGAGACAGCACTTTTCTGAATTCTGAAGGGAAGCTTCATGACTTGAATGTATAATGGTTCCTCTGTCCAACTGATCATCTCAAGGCATTCAAGAGAAGTCAGAATGGATGAAATCACAGCTCAGATTAAGAATATATAATGAAGCAGTCACAGTCTGGGGAAGAAGCATGTTTGTCCGCTGGAAGCTCAGTGTCTTTAGAAAAATCTTACTGCTTGGCTGCTTGTGAGGCCCAATGACAGCTGCATTTGTCAGAAGTCTGTTCAAAATGTGAATTTTAAAATCTGTTTGTGGTATACTCCCTGAGTCAGAGCCACAGCATGAGATCTAGCAGGAACACATGCTCTTAATCATCTCAACCAGCCCAGAGAATCTATGCAGCAGAGGAAACAGCAGGAGTTTCTAATATGCATCTAATAAACATCATGGACCAGCCTCTCACACCATCCCTGCTGCTCCCTGGGGCCATCTGCACACCATGGGCAAGGGGACCAAACCCAGCTCTTACATAAACCCTGCTGACTTCTGTAGTATTACCTCAGAAATGAACTTGGCCCAAGCTGAACACTTAGAGTTGACCTGCTGGAAGAGAATTAAGGATGGGGAAGAAATGTTGATGGAAATCTGAGGTTTGTGGGTCTCCTTTACATTGTTAACTGTTTGGCAATGGCCTTCTGCACAGTTTCAAAATAAAAAGCACAGTCAAAGGCATTCTTTTTACAGTCAGGAGTGTATTCTCTTTTCTCCTTTATGCCAGTCCAATAAATCAGATGCTTTCACAAGGACTGGAACAAACACTATTTAGAGTGTTTCCATGACAAAAAACAATAAAATGTTACTTTTGGCTACAAAGAGGAAAACCAATAGTTACCACACAAAAAAAAAAATAAGAGGGAAAAGAGAATGGATGGAAAGAATGTATTCCAGGGTGTGGTTCACAAAGAGTCACAGGATGTCTGAGCTGCAAACACATAAAAATAAAAACATTTAGTTTGACCAAAGCACCTGATCCAGAGATAAAATGATGTTGGATGGCATAGCGGGGATGCAGGACACTGCCATAAAGCCCATGGTTTTAATGTGTTCTTATCATTTGTTTCTGCCCCGTTAGCTCCATTTATTGTTAACAGTCAGCATTCCAGAGTTATGAGCAACAGAAGGCTGTTTTTATGTGGCTGGTCACCCTCATGACACAGATTTTCTGGGAATAAAACTGATCCCTGTCCAGATAGAACTGCTAGCAAAGGGAGAGACTGGCTTGACAGAGAATTAAGAATTATGGTAATACTTGATGTTTCTTTATATTTAAATGAGAAGATCAGAGCATGTAATAAGGACTTGGAAGTGCAATAGACTGACAGGACTCCTTTCTTTTCAGCTCAGAGCTACATCTTCTGTGGTAGAATATATTTATAGTTTACAAAAATCTGGTCCATGTTAAAGAAAAGATTTCATAATTTAACAAAGCAGGCATGGTCATTTTTCTCTATGTATGTATTTTAAATAGAAGCCACTTTAAAAATATTTTTAACTCTTTCATTTTGTCCAAAACGATGGCTTCTGTTTCCATGAAACATTTCTAGAAAACATCTCTAAGAACAACTTAAAATTGCTTCTGGATGTTTGTAAAAGGAATGGAATCTGATGAGGAAGAGAGAAAGACAGTATGAAACAGTGTCATAGAAGAAACATGGAGGAGAAAGATTGAAGGAGAATATGTCAAATACTTGAGCATGCAGAAGCCATAGGGAGAATCTGAGGATTTCACACACACAAATTTTACATAACTTTTACTGCATAGTCTTGGTGAAACATATGGCAGTACCGGGATACTGACATGGAAGGGGCAGCTTGTTTAGGAGGCATTGTCAAAGGAAATGGAAGGGAGACAGTTGATGCATTTTACAAGAACAAATATGCTTCAGAGAAATGTACAAGAAATATTCAAGAGCTATGGTATAAAAATGGCAGCAAAGGTGCTGCAATAGGAAAGATCTTTTTAGAATTTTCCTACAATTGTCTGCCAGGTCAAAGGGATGAGAGTGTTTCTAAGCAAAAGCTAAATCCATTCAAGTGAGCAACTTTTGTGATTACTGGGGAATTTTTATTACAAGGTAATATATTTTGGAAAAGCAACTGAAAAGAACACAATTTATTGCAATGTTCTAAAAACAGCTTCTTATTTCAGAGAGTAGAGAGAGTTAATGGGACAGGGAGGGACAGCAAGGTTCAAAGCTACTTTAATACTGATTTTGACTTCCTATTGAAGCTGGCAAGTTACCTGGCTTGAAAGAAAACAGGAAGCAGTAGAATACACTATTCAAAATTAAGAAAAAAAAGTGAAATCAGGAGAAGAACTATGAGAAAAAGCAGACTTCAAAACTCAAAGACTTGTTAGCATATTCTTGAGAAGCTAATGTGAGAGTGAAAGACCTCTGGAACTTTAGTGATCACTGAAACACACTGTGTCAAAAGCATACCAGGAACCTCTGTTTTTTCTAACACTTTTCAAACATTTTTATGTGTCATTTTCAGCCTGGACATACATAGGTAAGTACAGGAAAGAAGACAACAAGATAGAGCTGCTCTTGGAAATGGTTAACCATGTCCTTTTTTTTTCCCCACTAAATCTGACTCATCATTTGTTCTGTGCACACTATATCAATCATGCTGTGAATGTGTAATTTTATAACAAAAGCAAGAAAGTATGTATGTGGCAAGGTGCATAAAGCTCCACCAGATGCCTGCAGTTTGACAGGTGAAGCTGTTGGCTGCCAAACAGAACCTTTTATCTTGCTCTAAGACATGAACCCATTTTTCCCAATAAGTTGATTTACGTTAGGTTATCTGTCAGCAGATCAGAGACAGATGTTGGGAACTGGATGAGCCAACGTCAAAAGACAAGTAACTCAAAGGCATGCCAGTTCTGAGGGCAGGAAGGCAGGGATGTTCAAACAGCAAGGTGCGCATCTGTGCGAATGAATGAGTAAGGTTGGAAAGAAGTAAAGCATACCAATTAAGTTTGAAATGGTAAAGAAAGAAAATCCAAAACCTAAGGCAAATACCTTGCTTAGGGACACAGAGCAGCAAACTGTAGGATCTTCTTAAGCAACTTCTCCAAGCAATTTGTGCCTGGAAACCCACTCACTGGTTTTAGGCCAGATTGCAGTTGCCAAGCAAATGGCTGTCAGCTATCTGTACTCTTACTGGACCATGATAGCTCCTGGGTGACCACTTGCAGATGTAGGCATTGTCCTTGCACTATTCAAGAAATGGTCAACCACAGCAGACTTAGATTTTATAACTGTTTAATGGATTCCTCTGGCCAACAGAGACGTAACTGAAGCTTACAGGCAGATTAGCTTCAATCTAGTCATTTTAGGCACAAAGCCCAATGAAGCTGCAATACAACAGACTTCAACAATACCAAAAGCAGCCAACACAGGTCACCTACTCCCAGGCACTGGCGTCAACAATGAGACATCCAGTCATACTTGCCAATGCTTCTGATGGAGAATTCATGGAACAACCTCCTTACACCCAGATCCTACAGAACTCCCAAAGTCAACAGGACATTCAAAGCACAGTGTCCATTTGGTCAAGCCTTCCACTTCATTGCTAAGCTAGGGAAGCCTGTTTCGCAGCCAGAAAGTGGTAGTTAAATTACACATCTTTTCTACTCATACAAATGCTTAGCAATCATCTATCTGGCAATATTTAGGACCTGTTTTGGGATGTGGGTTAAGGCTTCCAGGAGTATTGCTAATGACCGTGCAGTAAGGACCATAGGCTGGACAAATCAAAGCTACAAAGGTGAGAATAGGCAGCAGAGAGTACGTCTAGGTGCTGGACAGAAAGCTGTCTAGCTGTATGCCAGTTACACATCACATTACCCAGGGGAAGAAAGACCCCAGCGGAGTAGTACAAGATCTCTTAAATAATCTTTTGGGTTCATTGCAAAAATGTTCAAATGTCACCCATTAACATGTAACACTGAAATACACAACAACCGTGCCTCCATTAGTGATCTCAACTGTCTCTAGTGAGAGTGATCTAGAAAGTTAATACTTCTAAAGAATTTCTTCCTGAAATCATTTCCTGTCCCTTCTTCTCATGCTAGAAGTCTATTCAAATCTGCTAGCTGGGATTGGTCACCTGGCTTCTTCTCAATATGAGCACAAAGAGTCTTATGAGTCTCTTAAAGGTCAGTAAGCCCTTAGAGAGGTCCCTTTTCTCCTTGTTCCACCACCCTAAATGATCAGGACACTGTCTCTTCTTTTATTCTTTTTTCTGAGTACAGAGATTCTTCGTAGTTTTCAGCACTCAGGGTTTTAAACCCCCCCACACTTCCTTGGAAGGTCCCACACAAAGTCTCACCTTAGTTATCCCTCTAGTGATCCATTATCTTCCTTTACATTAGGAAATTTTATCTCCATGGTACAGTACCCTTCACTTAGTTCTTTGTAAAAGGTGGACTTTTTAGACTAGTTTTTTCAAAGCTGTTTTTTCTCTTGTTAGCAAGTGTACAGTGCCTAGCATCATTATGATTAAGGTATGCAGACACCAAAGGCCTACAAGCAAAGAATAATAAGAGCATTGTGGCTTCTGTGGCAACACCTGTGGAATGTAACTGTAACTGCAGCAGAAATGGCAAACTGCAGTAGAACTGTTGTTCTGCTCCTGCAATTCTTGAGATTGTCTGCTCCAGACAAAAAAGTATGCACCTTGTGTATTTTTGAGGAGTAATTCTAATGCTCTTACCTCCAAAACATCATAGTTGCAGTTTGGGTGATATTCAATGTCAAATTCCTGAATGGTGAGTTGAATGCTGCTACCAGGCGCTGTGTGGATGTACCAGATGCATTCCCTATTGCTTGGGTAACTGTTGGGGTAGCCAGGGCTGTGAAATGAACCAGAAGGGCCAGAGAGTTCTCCTCCACAACCTGAGAACAAAGCAAAGCAGCCCATCAGTGAGAAGCCCTGGAAAACTCACCGACAGCTGTGCAATGAGCACAGGCATTAGCACCCATTTCATGTACAAACGTGTATACTGGGCTTGAGGGTCTGTTCTATCACAGGGAACCGAGGTCTAGCAGGAAGCAAAAACCAAAGAACAGCAGGCTGGACCTGCTGGCACTGCCCATGCAGCAAGAACTTCACCTCCTGTTCTGGCATGTTTCTCACTGTACCTCAGCATCTGCTTTGACAGCTGAAGAAATTGAGACACAGAGCAAAAAAAGTGACATTTTTTGTATTGGCCTCTAACTTTGATAGGTTCTAGAAAGCTGAATCAGATCCATCCTCAGCTGTTACTGACCTCAACTAATACACAAACTAAGTTATTATAGGCAGGGCTTCCTATTGTTGTAAAAATGCCATTTCCCACTGCTTTAGAAATCATGAAATTAAAGACAATGCAATTTCTCTCAGCCCACTGAGCATGATTACAAGCTGCCAAGTCACAGTGGATAAACTGGCCTTCTGACATTTGGTGGGTTTAACGTTCCTTTTTATTGAATTCTAAGACATGCCATGTTTGAAAAGTTAAGTATTTTCTCTTCAGATAAGAAATTATTGTCCAAACCTCACGTTCCAGGCCCTTGGATTATTAAATTCTTGCATATTGTGAGCTAGATTAAAAAAAAAAAAAAAAGTAAAACAGTGGAACGATGGATCAAATGCAGGCCCTGATTTGGCAGCACAAAGGTGAACACCTGAGACTGTAGTTTTATCATTGCTTTATGGAGATGTGATGAGTGCTGCACCCACCTACTTTTGTTGAGTTCTAGGGAAGACAGTCCTCCTGACCTTGTCCCCAGGTGCAGGTGTCAGCAGAGTGGGAAGGCACAACAGTCCTTCCCAGTGTCAGGGCAGATTAGATCAGCTACATTCGTGGTGGAACCTCACCTTTAGAGAAGCCAGTAGGGTGGTTGTGTATCTGCCACATGCAAAAATCAAGGGAATTGTGCTTTATCTGATTTTACATGTCCATTGCTCTGCCTTGCAGCAGTGTTTTTTTACACTATATGTTAGAAGCCCCTAAGTGCTTCATTTAGGCACTAGCTAATCTTTCGCTTACACAGCTTTTACAGGGTCACTTGAGCTCTGTAAGTAAAGCCCACACTCCATCAATCTTTGGCTTAATCTCCAGAGGGAAGGTTGTGTCACATAGCGAAAAAGCCCCAAAATACTTAATAAAACTATCTAACAAACCATGAACACTATATTCCCAAAGGCAAGTACTGCGGTATGTCAGAAGTGATAAATAGCATCTGTATCAGAACTTTCAGTTATAGGAGGTATCATAACAAAAAACAAATAAATTCCCCCTCTGATCTGCTCAACTAATTTGCAAATTGAACAAGGCATCTCTGGCCATTGCTCTGCTTAACACTTCTTTTTTTTCTTCAGGAACCTATAAATCAAGATCTTCAATTAAATGCAAATACTTTCCTCAACAGCTTCTGTAATCAGCTGTTGGTTATTGAAATGTGGCTGCTAACTCCCAGAAGCATTTGCTATCATCTCTACCATAGGGCCTCTCAGCTCTTCACTGAAATCTTGAGTTTGTCTTTGCCACAGTTGGCTCTAGGACTTCTAGGACTGGAAAGTACAAATCTATGAGAGGAAAGAGCAAATGAAATGGAGCAAAGCAATAAGAAGCTACTTTAAACGAAAAATTAGCCATCGAAATGCAGATGTGAGGAAGACTCCAGCCATGCCAGCAATGTAACACAGATCTCTCAGTCCATCACCCACTAATCACCAGAAAACCATCTTTTAAACACAGGAATTCCCACAACTGAACAATAGTCAGCTATAACCCAGGAAAGCCTTTACATAGCCGAGGTTGACCTCACAGGTGAATTGGCATTAGCTGAGTCCTTCTCCATTTTTCTCCATCTTGCTGCATAGGATGCTCCATAACCCTGCAGCCACAAAGCCACATTTTCAAGCTAGCGATGTCTCAAGGAGTAAGAGAAGCTTTTAAGTGTATTTGAAACCAATCCTGCCTTCAGTCCCTCTGGAAACGGAAAAAAAAGGTAGTGCCCTTACTTCCCAAGGCCTGCCAGCACCAGTGGGTAAATGTTAAGCCCCTAAAACTTTGATATTCATGAACATTTTAGCACACAGAGAGGAAGAAAGCTTCAGAGTAACCCACCACCCTGGTTTTTTTTTTTCCCAGTATCATCAGAAGATGTCCTAATTCTCCTCAAAAGAAGCCAGGCCGTTGGGTTTTTACAACTGGAGAAAAAAAAAAGGTGTCGGCAGGCAGGGAGCCTTACAGCTGCCTTTGCAGGGTGAGCTCCTCTCTTTCTTTTCCCTCAGCAGCACGAATGACACTGCTGCTGAGGACAGACTTCAGGAGGGGAAAGCTGTCGCCAGCTTGGGAAACGGAAAGGTTTCTCACCAAACAGACTTGATGGCTCGGCTCCTGAGGGGGTGGGAACGGGGAGGCAGGGGAGTTTCAGCAGGCAGAACAAAGCCAATTGCTATTTATCTCAGCCTGAAAAAAGCTGGGAACATTTTAAAACCAAACAGGCAGTATGACTCAGCTTCTCCTACTAAGAGTTTCCTAACAGCCACAAAGACATGGTTTTTTATTTAAACCCGAAATGGCAGGGATGAGTGGAAAGCGTGTGGGTTGTGCTTTGAGCCTCAGACCTCTTTCTGTGCAGCCCTTGCAGGTAGCAGTCAGATTACTCACGCTCCCTCTCCAGAGGGGTTTGTATTTTCTCTGAGCTCAGTCGATATTCTCTGGATGAGGTACGTGAAGCACATCAATAAGAACGTCAAACTGTTGTTAACGTGCCATTTATTTTCTTCCAGCTACAAATGTTCCCAGAAAAGGCTTTTTGTTAAGAGAAGTGATTCTTCTTAAGCACTCCAGTAAAATGGAAGCAAAGTTTAGAGCTCCGTGATTCGTTTCTCATAATGAATGTGGTGAACTCATGTTGCCAATCATGTATTAATTGTTTGCAAACAGATCAAAAATTGCTTGAGTTTATGCCTAAGTATTCACTAGCTAATATCTGAATAAAGGACTCACTGACCTTTGCAAATATGTTAACTTCACACCTGAACTATTTTGACTGACCTACATATGCAACAGACATCTCCATATCAGAGCAGAAACTATCTGGCCAACTGGCAGAAAGCATATAAATATGTTTTTGTTCTTTTATGCATGAGGTAAGAATCCATTCTTGTTGTGCTTTTTTAAAAATATAGATGCCAGATGATTTTAACAAAATATTTACAGAAATACTTAAGAGATTAAAACAAATGTCCCTGCCTTTAAACTTGCTAGATCTATGGAATGCTAAAACAATAATAATTTTAAAAAAACCCCAAATAATGATAGAAAGACTTTTAAAAATGCTTACAAACTCTGTCTTCGAAAGATTTGCCTAGCCTTAAAGGAAAAAAAAAGTTCGGGAATACTGTTTCAAAATGAGTAGCAAACTTTGATTCATTGACATTGCAGCTTGTATTTCAGTTCCTGGAATGTTATGGGTCCTTTCTATTCACAAACATTTTGTCCTGAATATTTTAAAAAGGTGAATTTAGAATTTGAACCCTGATTTATTCACTGTCTTCTCCATTTTCATTACCCACAAAATTCTTGTAGCATTATCCCTGTCTTTGAATGGATCACAGACAGCAGCCATCAAGGAAAATTAAACCGCAAATATTTTTCATATTATTTGTGTGTTACCTATGAAGACAGATTCCCTGCTTTAAGATGCTTATACTTGGATTCGAAATGTGCCTTGGCAGATACGTAAAATAATCAGAAAATATATCAAACAAATTACACTCATATGAATGGTGTTCAGGCTGAAAGTGTAGAGGTAGCTGCAGATGCATATTTATTTACATATATATCTGAACAAATGTGAATATATGTATGGAATTTGTATTTGAAAGGAAAGCTTCAGGAGAAATGCCAGTCCTGTTTTTTCTGAAGCATGCATTTGTGTGTACTGTATCCTTTCCCTATTTTTTGAGCCATCTAAGAAATTTTTTTTTTTTTAATTGGAATGTCATTTCCATACAAAAGTAGCCTGCCTGCTTTATTAAGATATTGAAACAGGAAAAGTTTAAATGATGAGGCAATCCTCTCAGCTAATTAAACTTCTTCCATCTCTGGTATCACCATTAAATGAATACGAACTTTCTCCCAATGTTTACATTTGTCTGCAAACATCATATTAGAGCTTGCTTCAATTAAAATAAATGGAATTTGTGCTGTTTATGGCAACAAAGTAAAAAATATTTGATCTTCAGGAGCAAAAAAAAATGTGGAAGCAGAACCTATAAACTGCTGCATGACTTCAGTGCTGACTGAATAATAATCTGAAACCATTCTGTCCGTGGTGAAACATCTTCAGAAGTTTTAATCAGCACAAAAATACAGTCTTGCTGTATGCAGACAGACAGACAGCTGCACTGCAGCTAAACTGCATGCAGCATATGCTCAGTTTGTGCAGAACTCCTTGCAGTCATTTTGGAAACTTCAGCCCTACAGTTAAACTGAGAAAAGAAAAAAAAAAAGGGAGAGGAGATACCCTTTTAGCAGTGTAAAGGTCCTGGAATTCCCTTGAAAAATGCTTAAAACAACTACCTAACTTGGTGTTAGTTGCTAGGAAATCAGACAACAAATCAGGAAACATATTATTTGGTGCCTTTGCTTTCCCCTGGCTAAAAGCTAAGTAGTCACTGAAGATTGTGTAAGGGATGATTTACAAATCTTTCTATATTACTGCCAGTCTGGTTAGCAGATGTTGTTCATTAACCAAAGAAGAATCCCTATTCTCATAAATAATCATAGCTGAATGGAGAAGTAGTAATCTGTGAAAACCTCTATTATTTGCAAGGTTTTCAGATTTATTCATGGGGATATTTTACCGCATGTTAGAAAAATCCCTTCCATAAAGTTTAAAGTGAACCAGCATTGTTCCCGTAAAATCAGGGTTAAGGAAGTGAAAGGAGTTGTTCCATTTGAGTTCATGGTGAAATGGTTCAGTATATGTTAACTGACTCTGGCTGCAAGGAGTGTATAGTATGAACATTTGCTCGTAAAGCATTAATACTTGCATGAAGTATAACTGGGATTTGATTCTGAAATCTTTTGCTGTCATGAGTAGGTTTAGCTCATAGGACATTACCCAACAGTGCAAGTGGGATAACTTTTGTGATGAGGGTTTATGCAAGACAGTAAAAATTCAAATGAGAGATTGTTGGGGTTTTTTCTTTCTGATTTGTCAGTCACTTCTGTAGCTTTGATTATTTTTGTTTTATCACTCTCCTGAATCCTGGTATTTTTTTCAGCATGTTCCAATCTGAAATCAATAAGATGGTTAATAAATAAATATAGACTACTGTGACCCAGAGACATAAAGGCAAATTTAGGCATTTAAACAGGAGCTGAATCCTCCAAGTTACTGAATGGTCAACAGTTCCTGTATCAGCTGCCAGTGTTCAATGTTAAAAAAAAAAATCAAGAAAATTTGGCCCTTATTCTTATATATTAGTTAGAGGGGGTCCAGCTTGCTGAAGAAACAGAAGCTCTCCTTAGCTCTCACAGAGAACTTGCCTAAGTTCTTAATAGACAGACTGCAACACAAAAAGCCAGCTCTGAACATAGTAGTAGCACCCACAACTCAAAGCAATTGCTCAGGACTTGGAAAGATCAGACCCTGTGCATCCTTAGACTTCATGTGACAGAAAGACACTGAAAAGGAGTAGTCATTTTTGAAAACCGAACAAATGGCAATTTGTCACAGGCTGCACAAGAAATCAACAACAGAGCTATGATTCAGGCATAGGAAATGTGGGCCTCCGCTCCCTTAGTGACGTGCAATGCAATATTCGCTCCAGCAGTCCTAACGGATGCCTGGCAAATGTCCACACTGAATGGCTTCTGCATCCTAATCTAATCTCTGTTTTGGTTACACTTTCCTGAAGAACTAACCAACTATTTCACATTTTACTTAACACATCTACTGAAAACCCCGGTCTTTAGTTATTATGTGCCTTTTAATAGTTTTCATCTTCTGAAAATACAGACTCACTAACAAAAATATCTCTTTTCATGAACCAAGTAGCTTTCTCCACACACTAGCCATCACTTCTTAGGGAAATACAACAGAAATAAGATGATGGTGAAGGAAAAGAGCAATACAGTTCTTTGGGACTACATAATTGTTTTCTCAATAGTGTACTTTGCTTCTTTTTTAAGGGGGGAATTAATGTGCCACAGAAAACAGAACAGTGGGTGCAAATTTTGACTATGCTGAGAAGAGGCAATTGAATTTATAAGCTCTACTGACAATCAAGCAGCTAAATGAGTAAGCTTCCAATGAAATGCAGATGTATATATAAAGCTGTCAGTTCCTACATGCACATTGCTTAATAATGTAAGTGATGTATCTAGGAAATATGCGTCTTCTCAGATAGTGACGGCTGTCACTAGTGTAATTTTGCACTGAGAGACCCTTGCCCTTTTGGCCTCCTGATTTATTTTTTTTTTAAGGAAAGCAATTCAATTGGCATGCCCTCTTTGCAATATCCAGACTATTACCAAGGGTTTGTCCTTTCTCAAAGGGGCCAGTATATGCCCACCAAATATATTTGCCTATATTAAGCTTCCTAATAAATGGCAGAAGCATAATGAGCACCTTGCAGATTCAAGCTTTCCTCTGGTGAATAATTCTCTTGAGGCCTTTGCCGCAGAAGGAAATATTAGTGATTTAGCCAAATCAGTTCTAAATCCACACTCATCAATGAAAGCTCCTTAGATGAACAGTGTTATTTCAGAATCACAACCACTTTAAAATTGAAGTCTTTGCACTACAGCTTTCCATCGAAGCTAAAATTATACAGGACACTTTTAAGCATAAATAACAGCCTTTTCCTAAGATCAGTTACTAGCTCTGTCTTTGGGAAAGCCTAGAGACTGGGTTTTCTTCAGCAGCCCAGTGTCTCAGCCACTGAAAAGATAACATGCAAATATTTCAAATCAAAACACTTCGAACTTATGTCAAGTGTGGCAGGAGGGGCTCCTCAGGCGAGTTATCAACATGGTAAGCTTTTGGCTTTTTGTAATCATGTCGTAACTGCTGCCCAAAGGAGTGCCTGAAGTGAACTGGTGTCAGGCACAGGGTGGCAAATTTAAGTGCTGCTCTCTCTTATCACCAAAGCATGTGAATATCCTTGATATACATCTCATAGATGCTTCACAACCACCAGTTAAGGAGCACATGAACAGCCTGAGAAATAGTTCACAGCAGCTTGAACTCCAGAGCACACATTTGTCACTTGAGCAGAAGTAAAGCTCTTATCTCTGCAATATATTTAGCCGCCTTTTCTTGTCAGGCGAGATGTTACCAGGTCCAGGTTTAGATTCTCTTAGGGATTTGCCCTCAGGGAAGAGGGAACCAGAATGATTCACTCTGAAATCCACAAGCCAAAGGCTGCATCTCCTGATGAGTTCCCTAGACAAGGAGACTCTCCAATGATAATTTTTTTTGTGCATTTGTAAGATTTTTAGAAGGGAGAAGCAAATATAGCACCCAGACCACAAGAACATATCTAATTTTACCCAGTCCAGGGCAACAGTATACGCCCAGACATCATAGTTACCAAGGGGAAGAGGAATACCCATATTTGTACATTAGACCAATCGAGAAGAGAAAGGAAGCACCTGCAATGAACAAAAAGATGACAACTGTGGTCAGCTCTGGAGGAACTTGCAATCATATTACAGGCTGTCAGGAGTTGCAGCTGTGATGTTCAGAGCCAGCAACGACATTCCCTAGGAGCCAGCCCTATCTGAATCCACAGATCCTGCTCTGCTGCTTAGACACAACCCCACATTAGCAGTCTGGACCCTGTGCAGTGTTAGGCTGTAGTTTAGCATCCGGGAATTAACAGAGGGGCAGTGCCGTCTGACAGAGAAGGGAATGTGTCAGTGCAGAAAAGGAGTTCAGAGGGGTGGAGAGTGCGGGAAATGTTTGGAGAGGGACGTGGAGGGAAAGCACAAGACTGCTTACTACACAGGCAGATACTGGAAAGCTTTGGGAGCTTTAGAAAAGCAAGTTAACCCAGCACCATGGCTACTGTATGGAGCTGATGTCATCTGGCTGTGCATAAAAGCATCCGCTTCTTCTTTTGTGCAGTCCCAGAATGACATCACCTCGAAGCACAAGAACATACCTTTGTGCTGCAGCACTTCCCCTGCTGGCTCCTGCCACACATCTCACTCCTCTTGCGTATGTCCCCCCTCTGCCTAGAAATGCTCTTTGACCTCTGCTGAATGCAAAACAGCACTGTCTAGTCGACGAGAGGCCTTTAGGAGCTCCTATTCAAACAGCGTACAGCATGCCGTACACCTCAGCAACCCACCGTGGGGCCTCTGCAGCCCATTTCAGCTGCTTTACAATGCTGTCAAAGCTGAATGGTGTGAGCTGATTAGACAGACGGGGCAACTGGGGCGATTTAATTATTTTCAAGGTTGGATCCTCTTTGATGGGATGGACAATGGCACACGATTTAATCTTGTTACAGCCCAATATTGCTGTTAAATAAGCAGAGTGAAAAAGTTGCATTTGTAGCCTCACTTATGAAGAAACTGCAAACATAGTTTGCAGTGGTACAGTCATTAACAGATTTGTTTATAATTGGCGTGCACACTTGCCTATTTAATGAGGCCTGTGACAGTCTTCGTGACATGCAAGAACAAGAGAAAAAACACCCAAAGCACATCCTGGCACATGTTATTTCATGCAGAGGAGGGGGGCGGGGGGCAGCTGGAAGTGAATGCACTACCTAACAAAACCAGCACCACTAAAGAAAACTAGAGAGAAGCCGGCACAGAAAACACAAGTCTATAGGAATGGGGCAAACTGAGGCCTGAGTGTTTCCTATTAGAAAGCCCAAGTCATCCACAATTCCCCTCTAATAGCATATATCTCCTGTTTGGCACAGAAATTCTGCAGGTGTCCCTCGTTCCTGTGCCTACTCCTGCAACATGAAAGCGCATTTCACTAACAACTGAGTCTGTGATCAGATGACCTTCGAGGGTGTGCATGTGCAGAAACATCCACTGGGAAACTATTTCAGGGAATCATAGAATCGTTTAGGTTGGAAAAGACCTTTAAGACTGAGTCCAGCCATGAATTTGAGGAATTAAGAGGAAATGCAATGTTTTTAGAACTGTAATGGGTTATCTCTACCTATCTGGTATAGAGTGGCATAAACTGGGACTCCATAACAAACACAAGGAAGAAGGAAACACAGCTTCCCAGAGGAAACCTGGTTAACTTACCATTAACATGCCACAGCATCTGGAACCCACTTCTAGCATTCAGTCCATCAGAATAAAACTCCACGTGAAGGCTTGTCCCTGTGGTACTCCCTGCCAGTGGAAGAGACTGTCCGCAGAAAGTGCCTATCAGGTTGGATTGTACATCAGGCCCATCATAGAGCTGAAATGAAACAAAAAATATCCCAGTGAGTAAAAAGCAGCTCCCCAATTCTTAATGTTTTGTACAGGATGTCAAAGAAAAAGCAGTAAGACTTCTCACACTGGCCACCTTTGCACAGCAATATGAGCTCTGATGAGTGTGGAAAGCTTTGGATGAAATTATGAGAAAATATAACAGCAATGTCTTTAAACCTGGCTGCACACTGTAGGAAGGTTTTGCTGTTTCTGTTTTGGTGTAAATCAGAGGTTGCTGGGGAAGAAGATAAAGGGCAAATGACAGTGAACTGCAATAGAAAGTAAAAGGGGATGTCATGGGCCTGATTTGACTGTGCATCTGACTGCTTAGAGCCTCCAAACACCTTGGTGACAACTCTGTTTACATCTTCATTTCTTTAAGACCACACTCAGGTGATTTCAGGACTGACTGAACTTTTTTTTTTTTCTAATCTTCAAAAACCACAGAGTAAATGTCACATGTATTTATTTACTGTTTCATATTATGCTAGTGTCCTGCTTTGGAGGAGAAGTGGACTGAGTCACCCTTTCTAAACTTTTGTGATTAGAAACACTTCTGTTCAATCTCCTAGTCATACGCTGTGTGATGGTGTTTTGACACTCAGTGTTGGCAGATGTAGCCAGCCTGAAAATCTTTCTATTCCCCCCATACAGATGAGAAATTCTCCACCCCACTCTTAAAACATCACCACTCTGGAAAAAAAAAAACCCAACAAATAAAATTCTAAGGAAATATTTGTATATTTAAATCTTGAAATATGAAGTTAGTCATATACTCACATTTAAATGAAAACAATACATGTTTTGATGGGGTGATAGGGGAATCTTGGAGCTTTTAAACCTCTTTACATTCATTGACTCCAAAGAGGTCTAAAGGGTCTTTCAGATCATCATTTTGCAACTTTTTAAAAAATCTGGTAAATCATACTGAATAAGCATCTATGTTCCTCACCAAATATCCCAAACCTCAGTGTCATTTTTTTCAGGGGTGAGGTGTATTCTTTTTTGCAAAATTGGTAAAAATGATACACTTTAGATAAATTTCCTTTGACTTATTATATCAGATTGTCAGTTGTTGTCAAGTTAGAAGTTGCTTTACTATTTCTACTTTTGTTGCTATGATTCTTAAAGTTTAGGAAAACAGCAACTCTTGTGCTTTTTTATCCCTTTGCCACAGTTCAGCTGACCTTCTGTCTCACAGAGCACATCTTCCTAACACAACCCAGCAAACTACTGGCATAGAAACCATGTCTGAACATCCTCATTGTGAATTTTTGGCATGCTTCCTTTCAGAATTTCAACAAAAACTTTTATTCATTCTGAAGCCATCATCATGGATTTCTCTCTGTGCAATGAATCAAACCTATGATCTCTTGAAAAAACAGCCAAGGTTTGTTTGTCTTTGCTCTCTATTCAAATCTCTCTTCCAAATATGTCTTATTCCACTAAGAATTCTCCTACACTCAACACCCATAGCATGGAAGTATGATATTACAGCAAATATTGATTAATCCATGCTACCTACTAAATTTTGCACACATTTTCTAGCAGACACACATATGGGAATGAGTAAGTAAACTGTCAGCTTTTCTGTTCAAGATGTTGGTTTTGAAGAACTTTCAGAAATCTCATTGTTGATTTAAGACATAGTTGGGGTCAAGAAATCTACTCAAATCCTCAAGCAGACAGTCTAGTTTGAATGTCTTTTTTAAAGATAAAAATATATTGGATATATTTTGGCTATAAGTTGGGGCAAATTGCAGAACTAATTCTATGGTAATATTCCATGGTCTATTTTGTGGCTGGTGGCCATGAATCCTTTTTTGGTTTCAATCTTCTAATGCAACAAAAGGCTCAAAGCATGAGAAGTGTATTGGAACTTGAGATCGATCACTCCATTTGGTCTGATTTCTGTAGGTGAGATCAGAAAAGCTGGAAAGTTTCTAACTGCAGACCTATTGCTGTTAGTTCTTGCAAAGCCTTGATCACATGTGGCTAATGATAGGTATGAAATTGTCATAAAGATTAGATATTAAGAAGTTGAACATTCATCTGTATTCTTCCCAAATGCAAAGCTTGAAGGACCGCCTGACTGACATATGAGCTGTCTCATGCCCAGCACTACAGTTATGACCTTCCTCCAATCCAGGCTGAGAGCTTTACATGTTCTTTTATGGTCTACATTCAGCAAAATAAAAAGTCAGATCCAATTAGATTTTTAAATAGTACTACTTTCTTTGACAGCTCTGTGGTATATACTACTCATATTTCTGTGGTTTCAAGCCATGGAAATCTTACACCAGAAAAATACGAATGAGGAAGAATGAATCAGTGTGGAGATCATGAATCTGTGCTCTGAAGAGAAGCAAAAACTATGCTAAAATACATATTCGATGACCAGCTGTTAGCTTTAGTGATTACGAATGAAAAACCTATCTAAAGAACTATGCACTAAATCATACCCAGAAACTTTCAAATCCAACAAGGAAACAACCTTCCTGGGTCTCCTGCAACTTTGATTCATCGAGTGTTATTTTTATCTAAGACAGTCAATGTCACACTTCTTTGTAATTTCCCCTGAAAACAGTTCGTGGGTTTTTTGAGACACAAAGAATGGTTACTATGGCAATCCCTTCATGCCGCACTGCCCTGTGGGTCTGGGTTCAGAGCAGAGTTTCGCAGGAAATTCAAGTGCCTGGCCAGCTGTAACTCATTGAGAGAGGCAGAACCGCAACTGCTAGAATTTCAGGCTGTCTTTCACTCCTAAATGAAGGGAGCAGCTGTGTGTTCTCACAGGGCATTTTGAACTTTTCAAACTACATTTTGCTCTTACACAGATATGAGCAAGTGAAACTGAAGCTGAATGTGGCTCTCATGAGCCACGATTTCTCTTCTGATCTCTGAGGTAATGTTTCTCATTTAAGGGCCTGCTTTGTCAGCTGTGCTATCCTAAACTGCTGCTCATCGAGGGAAGGTTCTTTCCCAGGCTACATGAGGCAGGTAGTCCCTTGGACTGTGCAAGACAATTGAAATTTGGGGCAATTTATTAGCCACTCTGGTACCATACTGACTCTAGGACCTGTCGATTGGGCTCCCTCCCAGCTCCTCACTGGGAAGAAATCACTTGCTCCCTTTTTGTGTAGATATTTGTTTCGTAACATATTTGTTCAGACCCTTTAGCCTCCCTCAGAAAATCCAAGGGCTTTGTAATGATTTTGTCAGACAATACAAAAGGGAAAATATGCAAGCAGCTGCAGCCCACTTTCAGATCCTTAGCCTCCCCTCTTCAACTGAAGCACTTGCCCAGCAGCACCCAGCGCACTCCATTTTATCAGCCTGCACCCCGATACTGGGCCCAGGTGGGGATGTGGTATGTTCAAGCAAGTTATTAGGCCAGGACTCAATAACTGTTACAAGAAACTCCTTATCAGGCTGTCTGGGAGCAAGCATATAGGCTGACACAAAAGTAAAAAGGGGAGGTACTAGTTCTGTAAGGGATGAACCAAGCTGTGGGACTGCCCTGCAGCAAAGTGGCAGCTGAAAACCATCTGCTGTACGTTGGAGTGGGGCTGGGACAGCAGGGCTAGCCAAGGCTGCAGGAAGGGTTCGGCTTGGGTAGCTCTCCCAGAAGAGACACCACGGTTGCCAGTATTACATTTCAGCTTTTCTGATGCTTCAGCCTGGAAATAAGTCACTGACACGGGTGATGATGCTTTGGAGGCCACAGCTCTTCACCTCTCTTTGGAGGCCACAGCTCTTCACCTCTCTTTGGAGGCACAGGGCAAAGTGGCATGACCTGTGTCACAGAGAAGCTCATCACCAGAATTGGAGCAAGGGCTCAAGGACTGAGCTGACCAGAAAAGAGAGTTTCTGCTGCATGGAAAGAAATAAAGATCTCAAGCAAAAGAGAGGAAAGAAACTTTGAACATGTTCCCTTTGGGCATACTCAAAACAGGGTCATTTCTCTAGCCAAGCACCTTGTCAAGTTTGTTTTTTCTCAAGAAGTGAAATCGCAGGAGGCTTCCAGACAGGTAGTAGGACTCTATCTGTCCAGCTTTCCTTGTAGAAAACTGTTGGGGTTTTTTTAGGGCAAAATTTCTGTTTTCTCTTGGAGAGCTCTATTTCTGTGAAAAGGCATGCTTTTTCATGAGGAAAATGATTATAAAGGAAAACCCCCAGCCTAGCTTGCTCTGGAAAAAACCTGCTTGCATGCATTAGTTGGGCATAACACAGTCGTGATCTAGAAATGATGGGGTCTTCAAAGACAAACTTTCAGTTTCATATGAGAGGAAAATCCATCCTATGAATCTTGACAGTTTTCATTTTATTGTACTGGAAATAATTCTATTATTAGATGTTATTAATTCATTATATAATGAGTAATTATATCAACAATTGTCTCAATTTGAGTCTTGAAACACATTTTTTGCAGTCTGAAAGCCTATTTATAGGGAGTGGGTCTGGCTGCCAGAGCCTTTAGGACATCCTCGAAGAGCCATTCTGACATACACAAGGATCCTTTTTCTCTCAGAAGTGAGAAGCCTGATATAGGATTGACTGATCTAAACACTAGAGGCAGGTGATTACAGGTATCTGAGCAGCTCTTCTTGAATGGGTCATTCTTTGGAAAGGAAATTTTGATGGCATCACAACAAATATGTTACCAGAAAACAAAATGAAGCAAAACCCAGACAATATAATGATCATCCAAGTAACAGAATGCACTCCACAGTGAGATCACCATTAATTGTTAAAGCAAGAATTATCACAAATACAAATAATCCATTCCCAAGAAACACATTTCCTTCTAGAACTAGTGTGCAAGCTTAAGAACCTGCAGGTGTGTCAGCCAGAGGAAAAAAAACAAACTAAAGCTCTAGGATGTGGTACATTGTACTGGCTTAGCGCCACAGAGATGTAGTTTTCATAGAAACAAAGGCAGCTTAAGACTTTGAGCAACTTACTGCGTGGAGCCTTGTTATTTCTGCACAAGCAGGAGAACAACCTAACGTTATGCTTGTGCTTGCATGATGAGAAGTTTTTGCAGTTGCCACTAGAAAAAAGCCCACCTTAGGAACTTATTCTAAATAATGTTTTAATATGGTTATTTAAATATGTTTATGCCCTAGATGACCTTTGATAAAACTCCTTGCTCTGGCCACTGTAGGCAACTTTCTTGTCTCCACACAAGGAGATAGTTTCACTAGTTAGCCGTTTTATTCCATAGTACAATGGAGTTTGACATTGCGCATCCCTAGACATATAGGCACACTGGTTAATCTTACTAGGATTTACCTAACATATGGAAAGGTATAAACGTCTAGTTTTTTAATAGTAAGAATTGTATCTGAATCTATGTTTTGTTTCATAACCTGAGCCTGAAATACTCAGAGGCCTTTGAATGTTTCAAGCAAAGTGAAATTCCACATTGGACCACAGTGGTATTTTTTAAAAAGAATTTTTCATGTCTTACATTACCACTTAGTACCTGCTCAGAGAAAACAAGAATTTCTAACTACAAGCAAATCTGCTCATTCCTGTTTTTCTAGGAAAGATTTATTTCTGACAGTGATAAAAAAAAAAAAAATTTCTTTAGAAAGGCTCTGGATTTATTATAAGAATAAATGCAGAGTGTATCTTTGAATGAAATTTTAAAATTGTTTTAGATACAGGAGTAGCAAAGAAGTGCTGTTTAAGAAAGGAATGCCTAGGAGACATCCACCCAGTTGGTCAATCCCAGGACCTTCACTCAAAACCTTATTTGTTCAGCATGATATTTTAAATCCCCATGCCTGTATTAGGAGAGCAGCTCCACCTAATCGCCATGCTGTGTGCCACTTGTAACGGGGCAGTCCTCAAGTCCCACCCATACATGTCGGATGGAGCAGGCTGACCCAAAAGCAAGGCAGTACAGTGCAGGAGCCTGCCTTTCTGCTAACCACTGTGGCTGCTTTGACCTCAATTTCATGAATCCATTGCCTGAGGCAAACCCAGGCTGCCCCACTGTCCTGTTCCTGACCCCATGCCTCTCCCTGAGGTAAAGGCAGAGGTTTGCTGTCATGGCCAGCATCCAAACAGGTCTCTGAATTATCTCTCCTGCCTTTGCAGACCAAGGAGCTGCTTGGGGATCCATGCCCTTTCTGCAGTGGGACCAAACATGCCTGGTCACAAGGCTGTGGCTGTTTTGGTAGAGTGCCTGCTTTCCTCAATGCCTCAGAAATAAAGGCAGTTCCTCTGCAGCGAGAATCCACTCATGGTGGAGAGGGCAGGACCGCTTTTTTAGCTCAGGACAATAATATTTCCAAAGTTACTCTTCAGCAGAAAGCTGCTACTGTGGGAAAAGCTCCGGTCTGTTCCTAGGGACACAGCAATTGGGGGGGATGGGGAAGGTGCGTCTGCTTTGGAAAGCCCAGCAGGCTCTGAGCAGGTTGCAGCACTGCTGACTCATGTCCAGGGCTGATCACTGCTCCTCATGTGGCAGTTGCAGCTACATCACTGACACCATCAGGGGCCAGAGAGGGTAGGATCCTCTCTGGGAGTTCCCCCATTTGAGGAAATTTGCATCACGTGTAACTACAGCAACTGAGGAGAGCTGCAGCTTGGTGTTGGCAGATGAAGATGGGAGAAAAGGGAAATATTCCTGCTTCTTAGGCTTTCAGGAAAGCAGAACTGCCTGCTCATGGGAACAATGGGGAGGAGAGGGACAAGACCTTCCTCAAAGTCCAGTATGGTTTTCTCTGAGTTGTCTGGGGGCTTCCCTTCAATGAAGGGAAGATCTGACCAATTCAGATGGGGTTTCTCCAGCCACCATGTAATTTCATGTCGTGATGCCTGTGCGGAGTGAGTTAAGCCACTTCATTGCACAGTCTCATAGACACTGACCAGGCTTTCCAGCAAAATTTGGGGGAGAGAAGAATCCAGCTGCAACTAGATGAGTCCTAAATGTCCTTTCCCCAACAAGGGACATGCACACTACCATCAAATAGTAGCATTTCACAAGTCACTTCATTACACAGTGCTTTTTCCTGAAGGTACAGGCAAAGTCATATTGCTCTGAGCTGGCAGGGCGTGGAACACCCTGAGACCATGGACATCTGACTCATTCTGTGAGTCCAAGAGCAGAGTCTGTGCTGGCTTCACTCATGCTTCTTGTCATCTGAGGTTTCTGTAGGTGCCATGCAACCCTTTCATCGCTGACAAATTTAGCTGTCTCAAGGGGTGAGGGGTTTTGTTTGCATTCGTAAGTCTGCTTCTAAGTAACCTTTCAAACAGAAAAGCCAAAGTGCATTTTGATTCTGGCAATGCAGGTAATCTGGAAAACAAAAATCTGAGCCTTGAGCCAGTCTTGTCTAGGGTAGGAAGCTTTTCTGCCCAATGTTCTCCTTCTGCATATCCAGCTCTCTCACTGAAAATTAGTGCAAAGGCTAAGATTTCCTTGTGTACCAATGGCTAGGCCTGCCACAGAAATCCAAGGAGAACTGTTGCTTTTATCCTTACAGTCTTACACTGAAGGACTTCTTGTGGAGGCCCATCAAACCCTGAAGGAATTCAGGGATGGGCTGGCATGCTGCCAGCTTGCATGTTAATACGTTTATGGATACCACTGCAGTCTGGCCAGCAGGTGTAATTTGATGTCTGTGTGCAGAACCTGGATGGGTATATTTAATATATCATCTGCTTCCCCAGGGTGATGTACTACTGGTGACATTTTGTAAATCAAGGCATGGCCATAAGCAAAGCCATTCTCTGTCCTTGGAGAATTCCTGCAGCACTTTAAAAAGACACACTCCTAAATAAAATGTAATAATGCTCATCTCCTATTACGGTTTAAGCATATTTACTAATTACAAGTATAAAAGGCAGCAAGACTAGAAAGAGGGTAAGCTTTTTTTTTCTATGATAAGCTAACAAAAAAGGATGACCAGCTGAGTACAAGCAACAATTAGCTAATGCAATATTCCCAGATGGAGAAAAAGGATATTATGGCACATCCCTGGAATGCTACTCTGGTTTAAAAAATTTTTAAAAAGGACATATCCTTTTTTGGATAAAAAAGGACCACCAGAAGGAAATGAAACAGTTCTAAGTAGCAGATGTCATATTAATGACTGCACTCATTTGATAATATTCCACATATAAGGGTGCAATGGTATTTTAACTGCTCTGAGCTTAATTGTCAGGAGTCTGGACTGCTTAAGTACACTGGCACTAAGCAAGCAAGGAAGTGCTTTATTCCAAAGACAAAATCTGTCCTGCCCTGCAGCAGAAGGAAGGCTACTGCTGTTATCAGGTGGTTGTTTGCCTCCATAGGATGTTCTTTTGCATTAACCCAGTGATAATTCCATCTTTGCCACCAGACTAATGTGCTGCACAGACCAAGGGGGTGACATTCAGACAGAGAGCCCTGAAACTTGTCTTGCTACATGAAAATATTCTACTATCTGCTTATCAGACTGGTGGCATTTTGCAAAAGGCTGGGCAAGATCTTCTCTGTACTTATTAAAAGCAGGTGCTAAACAGGCTGGACTCTGGAGAGGCTGTGGAGTCTCCTTTTCTAGAGACTTTCAAAACCTGCCTGAACGTGTTTCTGTGACACCTGATCTAGGCAAACCTGCCTTAGCAGGGTGCTTGGACTAAATGATCCCCAGAGGTCCCTTCCAGCCCCTACCACTCAGTGATTCTCTGATTCAAGGGATGGTTGTACTTTCTGAGGAGAAGAACATAGAAGGAGATTGTCACTGAATGACAGAAAGATTAATCATTTTCAAATGATATTTTTCTTGGATAAGAAAGGAGTAGATTTCACTCCTACTGCAAGACTCTGATCTTCAGGGCCATAACATGACATTTTCCTTACTTATAAAATATCTTTGCCTCTGTGGAGATTATGTTCTGTCATACTAAATAAGAAGGTAATTCATCATTAAAGATGGGGAGTTAAATATATGCTTGCTCAGCTAATAACCTGGTGAATGTAGAGAAAGGAATGACATTTCCATGTCATTGTCTGCAATATCTCACTGGCTACAGCCTGGCGACTCCTCTAGAAAGACTAATGTTAGGTTATTAAGCCAAGCCACAGCGCACAATATAATTTAAAGACCATCCAATCTAATTACAGTTAGTGCAGCATCACTAGGAACTGCTATTTGGTATGCCTTGTATCGTATCATTGCCACTTCTGTACATGTCTTTATCAGAAGCAATTAATCTTGTACCCTTGAAACTTCACTGTAAAACTGCTTCCCAAATGTCACACATCCTGTGAGCACTACTAGCAATGAGCCAATATCCTCTGACAGATCACAAAACGCTGCATGCTGCTCATTTGTTGAGAAAGTGCTCATATGAGATCCATGCTAGACACTGATGTTATTAAAAAATTGCAATTTTGCCTCCCTCCCACACTGCCGCTTCTCTGATACCTACACACAGGCAGACAATTGCCACCAAGTCAGAAGAACAGGGCTTTTTCCTTCCTGCTTGACACGCACATAAACTGTTGTACATGCTGAAGCAGTGGAGATACAGGCCCTGCCCAGGCCAGATCAAATCAGAGCCGCTCAAGGCTCCCTGTGGAGAGGCAATGCTGCTCACCATGAGTAACACCAGCCAGATGCCACAAACAGCCATCTGGCTCACAAGAAGCATCCCATGATCAAAGGAAAAGAGGAAATAGGAAACACAATACAGAGCTGACTCCTCATTGTACAGCTGTGCCTGCACTTCAGTCTGGGACAGCCATGTGCTGTACTTGTGCTTACGTGTACACTTTGGACATCTGACTATCTTTTTATTTGTCCTGTACTTGAAACAGTTATTTTCTCTAAGTGATGATAATATCTTCTGTAACTGACAACCACTAGGAATACCTGTGTGTAGAAATTTCTGGTTTTGTCATTATTCTACATATTTCATTTCTGACTCATATGTGGACTAAGCCAGGGAGCAAATAGCAAATTAATATATTCTGTGCACATCAGACTGAGTTGATAACAAGGAAAATGCTCTTGTATACTACATGTGGGTTTGGGTCAGACGTGTAAGTCAGAGTTAAACAGAAGCTGAAGAACAGGCCCTTTTCCAGTATGGATACTGGGACCAAAACCACAGTGTCCAGAGGGCCGGGTCCAGCAGTACTCAGGTACGCAGCTTGCCCAGTCTAGCTGTCCCAACCCCACCAAGCACCATGATTTTCTACTTCAGAAATACTTTTTAAAAATCAGAGCTCTAGTTTGTGACATTTGCAATGTCATAAGAATATGCCCACATGCATTAAATCCCACTGACTCTTAAAAGCAGCTCTGCTATTCTGCTTTTTTTTTTTTTTTTTTGCAACTGCCATTTCTTATTTGTACTCTGTGTAGGCAGGTCAGCTCTTGCCATAATACCTCTGCAACATTTAATCTTGTCCTTCTCCATCACATACCACTTTCCCTTACTCACTCTACCACCACAACTATGATCACAACCTAGTCCAATCTAACAGCTAACTCTTGTCCTTTCCCATTCCCAGCCTCCCAGCAAGTGGCAGCAAATATTATCACCAAGCCTGCCATCTGCTAGCTGCCATGGAGCACCAGGCTGCTACTCTCAGGGCTGTCACATAGTCAAGAATACAAGTAAAGTGTTGCTGCCTGCTGCAAGGGACTGAGGTGGGAGAGCTGCTGCCACCAAACCAAAAAAGGAGATCGGAAAAGGCAAACCTAAAAGCTCCTGGGGAGAAAGAGCACCCGATTAGCACCAGTGGCCACTCCAGTTTGTGACTGCAGAGCTACGTGGAAAGTGTCTGAGCAGCAGCTTCCCATTTCTTCCAAGAAACGGTGAAGGGCATGATCCACGCATCACCCACTTGTGAACAGGATCATACCTCTGTTTTTCCAGTGCTATACTCAGCCAGGGCATCAGAGCTTTCCCCCTTTAGGCCTCTTTGCAATAAAAGAATCTCAAAACTAGCATGTGGCAGAAAAGTGATTTATCTTAGCTGAACAGCTATGATTCTTTTTTATTATTATTAACCTTTTTTCCAATTTGCAGCGGTGTCAGATTCCACATGGAATTCAGACAGAAAAGTCCCAGATCTCTGCAGTCTGCTTAGAAAGTGAACTGCACACTTGTTCCAGGCCACTCCTCCTTTCCCCTCTACCACAGAGCACTCACAGCCTTGCCAACATGCTCCCCTTTCGCAACGCCCAGGGTGGGAGCAAATGCTGTTCAGTTCCCTGGCTGGTTCAACCTTGTTCTCCTTTTTACACTATGGCACAAATTTGTGCAGCATGCAACAACAAGTGAGAACATCTTTTCCAAGTGGTATTTCTTAATGGCATTTGGAGAAAGATTTGTAAGTAATGTCACACGAATTGCAAATTAAAGGCTCCTTAACACACTTCCATGACTCCATTTTTCCCTTGCAGCTTCCTCTTTATACCTCTTTCAGTCTGTATTTTCTTTGACTGGAAGCACTGAAAAATTGTTAAAACAAAGAGTGCAAGTACTTTTCTGCTCCCTGTCTCCTCACTCCCTCTGATACGTTTTATTTCTCTTATTTTAAGTGCTTTGGATCCAATCTTTGCCTCTGGCATTATTCCACCAGCCTTGACTTATGTCTAGAATAGCATCTTCTGGCAAGTCTCTTGCTTCTCACTGGCTGGCTACTGTGTGCAGGGCTCCTGCTTTTCATGGATCAAGGACTTAGGCATCTTGGGACTAGCACTGGCCTCCCCACTTGGCTCCAGCATTTCCTTTTAAGCCTCCTCACAAAAATGAACCAGGGTTTAATAGTTAGTTCTCAATACAGTTCATTTTCTTCACTTGTCTATTCTTTCTATCCATTCCTGGACACAAAGAGAAGAAAGCTGGAAGGACACCACTTTTGCTAGTTTATTACCAATTTTGAGCTGTGAAAGCTGGCATTGCAAGGAGGTAGAGGGAGTGAGGGAAGACGTCTAGAGGGAATAGGTTAGCCCATCACTAAGCCAGTTGCTGGGCCTTCTGCAAGACCCCTAGAAGTGCGGACACTATTCCTTAGCCCTCTCCTTGGCTGTAAGTAGTCTTCTCTAACACTTCTCTAAATTTCAGTTCCTCTTGTGCAAAACCTAAGTAGAGCACAGGGGCTGTGTGCTGGCATCCTGTACAAGGGTAAGGTCTGAAGGATGGATTAGTTCAGCAAAACAGTGAAATTGTAGGTGGGAGATTATAATCCTCAATACAGCAGTGATGGTGACTGCACTTTGATTCCCACAGTACAAAGTACAAAACTGAGAGAAAACACCTTTTTAGTTTTCATAGAAATGAAATTTTTGAGGAAATGAGAATAAAAGGGACTTGGCTTTAGATTGACTCGATGGTTAATTTGGCTAAAGAATTCTCATTTTGTTTGTGGGTAAATTCAGTTTCAGTCCCTTTAAAGAGGCAGATCAATTATGGAAAAGAAAACATAAACAGGAGATGCAGCAACCTTCTCTTTAAAAATGTAGAAATAAGACATTTCAAAGTTTTTGAACATTTTCCACACCTCAGATAAAAACAAGAGGGAAATAATTTGGCTCATTGCATTTTTGCAATCAGTTTACTAATCTCAGGATTTCTTCTTTACACAAAGCTAGAATCATGACATCTCACTTCACCAATAAAAGACTGTGCATCTAATCTAAGGTGGTAGCCAGACTCTCTGTAGCAAATCTAGGCCCCTGCAAAGTGGTTCATCCTCCCTGTTGCAGACATCTCTGTTAAGGCAGAGTGAAGTGCTCTCTGGCAATGCTTCAACCCCTACTGATCACAGAGGAAAGAGGGGCAAATCGTTTGAATTTACTTGAGTTTAAATGGTTGAATTTAGAAAAGTTATATTTCCCCTTGTTGTTCTGCATCCTTATTGCTTTTCTTTATTGGTGAAGACTTGATATTTTTTGTTTCTAGAATCTGGGTACATACCTTTAAGAAGTCACGGTCACAGTCAGATCCATCTTCTACATCAAAGGCTGTGAAGCTATAGTTGAGTGTGTTCCCATTTGTAGCCTGGATAGTCCAGTTGCAATGCTCATTTAATGGGTAATTATTTGGATAATTTAAACTTTCCAATATGCCATGGCTACGATTAACAGTCAGTACTCCTTGGCAAACTGAAAAAAAAAAAGCGATAATAAATGATATTTGCATAGTGCTTATTAACCCAGTATCTCAAAAAAATTACTAATTGAAGTTACTGATAGCATTATAAGGTGAGAAATATTTTTATTCACAGATTAGAGGAATCATGCAAAAAGATAATTGTGACCTATTGAAGAACATATTGCATATGTTTTGTAGAAAATCTGGACTTCCCAAACTGGATTTCTTCAGCTTTATTATGTCCCTCTTTTTTGACACTTGCAGATGCATCAGCATATGTAGCACGCATATTTTTTGGCAATTTTCTTTAATTCTAAATACGTGGTTATTCCTGAAACATGCTTTCTTCCTTTTTTTGGTTTTTGTTTGTTTGTGGGTTTTTTTGTTTTTTTTTTTTTAGCTAATAGAAATTTGCCCTGTCATTGCAAACAATTTGGGTAGGGTGCTCAACAAAGATTGACTAATGGCTTCAAGTGGTTTATTTCAGCAAATAGGAAAAAAAAAAAAAAATACCTGGCTAAAACAACACGTGGAAAGTACTACTTGTTTTGGATTTTCTAGCTCCAGAAAGTGATAACAAAATTCTTTACAAAGGAGCCATGATTTTCCTCGTCAGTCATACAATAGCATCCTAGCATAAGAACTGGACGCTCACCTGAAATAGCAAGAGCTGTCCTTGAAGTGCAGAGAAATAAGAAAAGTAACTACACTAGATAAACTGTGAAATTACAATTACGACATTAAGTTAGTGACTCTCATTTTCCTGTATCAAACTTTCACTAAAGACACAAAATATCAGCGTTGGCAATCACTTGTCTGGAGACAGTGTATCATGTGCGTCTGGAGCAGACCAGTGTAAGGCATAAAGAAGCAAACAGAAGGCAGGAGCAGGAGAGGCTGTTTGCTTTGTCAGCGTTTGAATGGCAGAAGTAGCTGAGATTCACTTGCAAAACTCTTATCTTTCCTGTCACTAGGGATAATACACCTACCTCCTGCAATTTTTTAAAAATTCTTTCCAAATGATTTACAGAACAGCAAGGTCTGTGTTTTTAGGACTTCAAAATGTTCAGGATATAGTTGAGGGTCAGGGTCAGGTGGTGCGAAGCTTGTCTGCAAAGCTACACTGAAGCATACAACTGTTGAGAGGGCAGGATGAAGAGCACAAAATGGATTCTGAAGAATGCAACGTGGGTAAAAACTGCTACCCCCCACCATCAGGATTTTATTAGAAACATATCAGACACAAAAGTGTCTTTGAATGTTCCCTTGATATCATGTTTTCCTTTGCAACGTTTTCCAATTCATCATTACATTTCTTTCATGTACACATAAATGCGTCTGGCATCTGAACATCCTTATTTTATATTACTACTTCCTACATAATTTTAGCTTCTGGGCAAGCCATTGAAAGCTTTCGCTAAGTTATCTTCAGGAATTAAATATGAATATAAAATGTACATCACATTATCGGATAGCTCAGCTGAGTGCTCTGAAAGTGCTTTTTCCATTTAAGTAATGAAAGGGGAGGAACCATTTCCTAATATATCTTCTTGATTTTGCAGTCTGAAAAGTACATGGTAGATGAATCTGTGATACCTTTAAGGAATAAGGGAAACAAAGCTCACTCACTCTTCTAATTATTGTATGTGCCATGTGTGGATGAATAGCTTTGTTATTTTTTGTAATCCATTTACTGTTGTCCAAACCTAGGACAACTTAATGTCTATAAACCTACAGCAACATGTATCACTGGAGCATGTCATATTTAGGGTATGCCAAGATGCTTGCAAATCATTTTTTATGTGGTGAAATTCCATATCTTCCAATGCGCATTTAACCGTACATGCTAGAATGTATAAGGAGAAAAGTAAACACCAAAATGATATTCAAGGTTATGATTGGGAACAAAATAACTTTAATATGTTATGTCTTCTTAGAATCTCCTCCAAATGATATTATTCTAATATTTCTGGGGTAGAATTTTTTTGCAAAAAAGAAAAAGGTTTGCAAGAAAAAAAAAGTATTAAAAAATGAAACTTTTTGAAGTGTTGCAGGTAGGCTGAATGACCCTAAGCACCCACAGTGATCCGGGATGGCTGAGGGTAACTCGTTTACCCTTTGCCATCCTGCCCCAGAAGCAACTAGAAGAGCAGAGAAGCTTGTTCTACCTGCCTTCTCTGTTAAAAACTCAGGAGACTCAGTGAGCTGAAGACAAAGAACACTCCAATCTACCCTGTTGTGGACTTCCAGCACTTGTTATTCTGAATAAATCTGGAGTGGTAAGTACCACTGGTAGGGCAAAGTACCAACTGAAGTAGAGTCACCTCACCAGCTCTCTTCTGGGGAGGAGATAAGCTCTATCACAGGTAGATGGGCAGATAATTTTTATCTCTCTGCGTTTTGTGACTGTGTTGAGCAGACTAGAGACTCTGGGTCAATCATAAGCTCCATATAGTGTCCTCTGGTCATGAGTAGGTAAGACCAAGGGTTGCAAGAAGCACTTTCAGGAGCAAGCTGAACTGCAGAGACATGTACTTCTTGTGTTCTTTTACTTACTTACCCTGCTTGTATTTGGCTAAGAAACCTCCACCTTGCAGACTCCTATCTGTTCTTAGCTTCACATACACGCTGTCTCCACTGGAATGGATGAGTTGTGGTATCTGATTCCCACAAAATTTACCTAGCTGTCTAGCATTACTGCTGTTGCCATCATACACCTTAAAAAAAAAAAAA